>AP028424.1:18923531-19256500 GCA_036509395.1 Antheraea yamamai
CTGTGGGCGAAGCCACGGATAACAGCTAGTATAAACTAAAATTGCCTAAATTACTTTTTGTAAAGTCAGCTATCTGCCAGTGAAAGATATGTGAAGATCGATCGAACCGTTTTGGAGATAGCATTGCGGGCGAAGTCACGGTTAACAGCGAGTATAAACTCAAATTGCTTCAATTACTTTTTATATGGTCAGCTATCTGCCAGTGAAAGTTTCGTGAAGATCGGTTGAACTGTTTTGAAGGTAGTACTGCGGGCGAAGCCACGGTTAACAGCTAGTCTAAATTAATATAAACTAAATTACTTGAAATGATGTCTGCTATCTGCTGGTGAAAGTTTGGTGAAAATCGGTCCATCGTTTGAAGAAGCATGCAGACGAAGCCGCGGTTAATACCTAGTCTAATTTAGAGTAGCGTAAGAAACCCCTGTAATTTCAGCTATCTGTCAGTGAAATTCCTGTCAAAATCGGTCCAGCCGTTTCGGAGATTACCCGAAACAAACAGACAGACAGACCGACAAAAATTTTAAAAATTGCATTTTTGTTATCAGTTGCGTGTATACTTTCACACACAATCAGTAAAAAAATGTTATTTTGATATTACATATAGACACTTCATTTTTATTATATGTATAGATATAACAACCGTGGACCTTTTTGTAGGTACTTTTAGGATATAAAATGTCGTATTACATTATTTCAATGTGTCTCACGAAATTTAGCCGCCGCTACTAATGTGAGCGCCTAAAAACTTGTTATTTCTATACTAGTATATTATATACTAGCCGTCACGGCAGACGTTGTCCCGCCCTGATAATAAAAAAAAATCTATAAAGTTAGACATATGCCGTCGCTGACTTTTTTGTATGCATTATCAAGCTCTACAACTTTTCTCTAGAACTTAATCATATATCTCTCATCGTTAAGGTAGCGTTCGTAAAGAACGTTTTCGTTCGACCGTTTTTCCTCTTACTTACTTTGTAAATCAGACTACCTCAAAAAAGTCTTCATTTTTCGGATTAATATATGTAAGATTGCCTATGACACTAACAAATAACGCGGCTTTCTATTGATAAAAGAATTTCCAAAATCGGTTTATTAGATCCAGAGATTACCCCCTACAAACTCACAACGTCACAAACTCACAAACTTTACCTCTTTATAATATTAGTATAGATTAATATTTTCGGAAGAAATTTTCTAAACGATAGTGAAAATCTTATCAAAATTTACTGTCTAATTTAGAAGGAATAAGGGAACGTAGACAGACACGAAAATCGACTTTGTATTATAATATTTCTTATATATTATGCATAGATAAAATTTGTATACTTGTAAGCAATGTAGGAAGTAGGCTCTGATCCCATTCTGAAAAAAAAAACACTAATATCAAACTAGGTTCGCCGTGAGTAACAACATATATATCAAAGTTGAAACCTGTTGCGTCTCAGTGAGTCACTGTAATTATTTTGAGATATAAAATCATCATGATTTTTATAGATGTGTTAACCCTAGCGGGTATTCAATATGCCACGTCTATTCGTCTTTTCGTTTGAGTGACTTTTGATAGTTGCATTATATTCTTATAGTACTTATTGCTTTATCTTCAGCCGATAGTCTAATTAATTTTAAATTGGTTTAAAACGGTCGATAACTAAAGATGTTTAAACACACGTCAATAAAAAAATTGAACAAATAACTATATTGCTAAGTTATTTAATAATTATGTTTTAGCATGATTACTTGCTAAGGAATAGTTAGACTTGGGTGACAATGGGATATATTTCTCGTAGTAGTGCGAGTGATGAGAGTAAAGAGTTCTCGAATGGCAATCATATAACGGAAGATGCGGCTTGGGGGACTCGCAAAAAATAGTCCAATCACTTGAAAAGAATTGCGGGAATCCGCTTGATACGGACAGTGCAGAATCAATCTTTTGAGGTGATTTTCAGGAAAAGTCTATGTCTTGTGGTGGACAATTTTCAGGTGAACGGATTGATGAGTTGTTACAATAATTATTAAACGCTAAACTTTGCTGTACACATTATATAGTAGTCACGGTACAGTCTCGCCTCACCAGGCCGTGTCTGTGATTAATTTGTGGTAAATTAACAACGTGTAGCATGCTACCAGCCATGTTTATTCAAACGTCGGATTACATTTTCTTGTTGTCTCTATTTCGTATATCTACCTATCCACCAGGCGATGTGCTTATAGGAACTAGGTTACCCAGTTATGGTCTCGACCAAGTAGGGACGACGACCTCATACTTTATAAAAGCTAATCCTTTTAAAATGTATGCAACTAGAATTGATTCCCTAGTAATAGTAATTTTTATAGGTAAAACATTAGTAGTTGTTTGATTATTGTTACCAATTCGAGATGAGTTCCGATGTAGCTCGTCGCTGCTGTTAAGTTACTTCTATCTTTGCGCAAATGAGTCGCCAGCTTGAGACCCGTTCTTTAATATGTTATTCAAGTTTCCGTATTCGTATTTGCGTTCTTGTGACGACCATGTGCCATACATTATTTATTCAAATGAATAAATCTTGATCTATAGACAATAAAACATCTTATCGCTCCACTAATACTATTTATTGATAATAAACGAATCTTTGTTTAAATGTAACTAAGCCTAAAGTATATAGAGTCCTCGCCAAACTTTTTGACACCTCAGAATATTTTACCTTTATTACTGTTTATACTATTACTAAATTAAGCGCAGAACATAACTTTAGGTATAAATATCTATTATATTATATGGAGACAACTTAAGGATATAAAAATAACAATTATAGATTCATATCTATATATTAACTAGCGGGCCGAATGGACGTTGTTCTGCCTTGATAATAAAAAAATCTAAAATTCAACCGCAGCGCCACCTACCGGGTCCGATTGTGAATCTAAACCATTCCCGGATCCACTGGAACACGCACACAAAATTTCATCAAAATCGGTCCAACCATTTAGGAGGAGTTCAGTGACATACACACGTACAGAAGAAATTTGTATATAAAGATACGTGAAGCGAAAACTTCATACCTCTTTTTAAGCGAATTGCTAAAACGGATGAACGTGAAATTTGGCATAGTTAAAGTTTATATGGAAATGTGCACAAAGCTATTTTTTTACATTAAACGCATTAAAAAGATAATAAAATAATTGAAATATACATTACTCACACTACTACTTGAATGACACACAATATATACAAACATGTAAATGAAAAAGACGTTTCGCCACCCGTCATTTTACTCTTACGTTCCAATTACTTTTTTTTATCCTACATTCAATATTTTTAATATGACTTACGTTCCATACCTTACATGCCCTTTAAAATTAACTGGTCAAATTGTAGGTTAATTTTATAGTAATATAATATGTAAATTCATAATATACGTTAACAATTAATTGATAGATAATTTATCTGTAGTAAATTTATGGAACCACTGAAATAATTATTATTATTCCTTTGGTCTTATTGAATGTCAAATTGAAGTTAAAATAAAACTTTGTTTTGCATTAAACTTTTGACGATGTAATGTACAAGCATTAACTTATGGCTATATTTAGAGCTGCCAAAAAGATTGACGAGAACTGTACGGGTTAAAGGTCTATTTATATTGTATGTAACAAATATGATCCGGCAAAATAAAACTTTTTTTATGAACGTTTATTATCATTACATAGTATAAAACAAAGTCCCCTACCGCGTTTGCCTGTCTGTCTGTTCGCGATAAACACAAAAACTACTGAACGTATTTTCATGCGCTTTTCACCAGTGGATAAAGTAATTCATGAGGAAGGTTTTAGTATATAAATTGTTCAAGATTTTTTTAAACAGGGTGGGATAACGTCTGCCGGGCCCGTATAAGTATATTTTTAAAGACCCCTTGAGCATATAGGCCGGGACGGCTATGTCTGTGTTTGCATCTGATATCTGTTTCAATAGTTATTGCGTGATCGAAGGACGAATATCTAAGTTTAGGTGCGCTAAGCCGTAACTAAATTGAAATAAAACATTTCAATGTAAGCGTAGGCAGACACGCGTTCGATTTCAGGAATTCCATTGATATTATTTTTTCTAATTGGTTTCCGGTCTTGACTGGTTATTTCAGTTGAAATTAGATATTTTAAATACGTTATGATTTATCTATTTGCTTTTTACAAAAATTTAAAGCGAAAGTAATCGTACCACTTATTAAAGTTTTATGTTTATGTTAAGAATGAAAGTAAGACTTAGCAACTGACTTGAACTTGAAAAACGGATCGAAAAAAATTTATACAAATCATAGTTATCTTAATATATATATTTCTTGTGTGCGTGTGTATGTGACTGAACTCCTCCTAAACGACTGGACCGATTTTGATGAAATTTTGTGTGCCTGTTCCGGTGGATCCGAGAATGGTTTAGATTCACAATTGGATCCGGTAGGTGGCGCTGCGGTTGACTTTTAGGATTTTTTTTTATTATCAAGGCAGGACAACGTCCGCCAGGTCCGCTAGTATACATATAGATTGTGAATGATTATTTCAGAAAATTAAGGTAAATTTTTATCAGTTTTCAGTTGTACGTAAGATTATTTATACAATTTGAATAAATGCTCCTAGGAAAATGATCACCGCGAACGGATTTTTAATTCATATTAATGCATATACGTGCAAAGATATTAATAGCAATGTTGTAAGCGTTACGCCCAGTCTGGTCTGTATTTGATACCGCGCCCTTATCCAGGGGTAATGCCCTAATTGAATTTACTTATAGCTCGGATCAACATCGGATTTTTGACGGTGATATTTCCAAGTAAACAACATTGTTGTTTACAAATTATATTCTTTACTAATTTATTTAAGGAGCATATATACATTAATTGGTGGCTCCGAGACGCTGAAACGGTGCTAGTTCGAATTTGCATTAAATTGCCTTAACATATTATTACTGTTAACAAGTTATTAAATTTCAAAGTTTAACAATAAAGAAAGTATTAACTATTGTGGAGATAGAAAAATTCCAAAAGGTAGTTTTTACTATAAATCCTATGAGATTAAACTTTAACAGGACGTTTTCAGTGAAATATTAAATTAAATAGGATAAATTATAGTTGTATTTAATTTGCTGTTTGCTCGTGGCATGTGTAGTATTAGAGCACGCTGTCGTCGCTGACGCTAGAGGCTCGACCTTCATGGTTAGTGGGCGGATGGCCGCTGAGCGCCTAGCGCGTGTCTCACTGCGCGACTTTCACCTGTGTCCGCGATTTCATCAAAACAAAACTAAACATTGTTATTGCTCGTTTGTAATTGCACATTATATTGTTTATATTCCGTCGCATTACCTCGTCATTGTCGATGTTATGTTGTTTTAGTGCATTCGTGACATTTACCGTGTATCCCCAGCTCGATCATCTAATTTAGTAACTTTCATTAATTATTACATTTTTTATGCATGTGCGGTGGAGTATATCATGGCTTTTGTATGAAATATGAAATGTAATTTTTCTTCAATTTCCTATATACCTACCGCGTTGTTTCTTTAATTGTAACATCAATGTAGTTCAGCTATTTTAAACGCAATCAATAATTGGATGCACTTTTAATTACTTACCTATGCTCTTTCTGATAATGAAGCGTGTAAGTAAAAATGGAATACTCCTACATATACAACGATAGTCAAGTTACTCGTACGCCCAGTTTAACGGAATTGTGTCATATGAAACGAAATCGTTGTTATGAAATGAACCATTGAATAATACACCTAGCCCGTGTTTTTAATTACGTATTTTAGTTGTTAAAGAAAAAAAACAAACAATAGACAATTAGGAAAAGGGAAATTAATTGGATTTTGATATCGGAACATACAAGGACTCTCTTGTACCATACGTTAGGAGAGTGGAGCAGACGGCGTGACCACGCGTGTCTCGTATAGAGAGGAGCGTGTGGGAGCGCTGTAGGGGGCGCGGGGAGGGCTCTATGCGCCAGATCCCGCGGCACCATGAGGGTGGATGCCGACGCAAGGGAGACTCCGGGCGAGCCGGTCGCCGCACCCGGAACACCGACTGAAACTAGTAATAAAGAGTCACCTGTTTCATCTTCAGACGGTTTGTTGGTTTCACACTTCCTAACAATTATTATATGCACGTGTAAATATCGATCCCGCATCACATTCATGTCATCTCATATAATGTCTAACCGCATCACTAACTCGACCGTCCGCGTCATCGCTTTCCGCCGCTACAGAACGATATTACGAAATATTTTTGTATCTATTTATAGAGTACTATGTAAAATTACAAAAAATAAATATATAATTTCATATTTGATTAGATAATGATCGTTGTTGATAGTGTACGTTCGTTAAGGTTACGTTAAAAGTATTTAGGGTTAATGATTATGTATTTGTTACTAATCTTTGTAATTAACACACTTATAAAAATGTAAATATATTATTTCATTTAATTATTATTTAAATTTGTCTATTACGTACGGTTTAACAATGTTGCATATTACTTTTATTTAGTTGAACGACGTTAGATATCGGAATATCTTGTAAGTTTCACAATGAATTTATGAACAACGCTATGAGTATACGAGTTGTTTTTGGTCATAGTTAAGAACATTTTCGTATGTCATATCCGTATGTATTTTCAGTTAATATATGGATCTATGCATAAAACTAGACTAAACACTGTTTTATTGGTTCGTTTTTCTTCCTGTTCATATAAACGAATTATAGTATTTATGCTATATGTAATCATATTGAATCAACTACCATGTCATGTAGTTATTTTTATGAATATATTTATAATGTTTAAATAATAACTATATTGCTTTGCGATATAAACAATTTTGTGCTATGGATAGAAAAATATAAAAAAAGGTTATGAGGTAACACTGTATTAGTTTTACGTATAAATATAAATACAACGAACTGACAATTTTGTATGCTCGTCGATCTATTATGAGGTTCGTTTTGTTTTTGAATATGATTTAATGTTACACTTCGGCACTACTAAATTCAATTTCTGCACCGTGTGCTCGAAGGAAAACGAATTGTTAATTTGTATACGAAAGCTACTATGATGGCATAGTATAGATGAATCATATGTAAGTGTGTGTAATCGGATTATAATGTTCAGAGTACCGGGTTCCGGAGTGCGAGGGAATCCCGCGGCCCGACCGGGCTCTGCTAGCCAAGCTGGAGGAAGAGAACAGGCGTATCGAGGCGGACGCTAAAGCCGCTTCGCTGACTACTGTACATAGTCGAAAAAGTTCTGACACATCGCAAATATCTTTGGCATCTGGTTAGTGGAATTCGTTATACTTAATGCAAAACGAACTGTCAAACACTATTCCTATCTATATTGCTATTATGAGGATAAAAGATATTTTGAAGTTATACTTCTTTTGGCGCTTTAGGGAAAAATGATGAGAGTAAATTTTTACGATGCGCGCGCACACCGTCACGAAAAACCGACACCCTGAAGTTAGCTATAGTCAACATTTTGTTTCTTTGTATTTGTTGTTTGTATTTCTTTGTATTAAAACTTTCAATTTATTAAATACCTTTTTTCTATTGTTAGTGTCGTTTTTTCTACAAACGTAGAATAAGGAGAAAGATAAAATTTTTGAAAAGAAGAATAGAAGTATAACTTCTAACGCGTGTACATAAGTACACACACATTTTAATTTTTTGTTTGTAGTGGATGAACTCAAGAAAATACTTAACAGATTTTAGATTTTTTTTCACCTACAGTAAGTTACATTATAAGCAATTTTTATAGAAAGTATTTTATTTTTAAAAAGTACATCGACGTGAGCGTAGACACGAGTAAAAGCTAGAGAAAAATAATATGTATCTTAGAGTGATTTCTTAATTAGTAACCCACTAAACTGAATTTACTAAGAAACTTCTCTTAACATCGTAAATGGAACGTGTTATTCTAATGGCGACCGCCATCGGCTTGGTTCTCATTATTTACAATGTACACTGTATTTAATAACGAAAATATATTCTGTCACTCGGGGATAACGCAGCTATCTATCAGTAAAAGAATTTTTGAGAATGGGTTCAGTAGTTCCGAGTGTACACACAAGTTATCTTTTTATATTACTAGTGTAGATGTGATGATATAACAAAATTTGTATTGGTAAATAATAGTGTAGATATCTTTATGGCTGCTCGTAAATTAGTCATATTCGGTAGATGTTTTTTTCACCAATGGTAGTTGACTGAGAGTTACTGTAACATATGTAAAGTCGCAATAGTCGAGTTGATATCCGTTTGCAGTTCGTAGGTTCGAACCCAGCCGTGTACTAAATAATTTTTCGAAATTAGCGCACATTTTCTTGACTTCTTCCCAATATTTCGGTTCAAATGTATACTTATTTAATCATCTTTTATTTATTTTAATAATACTCACTCTAGCTATACGTCAACTCGGTGCGACATATATGTACATGGATCAAGTTTTCTCCTTAACTAATGCACCTCCCGTAATAATAGTTGTAGTGTATTATTATTATTGTACTTTAAGGTATATTTTGAAATAACAAACGATCTTTCAAGTCACTAAAATTTTGATTTGAAATCTGTACTTCCATTTTTATACATGATAAAGATTTTTTCTGAATTTTCATTTTATTTTTAAAAAGAGTAATAAATTACTGCGTTTAAAAATTTATAGTACATTTTTTCAATTCCGAGAGCTACTTTCGAAAAATCTGAATTTCAAATAAGACTATTACTTAGAAGCCCATAATTTAACAAATAAACATAGTAGAAAAAATCATGTGTTCACATCCGTACGTACTAGAAAGTCGAATTAGGCTAAATATGAACGAATTCCAGAACTCCACTTCTTTTATTCTCTTTTGGCGGTGTGTGTTGATTATGCTCATGTCTTCCCTCGGGAAGATGCCTTTAACCCAGTGTCGGAACTGTTACAGGCTACTATTGTTATGAATATATGTAATAATATATAAATTCTCTCGATGCGCTTTACTGCGTCCGTTGCGCTACTTTGAATGCACTGTGAAATCTTTTTACATTACTTTTACTTTTTAATACATACAAATTTAAACGTCCAAACTTGCGTACAATGTAGAACTGGGTTTAAGAAAAAAAAAATCGTTATCTCTTATCAACAACGAGAAAACGTGATAGCGTTCATACCTAAATCCATTAGCGGTGCTCGTGTTTTAAAATATAAACCATGGATATGAACGATAACATTAATGATTTGTTTAGTACTAAAAGCGTTATAGAGTTTTATTTATCGGGTGTTTTGAACAATTTCTCATCGGGTATGTATACAAACTGCAGGTACCGTTGTGCTTCATATTACGAAGCTAGCAGTTCGTTGCACGTGATCGATATAAAAAAAAATGAAACGACACGGTTTCTTCACAATCGAGCGCTGCTCTACGCAATAGCGTTGTCATTGATAAAAAATAACCAGTGTTATAACTATTAAACTGAGTAATATTATTTTAACACTACTTGGCACCTGCGACTCCGGTTTACTGATAATGGTTCTACTGTTTTATCGGGATACATAATAGATTTTTTTTTAATTGTAATCTTGCCTTTACTATTTAATGTCTTCGATTTATCTATTCGTTAACTTTATAAAATTTTATCATTGGTATTTAACCCCTATTGAAATACTTTTTGACAGTACATGTATAGGTTCCATCGTTTCGGAGATTTTTCTGAACAAACATTAGACATTTTAATTTTATGTATGTATGTATTTTATATAGATTTATTATATTTATTAGTATATATTAGATATAGATATATATTAATTTCTTCGTCGTATCACTGTAAACTTATTATATAAAAGTTATAAAATTAGATTTAAAAAGAAAATATTTTTACAAGCTCACGGTTATGCATTTGAGTCATGAAGAAGAAAAAGTGGCGATACCACGTTTTTTATTATAGATTTTCATGATGTTTTTAAATAAGCTTCAAATTTTTTTTAAACCGTTTTATATTTTGTCGATACACTATGTGACAATAATATTATACAGTTATGTATAACCAGTAATCGGTGATTGTATTGTGAACAAAATACTGTCTACATCTTTTTAAATTAAAGTTGACATAGCTGTTTTTATCTCCTTATAACTTAAATATAAGCATTATTTTGATGATAGTCAGTGTAAAATGAACCAGATTAGGCCCCCTCGGCAGCGGCTCAAGCCCAGGTCCGTTGCCTCGGCGTTGAGCCCTTGACTGCGTTGCTCGCGCAATACATTGACACAAAATCTTACATCACTGCAACGACATTACACGCACACACGTGCACGCACACACGCTTACACATGGAAGTGGAGGGGTTTTATTGTTTTCCCTTATCGAACTGAAATAGTTCAGAAAAATTATCCGACACAAAATACATATAAGAGTTATTGAGGTACGTATGCTTGGTACACATATATATTTCAATAACTCATATATGTATGAATATTTAGCTTAGCTTAAGTCAGCTCAGTTAGGTCGCGAATTGCATAAATCTGGCAACAACCCAAGCCGAGGTGTGCCGTGCACCCTTCGGCTAGTTGTCAAAATAAAATCGGCTGAGTGCCTTAAGCGTTCGCCTTAGTGGTTCGGTGAAGCTGTTAAAGCCTTGCCAGGCCAATAGCGTAGTCAGTTCGAGAAACAAACAGTGTAGAATGTTATATAATTTAAAGCTGTATTAATTTTTCTAAATAATATTTACAAACACGTCCTTGCAGAACAAATCATAACTGTAGTTGTGCAACGTAATTGTCCGTTCTCACTGGAAAATGTTCAACTTTGTGGATGTTTCGAAATGTATCGTATGAATCAACTGTCATAATAACAAACGTTCACGGTACCGAACACCGGTTTAACTTTTATACAATTTAAAAGACGTATCATATCACTGATTACTTATTTTTCTATGTTAATAGTTTTTGTCACCGTCACATCTGACATGTGTGTTGTCGTTTGCTTAAAACATGTCAAATTGCTTACTATCATAATTATGTGTATGATGCACATATTGTTATTCGACAGGGAGAAGACCACTGTTCAGTACATTATAGCCCGAGAGCCAGTAACAGAAATGTATGACCAAGTTCCTCTGAAGTGATAATTAGTAAAATGCATCAGAAAATCGAACTATAAAGTCTCGTGAACGTCAGCTAAGGCTCGGTGGGGGGGAAGAGCAGTTGTAACCTCCCACGCTCGAAGAAAAAAAAAATACATTCACTCATTTCCTCTCGGCTAAAAATTTATCAAATTATAGCTAACCCAATATCTCAACAAAAAAAAAAAATCAGCTGTCTATAACATAGTGTATTGTACGTCAGCTGATGTCTCGATCATGGAAAAAAAATCTTCACTTTCAGTGATATCCTCTCAAATAAAAATTTACCTGATGATAGCGTATATGTAGCTATTGATAAATGTATACGTCAGCTGGCTGTATCTCGGTGGAAAAATCGTCAGCTGATAATTTAAAGGTCGTTACGTAGAAGTTAGCCAGAAGCATTTACTGACTATTTAAATGCATCAGCTGACTACGTTTCCCTCGACTTACTGCTAGCTGGTTTTTTTTATTTATCACAGAAACATATTTAAAATCAGCTCACAAATTTTCATGTGGGAGGAAATGACATCTTTTCAATTATTCGGCATAGCACTCCAATATGAGTGTTGAGGTGAAACAAATATTCCGTATCAATATTTTTTAAATTTATACGTGTATATTCAAATAATTTTAGTTCTATTCCAATATTTAAATAATCTATTTGCTTAGTATAAATTAACTAGTTACTTGATAAAAAATATTTATTATAAAAAATTATGAAAAATTACAATAAGAATGACAATGTTATTTAATCATTTTCGTTTTCGCTATGGCTTGAGTCACACCTATCTCTCTCTGATTCATTGTCCGAGTCGCTGTCAGAGCTGTCTGCGGTAATATTTTCATCGTCATCATCTGTACAAAAAAAAAATAGAATGCATATTTTAGCATAATATCATTAATATGATAATAAAATGTTACCTTTTTCGGGCTGGATAGTTATTTCATCAATTGATGTTGGTAACTGACTTCCAAAGAACCAGCTGAAATCATATTTATTGTCAATTTCTTCCCAACCATAGTCTTCCGGATCATCAGAAGTTGGAACCTTCAGGTGTGCATTTGACCAAATTTGAGCTATTTAACATGCTCTTAAAAATTGCTGATATAGCTCTGATTCGCAAGGTGGTAGAGAAGAGCCGTCAATACCTTTTTTTGGTAACTTGAATGTCTCAGTATCCAAGAATTTATATGTTTTTTCAAACAACGCTACTCTTGCCTCATTGACCTTTTTCAGACGATTAAATCCATACATATGGCAAACAAACTCTTGTATTTTCTCAAAAATATTGTCTCTATCCTCTAATGATTTTGATATTTGGATGAAACACTCGATGAAATCATGCGATTTAGCCATTATTGAAAAAGGTCGTTTTTTTCCTTTTCGAAAGAAGGCCGGGTTAAAATTACACCCTGTGAATGCGTGAAATGCCGGAAGTGCAGATGCATCTTCTGGTATTATTTTGCGATACTTTGGGGGCAAAGCCGTAAAGCGTCTATAACACTCACTGTGGTACAGCTGAAAATTGTTTTTTTCTGTCGGAAGTACAGCCTCGTGTCCACTTAGGTTATTATTTTTTCTTACACTCAATATAGCACTGCACTTAATGAGATTTTCTTCACTGAACGATTTTAAATTAGAAATAGATTTTGTTTTTTTGCAAAAAATGCAAAAAGGCGTTACATTAGACATTTTTATAGATTTTTCACAGATACTACAACAATGTTTGTAGATGTTTCTTCTTTCAACAAAAGGGTACCCCCTCCAAGCGTACCTTAATACTGTCTATGCTATGCTAGCGTGTATTGTTTGAATCTTTAAAAATAACAAGAATAATTAAAAAGACGTCATTTCCTCCCACGTGTAAATTTGTGAGCTGATTTTAAATATGTTTCTGTGATAAATAAAAAAAATCAGCTAGCAGTAAGTCGAGGGAAACCTAGTCAGCTGATGCATTTAAATAGTCAGTAAATGCTTCTGGCTAACTTCTACGTAACGACCTTCAAATTATCAGCTGACGATTTTTCCACCGAGATACAGCCAGCTGACGTATATATTTATCAATAGCTACATATAAGCTATCATCAGGTAAATTTTTATTTGAGAGGATATCACTAAAAGTGAAGATTTTTTTTCCATGATCGAGACATCAGCTGACGTACAATACACTATGTTATAGCCAGCTGATTTCTTTTTTTTGTTGAGATATTGGGTTAGCTATAATTTGATAAATTTTTAGCCGAGAGGAAATGAGTGAATGTATTTTTTTTTTCTTCGAGCGTGGGAGGTTACAACTGCTCATCCCCCCCGCCGTGCCGCAGCTGACGGTCATAAGGCGTCATGATACTATTGTCTGATGCGTATCACCAATTATCTCTCGAGAAGAAATAATTAACCAAATTTTCACCTGGCTCTCGGACTATTACAATATATTTTATTACTTGACTCTAATGGAAAAACGTATAGATAGATTTCTAATAATTGATAGGTAATAAAAATGTCTTCAAATAATTTTCATGTTAACGAAGTTGCGAGCACCTATAGTACTTAATGTAATTAAACCGTAAATGGCACAATTTACAGTGGCAAGTTCGAGTCAAGAGGCTGAAGCCCGCGTCAGTTGCAGCAGCAGTAACGGCGAGGAGGACCTGTGGAGTCTGTGGGGCCGTATTGTGAGCAACTGGGATACAGAATGGCGGCGCAGGAACCAGTTCGTACGGGACCTCGTCCGGCAGGGTGTCCCACATCATTTCAGAGGAATTGTCTGGCAATTGTTAGCCGGTGTGGATATATCTCCCGAGAAGAAATTATATGCTTCGTACATTAAGGTAATGTATTTAGTTAATGTTCTATATTGTTCGTATATGTATGTGTCGTCGCTTTGCAAAGCATTTTCATACCACTTGTGTGTTGTAACATAATTGTGCCATTTCAAAATGAGCTAAATCCGTTACTAATATGTTACGTTATTTTTCAAGATCATCAAATTTCGTACATGTTAAATATGAATATCATAAGAGAAAACTAACAACGTTATGGGCAGCAAAATTTGAACTTCGTTCAGGGTGTATGAAAACTGTAAATCTTAAAAAAATTAAACATGTTATATGAACGATTAAAACTGGATTTAGTTCATTTTGAAATGTAACGACAAAACTGTACTTTTGTATTTTTTTTTTATTGAAATACTGGATATTTGGAATTAATTTAAGATTGTAAGTGGAATTCGTGGTTTAGTTGATAAAATAAGTTATCAAATTATGGCGTTTAAAATGTCGGCGTATATTTTATTAATACATACATATATAGTACTATAATTTGAGAATCTTTATAACTATTTATAATTTGAATTCCCAGTTTATCTCATACAAATACGTTAGTCATTTTTTATTTATTATTACGAGTCATTTTCAACCTTCGTCTTGAATAATGTTTCACTTTTTATAATAATGATTACTGAAACGATTACTATTTGCAACGTTAACTTTCTCTTTGTTTTGCTTCGTTCACTAACTACAATTTGGCATTTCATTATTATATTTGAAAGCATTTGTTTAATAATTAAATTCATATAAAGTCGGTTTAATAATAATGTGGCTCGTAATTTCGTTTGTTAATCAGGCTAAATCGGCATGCGAGAAGGTGATTCGACGCGATATCGCGCGCACTTACCCAGAACATGATTTCTTCAAAGAGAAAGACGGGCTCGGGCAAGAGTCGCTCTTTAATGTAATGAAAGCGTACTCGTTGCATGACCGCGAGGTCGGATACTGCCAGGGTTCAGGGTTTATCGTCGGCCTTCTACTTATGCAGGTCAGTCCCTTAAGGTGCCGTTCCGATCTATGCGACATTAGTTTGATCCTCCTATCTATGCGACAATCGTTTTATTTTCCGGCCTATACGACAACCGTTTTATTTTCCGGTCTATGAGACAACTCATTGTATTTACCGATATGTGCAACAACCGATTGATTTTCCGATCTTAAATAATACGCGACTTCGAAATTTGCCTGATTGAAAGTGCTTAGACAATTCAATCTCGGTTATATATAACTACTAGCCTCTGCCCGCGACTTCGTCCGCGTGGAATAGTTACTTTGGGCTAGCGCTAACACGCAGCGGAAGCTCTCGAGAAGAAAAAAAACCTCCATTTTGAAACACTCTTCATTAGTGCTCCGCTTCTATAGGTCTTAGCGTGATGATATATAGCGTATAACCTTCCTCGATAAAGAGCTATATAACACTGAAAGATTTTTTCAAATCGGCCCAGTAGTTCCTGAGATTACCCCCTACAAACTCATAAACTTTACCTCTTTATAATATTAGTATTGATAGGGGGTATCAAGAGACGGCCATTTTAGCTTTGAAACAAAGTAGCTAGTCTGATACACGAATTTAAATAAAACCCTATACAATTTCAAAGGTCTTAAGACATGGCATTTTTATTAAATCTTTTTCAACCAATATCAAAAGGGTAATTTTGGCAGATATGCATATTAATAGTGAAATCGGTCGCACTTGTCGGTTTAGGAATGTTATTGTTAAGTGAAAAGGTCGCGTCACCTTCACATGGATCCGAACGCCACCTTAATACTACAAAACTTATTGCTAGACTGCTCGCTCTAGTTGACGATCAGACCGTGACCACAACCGATACCTCGGTACATGATCATAATTCTCCTGCTGCTGATGCACATTGCTATAATTTTTTTTTACGTGTACCTCTAAATATATATCATTTATATTGATCAAAATAATGATGTAATTTACAGATGCCAGAAGAGGAAGCGTTCGCGGTACTAGTTAAGATAATGCAGCAACACCGTATGCGAGACATGTTCAAACCGAGCATGGCTGAGCTTGGACTTTGTATGTTCCAATTAGAAAATTTAGTTCAGGAATTATTACCGGACTTACACGTGCATTTTCAATCGCAGGTGTGTATGCAATATGTTTTTTTTGTAATAATATATTCACATTATATTGTGTTAATAGACCGGAAGGTATCAGTTACTTTTTAAAATTAAACACATACATGCTATATCCAGATACAAAGGCGTATATAAACAACTTATTATAACAACTAGCTGAACTAGACCTACACGTTTTTGCTTGTGATAAAATTATGAATGTGATTCGGTTAGTACAGAGTCCTATGTATTTTTATAAGAATTCATAATTGTTGTTGATAATATGACCAATAAACATCACTTAGTGATTTAAATTATTTTTTTAATATAAAAAAAAACTACTATTTGCGACGTAAATATCAAAGTTAGATATATGCTGTCGCTGACTTTTTTGTAGGCATTATCGAGCTCTACAACTTTTCTCTAGAACTCAATCATATTTGTCTCATTGTTAAGGCAGCGTTTGCATGAAACGTTTTAATTCGACCATTTTTTCTCCGACTAACTTTGCTAATCCGATTACCACAAAAAAGTCTTTTCATTTTTGGGTTAATATATTCCTATAGAATAGCCCATAATAAAGGCTATGACATTCACAAATAACCTGGCTTTCTATTGGTAAAATAATGTTCAAAATCGGTTTAGTATATCCAAATATTACCCCCTACAACCTCACAAACTCACTAACTTAACTCTTTATAATATTAGTATAGAAGTATAGGTAAATAAACTTCCTTAACACTTTACACACACGTTACGTTATATTACTAATTTTGAAAATTATTAAAGTGTGATAAAAACCTGAATGATAAGAAAATGATTCACTTTATATTATTTTCTATTTTAAGGAGTCCAATAAAAAAAAAGAAAAATCGATTTACAAATCATGAAGTTCTTTAAAAAACTACAACCAACTTGATAAACTCCTTCTTTTTGAAGTCGGGTAAAAATATACTTTGTTTAAAAAATTGATTGAAATTAATCGAGTACTTTTTGCGTGATGATAACTCAACGGTGGACCTCTAACGTTTTGTTTGTATATATGAAGATACGTCTTAGATTTTAAACAAAATAATACGTGATGTTAAAGTGACGACGAGGCCAAAGACGGTAAAACACTGAGAATTTAGAGAACTGACTCTCTAAATGCAGCTGCTGAAACATGTTCAGTCTACCTACAATTTATTCTAACGTGCTAGTTGGTTATTTCATTAAACACAATGTTATGGGTTTCATCACTTTGTATTACTTCACCAAAAACTCAGGCTCGTTGCCGATTGCGGCGGTATCGGAGTGTTATATAATTATTTATCTTAAATATATAAAAATCCAGTGTCATTATATTTGTCCACGACGAACTCCGAAACTACTCATCCGATCTTCATGAAAGTTGGCATTTGTATATAATAGCTGTGCCCGCGACTCCGTCCGCGTGGAACCTAATGTTCCACCTAATGAACCTAATGTGGAACAGTGACTAATCAAATCGTCTGAATATATTAAGTTCATTTACTTATCAACTTTTTTCTCACACTTGCACACGCGTCGTCATTAAAGGTACAAAAACTTTGGATATAGTGAACCGACTTTAATGAAACCAAGACTAAATGTTACTCGAGGATATGTTTTGTAATTTGACGATACGTACTTACACGTTATCTATACATATATAAGAATGTAAATCTAATGTGTCTGTAGATTTTTGATTTCCGTGAAAAAAATTGTTGTAGCTGTCTAGAAATAAGTAATCAAATACATTTCAATAATTTTTAGAAATGTCTGTCTATCTGTCTGTTTGTATGAACACGCATCACTGCTAAAGTAGTGGGTTCACATTAAAACTTCACAAAAAATTATAAAGCATATCCTCGAGAGTAACTTAGTCTTTGTTTCATTAAAATCGCTCCACGCTATCAACAGAGAAGACTAGTAATAAACAAAGACGTTTCAATTTCATAGAAAAGAAGGATATCTATACATATAATAAAAGGCTAACGGAACGATGTCTGTACATTAAATATTTTAAAGAAAAAATACTCTGAGAGGACTTAGAATCAACGACAAAACACATTTCTATAGCTTTTTAATTTTTTTTTGTCTGTCTGTCGTTTGTACAGGATTCACGCAATAACTACTGGACGGAGTTAGATGAAATTTGGTATGATAATAGTTTATACACCGTTATAAAATTTAGGACACGTATTACATATACGTCGCATTCGTATGCTTGTTAATCATATTTATAAGAAAACACAAAAGAGAAGGTTTATTATAGGGTGGTTCAATATGTGAACAATTTTGCTGTCTGGAATTAACACCTCTCACTGCGCATCCGTCAAAAATGCACGTAATTATATTGTTCATATACAATGTACAACTAGATATTGTAGTACCACGCTGCGTTTCGAAGAACAAGATCGTTCACATAGGTTGAGGTCACTTAAATCTCCGATGTCGATTTTTAATATACAATACAATCCTACGATTTGATTAATCACTGTCTGTATAATTGAAATTTCACGCGGACGTAGTCGCGGGCACAGCTTGAGAAATAGCATAATTTATATTTCGATTAATGGCCTAAATACTTTTTAATTACAAACGAAATAGTTGTTAATGTTGATTATTGTTTTTGGAGCGTGTTCAATACAAGATGTATGTAATAAATTAAACACTGATTTTGCAATTGAGACTTTTAATTATGGACTTGTATGTTGAGGAAAAAATATATATCCGTCTGTCGTCTCGACACTCGATATTGTAATATTGCAAATATTGTGATTGCTTGATATTGTTAGAACATCAATCACAGGCGTCGGAGGTCACCGATTTTGGACCGTGTTCAATATGATATAAATGTAATAAATTAAACACTGATTTTGCAATCGAGACTTTTAATTATGGACTTGTATTTTGAGGAGAAATATATATCCGTCTGTTACATCGAATATGTCGTTCGCTTGCCAAAAAGGCCAGAGACAATATAAATGGCCAGCACGCTACATTGTTATTAATTGTAGTTTCATCAGTCTCGAAAAGATGGCGCTTTGAATTGCTTTGTTGACAGATAACTGTAGGACCGACTGTTATAGACATCTCATAGCTGGCGCCACGTTTTAATGTTGTATTTCTTTTTCAACTCCACTTTATTTTAAGGTGTAAATGTTCTGTTAATGTATTTACTACGTAATCTCGCTTTTTCTGTATCAAGTATTTCAGGTAGATTCATTAGCATTATCATTGTAATAACTGAGCCACAGCAACACAGATGGCCGGGTCAGTTATTTGAATATAATCAAGTTAATAATAACCTAGCGTTGTTTGTCGTAGAGTTTCAACACATCACTGTACGCGAGCAGCTGGTTTTTAACGTTGTTCACAACTACGCTGTCGTTGCCTCTCGCTTGCCGAGTTATGGATGTTTTTTTGTCCGAGGGTATAGAAATAGTTTTTAAAGTCGCTCTGGCTCTTTTGACCCTCGGGAAGAATGACCTACTCTCATTAGACATGGAAAGTATATTAAAGGTGAGTCGAATTTGGAGTTTACTTAAAGTTTTAAGATTCTTCTTATTGTTATACCCGTAGGTAAAATATGCCGTTTGTGTTGAAAGAAATTTGTTTATGCTCATAAAGACAAAAGTTAAGCAGACCCAGTATTACACAGTTATACTGTGGCCCCACTTAAAACTTACAATGCTGTGTGGATTGAGTCCGCTTGTAGATTTCTTCCTTTTGTTACCATTACCATTCGCCTTATATATTACAAAAAAAGGAGATATTGCTAAATAAACGTAAGTAATGTGTGCATTTATTGCTTGTGTGTCTGGTAATTCTTATAAATCGTTTGAGGCGGTAAAAATTACTTCCTTTGGCCGCCAAGTGTGCATTGAGCTACGCGTGCATTTATTGCTACATTACTTACAAAATCTCGGTAAATTGTATTATGTTCGATGTTATCACTAATAATCCAAGTCATTTTTATCTAATTTCAAGCTAAATGCTATAAAATTACTATGAATGACATGTAAATGAAATTACACTGATATAATTTTGAAATTTCTCCTGCGGATACTTTCGGCTGGAATAGAAAGGTCTAAAGGAGTGTCTTAACATGTCCCGTGCCACGTGTACCACCAGTGGTACACGTTAAACTTGATCTTTAGGGCATGTGTTGTACCTCCCGTGGTACACGATTTGATAAGTACAGAAAACGAAAGAATTACTCATGTTATGTTATATATGATGTTGTAACGTAATATTGTATGATAATACATCTATTTTTTTGTCAAAATATCAAATGACCTGAAGGACATGTCAGAGGAAAATGGCTTGGCACGGTATGTCTTAAAAGTTGATTCAGCCATATATTAAGTCTATTAAAATAATAAGTCGGGATTTATTGTAATTATTTTCTTTTGTTTTAGTATATACAAAAGGAACTACCAGCGAAAGCGGAAGCCGATCAGGATTCTTTCATGAATCTGTCATATTCGATAAAAGTTAACCCGAAAAAGATGAAGAAACTTGAAAAAGAATACACTGTTATCAAAACGAAGGAACAGGGCGATATCGCAGTATTAAGAGTGAGTTTTATTTCAATATTTTATTATCATAGTTACATGTTTAATTAATGTTCCATGAACAGGCTGAAGATGTTGAGTTGTTCCACTCATTTTGCAATAGAAATATGCCTCAACTTTGTTAGAATGTACTGGAATTCTGAAAAAATCATACGTTTACCACACTGTACTTTGAAACAGTAATAAAAAAGCAATTCTCTGTTTAAAATTGTCCTAATAAATTGCTATATGACATTATTTCTCCCATAAGAAATATTAATTTATAATTAAGACAACATTCGCGAAATACGAGACGCCATATTAAAAGTTAGTCTAAGTTGTAAAACAAAAATGTATTCTAATTAAAGTATCTATCAACCCGTATATTGTTGCAATGTTGACGAAAAAATAATAGACAATGCATACTCGCTCCAAGCGGGAAAAAGAAAGAACTATATAATATAAAACCTATGGAATAAGAAAAGTGTATGCATGCACTAAATTACTTCAAAAGACGAGTAAAGTTTTAGTAAAAGACAAGATGTGCTATTCATAAACTTGTTAGTGTCTGTCATTTCATTTTGGTAAAAATAATTATGTTGAAACTAGGTTGACAGATGACAGACAGATGTTCGGTCTGGATTAACTGTGAGCCGGCTTTTAATTTATAACTGGAATGTTGTTAATCTGCTAAACCTGTACGACTCCTTTAATGATATTAAGAGTACTTCTGTCAAATTCTATCATATTTTAACTAAACCTCTATAGAAAGCGTAGCTATGTGTTCTGGATGATATTGTGAAAAAACCCTCTATCTACCAGTAAAAGTCTTGTAAATATTAATTTATCTATTTCGGAGATTATTTAACAAAAACAATTTTTGCTTGATATGGAGAGGAAATTACGAGGTCAGAAAATTATTATCATTAAGAACAGAATCATTATAAAGACGACTTCATGATGACTGATTCAATAATAATTATCCTCAGCATGATATACCATATATTAATTACCATAAAGATGTGATCGGTCCGACAACTTCAACAAGGCTAATAATGCCTGGTTCTTGTATATTCTTTAACTCGATTCAGATAAATACTTTCTAATGTAAAGATTTTTTTACTCTTCGGATTTTCGAATTGTAATAGTTAAGTAAAATAATAATAATAGTTGCTTACATTTAAAACGATTTTTAATATTGACTATAAAATAATCTAAAACAAAAAAAAAACGGTGGGAACGAAGAGTAGGCAGAAAAAAAAGAATAATTATTATTTATATACTAACTCAACATTAATTAACACAGTATTTTCTTTTTGACAACCGATTTTCAAGTAGATTATTTCTGCCATTGTCGAGTAGAAGTTTCTTGCGATCATTTCAATGAATTAACAAAATGGTGGCCGTCTTGTTTGATTCTTCAGGAGAGTGTTTGTGGCAAGACAGAATACATGGTCCACGGTATTATTTCCCCCCATCCACTTCACTTGTGGACAATAACTAAACTATACTACATAAAACACCACCAATATTACAAAAAGATGCGGACCGAGTTGCATGTGTTGTTTTTTTTTTCGTTGTTTGTATTAGTCGACATACGGGCATGGTGTTTTATGCCAGGCTCGGGTATATCTCACAATGATTACAGTCAGGGACGTATCCAAATTTTCGGTTCTGGGGGGACGGGGACGGGGACAAACATTGAAACAACCAAATCAAAGCATAGTTATGATACTGTTTATTATATGTAACGTCAGTTTTCGGGGGGAGATGAATCCCAACTATCTCCCCTCTGTATATGTGCCTGATTACAGTGTTTACGTCAGGAGAACCGGTTGCTGAAGCAACGTGTGGAGATACTGGAGAAGGAGAGTTCCGGACTGGCTGAGAGGCTGGTGCGTGGGCAGGTGGACCGTGCCGAGGGTGAGGAGGAAACTTTCGCCCTCGCCAGGGAGGTACAGGCTCTACGACGTGCCAACATGGATGCTCAGCAACGGCTCGCAGTCGCCCAGGATGAGATCAGATCTTTAGAGATGACCATCGCCGAGGTATCACGTATATACTCTCTACATATTTTACAAAAATGTCATATATCTGAAAGCCCAACAAATTTAACTATTTCTCGAGTCAAAATCCTATGTCATCCAATGTATTTCTGCTCTAACTCCTTGGAGTTAAGCTTCTTTAACGTTTCCGCTCTAACTCTCCCGAATCCCAATCGTATGCCGATGAAATCAATTAATTTTAAAAATGTCTGTCTGTCTGTTTGTATGAACACGCATCTCTGCTAAAGTACTGCATTCATGATAAAACTTATAAAATATATCTTCGAGTGACATTTAATCTTGGTTTCATTAAAATCGGTGTGGTGTTTCAAAAGTTATTGTACTTTTAATCACAACATGACTTAAGTACGAGAGAAAAGTAGATAAGTAAACTTAATACATTCAGATGGCTTTGTTAATTGCTGTTTTTTTACACAAGTCGCGGGCACAGCTAATATATAATAATTACCGCATAGAATAGGCGAACGGTGTCGCGGGACATCGCTAGTTACAGTATACAGTGGCATCGATTAAAAGAAATAATACTGAATCTAATGATTGTATAGAACAACTCGAGACAGTCGTCACTGGACGGTATGGATGAGGGTGGTGGAGGGCCGAAGGGCGAGGAGTTGGCTCGGTGCCTTCAGCGCGAGCTGGTGAGGGCTCGTCTTCACGCTGCCGAACGGGAGGCGGCAGAGAGGGAACTCACGGCACGTATCACCGAACTCGAAAACGAGAACAAGAGCTTGAGACGTCAACGCGTTGACAACAATGTCGCACATCTTCAGGTATTTGACCATTTTCAATATGTTTCCTTTACATTCCAGAATAAGCTGAATACAATTTTAGCCATTCCTAATATTTCACGTTATTTTTCATAATCTTCAAATTTTGTACGTGTAAAATATGAAGTTGATAAAAAAACTAAAAACCTTATGCATAACAAAATTTGAACAACATTCTCAGTGAAAAAATTAAACATGTTATACGAACCATTAAAATTGGGTTTAGCTCATTTTGAAATGTTATTTTGCTATATAGCACCGTTTTTAGCTCATTTTGAAATGTTATTTTGCTATATAGCACCGTTTTTAGCTCATTTTGAAATGTTATTTTGCTATATAGCACCGTTTTTAGCTCATTTTGAAATGTTATTTTGCTATATAGCACCGTTTTTAGCTCATTTTGAAATGTTATTTTGCTATATATCACCGTTTTTGACTCGAACTTGACTTGTTCAAGAATTTTCGCATTTTCTGCCCTTCGTTTATTAGCAAAAGTATGCAATACCCTTATCCCCTCCCCCCCTGCCGCCCTCACGCATATATAAACATTTGTATAAGCACTTTTTATTGTTCTAATATGTACACAGTACACGCAAAACGACAAAAATGAATTGGTCATATAGTTGCAACCGTTTTGAAGTGATGCAGTTACATACATTCGGCGTTTGATTTTTATTTAAGTAGAATATTTGAAAAAAAACATATTAGTTTGCTATGAGAGTGACAATGAAGATATATTTCGTTGTTTTTCTCTCCAATAATTGAACTCGGCTCTTGATGAATTTAAATTATAAAAGAACTTTAAAGAATAAATTTTCATTGGTTTGGAAAGTATGTTATACATTTTTTATTCCATCAAAAACGATTAAGTAACTACACGTCTTTTGTAGTATTATGTAAGCTATTTATTTTATTTTTAAGGTAGTCTATTATTACAACCCAAAATTAAAAATGTATTAGAAAGGTAATTTACAAAAGCTTTTAAGCACAGAGTTGATCTAAATTTAATTGTACAGGCGTTTTTAGTCGGGTGAAGCTGTGAAGACCCATCAGGCCAATAACGTTCTAAAAAAACTGATGTCTCACAAGGTCGCAATTAATTATGGAAACAAGTCAATTCGTGCTCATAGTAAACAAAATATAATTACATTTTTTAATTTATATAAATTAATAATGACTTTTTTTCGTGGTTTTGAAAGTTATAACTATTTTGATATTGAATTGTGATTGAGTAACGTATGTAGCAAGAACATTTTACAATGTTTAGGATGAGCTGATAGCAGTAAAGTTACGCGAAGCCGAAGCAAATCTATCATTGAAGGATCTCAGACAACGCGTCACGGAGCTATCAGAAGCTTGGCAACGACATCTTCAGGTAAATAAGGTTTATTTTTATTTAATGGCAACCAATCTTCAAGTAAATTATCACTGTCATTGTTGAGTATGTAATAATACAAGTTTCTTGCGATTATTTCAATGAACTAAGAAGATGGTTACTGTCTTGTTAAAACTTTCCACTGGATTTTTGTGGCGAGACAGAATTCATGCTCTGTGGTGAGACAGAATTCATGCTCTGTGGTGAGACAGAATTCATGCTCTGTGGTGAGACAGAATTCATGCTCTGTGGTGAGACAGAATTCATGCTCTGTGGTGAGACAGAATTCATGCTCTATGGTGAGACAGAATTCATGCTCTGTGGTATTATTTCCCATCCACTTCGTTTGTGCACAATAACCAAATAACTAAACTATATTATGTAAAACACCGCCAATATTACAAATTATAGAGCCAAGTAACAAGATTATGAATAAAATATAAAATCCACTACATGACATTCTAAGATCCCGTCAAACCCTTTAAAATTTTATTTTGAGAGTCATACTATCAGTTTCTTCTTATGTTGTTCTTTAGTTTTAATACTTATGATAATAAAGGTAGGTTGTTTCAAATATTTTTTTAAAATTTGTATCTTGTTACTACATATAGTGTCGATTCGGTCAGGGATGCCAATTAACACTTTGTAGACACTGTCACTATTTATTCGGGCAGAGCTTCGCCTTATAATACTTTGTACATAATAATGCGTAGATATCACCGACATCTTGCCTTTTAAAGGCCGATCTATGTAAGTCAAAGCAATTATTATTTTCACATAATTCCGCAAAATAATTTAAGTAACACAAGAATAATAAACAAATTAATGTTATTTAAGCTATAAAATAAAACAATCATTACATAGTATAAAATAAAGTCCCCTACCGCGTCTGTCTGTCTGTCTGTTCGGGATAAACTCAAAAACTACTGAACGGATTTTCATGCGGTTTTCACCATTGGATAAAGTGATTCATGAGGAACGTTTTAGTATATAATTTGTCAAGGATTTATTTTTAATCAGGGCGGGACAACGTCTGCCGGGCTCGTTAGTTTTATATAATTATTCTTATTTATGTATCTCTAATGTGTTTACTAATGTGTTTCGACATTTAGATCAGCGACATCTTGCCTTTTATAGGTCGAACTATGGAAGTCTAAGCAATTACTATTTATTCATAATTCTGCAAAATAATTTAATTGACACAAAAATAATGATAACCAACAAACGACAAACAAATGTTATGGAAGTAATAAACCAATTTATCAATTCTTATTTATGTCGTATAGAATCTATATAATTATAATAATTCTTATTTATGTATCTTTAATATGGTGGCGCTAGTGTCAATGTGTCTCTGTAATATGGTGGCGCTAGTTTCAATGTGTCTCTGTAATATGGTGGCGCTAGTGTCAATGTGTCTCTGTAATATGGTGGCGCTAGTTTCAATGTGTCTCTGTAATATGGTGGCGCTAGTGTCAATGTGTCTCTGTAATATGGTGGCGCTAGTTTCAATGTGTCTCTGTAATATGGTGGCGCTAGTGTCAATGTGTCTCTGTAATATGGTGGCGCTAGTATCAATGTGTATCTCTAATAAATGGTGGCGCTAATGTCAATGTTCCGGTCGTGTTGTAGTCTCGCTTCTTGAATGTGACGTACGGCACCGGTGGTGGATGATAACAATCTATAAAATTTGTGCTCTTAATATTAATTTTAAGTTGAAAGTTTTCCAATTGATACGATATAAAAAAAAAACAAATATTCGTCCTGCAAATTGTGTAGAATGTTTTATTCGTAAATATAATCATTGATCCTTTTTTCTTTATTAAAATATCAACAAAAAGGTCATAGATCAGACTCAAACCTTTCTTTTTTATTAATATTGAAAGGCATTAATTTTATAAAAATATCCGTTATTCTTTGCTTATAGAGGCTTAACTATTAATCACTATGGTTTAAAAGTTATTAGCTTCCAACTTTTATTTTCATGGTTATTTGTTGGAATATTAACCAAAGTGAAAAATGTTTAAAAACAATTTTGTAAGAAATTTGAGGTTGAGACATCTTTAATATGCTAACTTCGTAACTAATATCATAAATATGAATGCGAGTTTGTCCGTTTGTTGATTACATATTCAGGCTATAACTAGTCAACTGATCATTGTTATATAAATATACGTTATAGGGGATACAGAAAAGTACGCAGGGTACCTTTCATCGTTCGTTTATTCATTCAAGCACCTCACCACCTCACCTCAGGTCATATTGTAGAATTTTTGTCGATTTTAATTACAATTATTGACAACTAGCTGTGCCCGCAAATTCGTCCGCATAGGACATTATTGAAAAAAAACAGTAATTAATAAAGTCATCTGAATGTGTGTAAGTTCGTTTACTTATCTACTTTTCTATTGTACTTAAATCGCGTCGTCATTAAAATTACAATTACTTTTGGTAGAGTGAACCGATTTTAATGAAACTAAGACTAAATGAGGATATGCTTTATTATGTTTTTTTAAGGTTTTGTCATGAACGCAATACTTTAGCAGTGATGCGTGTTCAAACAAACAGACAGACAGAAAGATAGACAGACATTTCTAAAAATGATTGAAATATATCTTATTTGTATTTGTTATACAGTTGTCCCGCCTTGATAATAAAAAAACCTTGACAAATTATATACCTAAACCTTCCTCATGAATCACTTTATCATGGTGAAAACAGCTTGAAAATCCGTTCAGTAGTTTTTGAGTTCATCGTGAACAAACAGACAGACGTTGCAATGGACTTTGTTTTATACTATGTAATGATTCCTAGACATCTGCAACATTTTCTTTTCACAGAAATATCAAAAGTACTGGCATGTTCGATTCACATTCTTATTATATGTATTAGGGTGGTTTTTTTTTTTGCGACTATTTTTTTTTCTTTACTCCATTGACGGAATATCGTTCGAACTATTAAATAAAAAATTCCCACCAAAGGACGGCTCTTAATTCCAATTTTAAGTACTCGCTAAATGAATTTAAAGTTTTCTCATTTAATTAACACGTAAAAATAATGTTTTTTGCTTAAAATATTTATAGCTTGGAGACATTTCATCAAAATTCTTTGACCATAGAAAGAAATTGTAGAGGGATCCTTCTTCTTCAAAAGCCCTAGTAGCAAATATTTAATCTTTGATGTATCTGGTCAGTAAAAAATTTTATAGTCGATTTTCACTCAAAAATTGTGGTTTTTCGACTTTTTCTCCAAATCTGTTGACTTGACGCCAAAATTGCAAAGGACCTCTTTTGAAGAGAATTTAATTTCCTACAAGATAAGATGACAGCCAAGCTCGAAAAATAAATTGTCTTTGAAAAAGATTTGATTAAAGTTAAGAAAACACCGAATTAATCTATTTTATTGCAATTTTTATTTTTGTTTTTGACATTACAGCAGAAAAAAATTATAATATTCTTCATTTTATGTTTGATTATTAAACTATTAAAATTTTAAATCATCTTAGGAACATTCTAATCAATTTTATTTATTATATTTAACATCTGAAATATATAATTCTATGTTATTAGCTAAACGTCATTATAATGCATATTAACCTCCAAATTTCTCACTCTGTTTTATCATTTGGAAAGCTTTGCTTATTACCACAACTCTCAATACAAAAAAAAATATTTTAAGGTTAAGTCTCGTGCTTATAGTTTACTCTATACTGTGTGTGAGAATTTCGTTTTCTTTCTTCTATGTTTACTTTGTATTGTTGGATTCAAATCTATTAAGAACTGTCGATTAAATAAGTTTCAAAATGAGAGAAAAAATTGGAAAAACTTTAATCAAATCTTTTTCAAAGACAATTTATTTTTCGAGCTTGGCTGTCATCTTATCTTGTAGTAAATTAAATTCTCTTCAAAAGAGGTCCTTTGCAATTTTGGCGTCAAGTCAATAGATTTGGAGAAAAAGTCGAAAAACCACAATTTTTGAGTGAAAATCGACTATAAAATTTTTTACTGACCAGATACATCAAAGATTAAATATTTGCTACTAGGGCTTTTGAAGAAGAAGGATCCCTCTACAATTTCTTTCTATGGTCAAAGAATTTTGATGAAATGTCTCCAAGCTATAAATATTTTAAGCAAAAAACATTATTTTTACGTGTTAATTAAATGAGAAAACTTTAAATTCATTTAGCGAGTACTTAAAATTGGAATTAAGAGCCGTCCTTTGGTGGGAATTTTTTATTTAATAGTTCGAACGATATTCCGTCAATGGAGTAAAGAAAAAAAAATAGTCGCAAAAAAAAAAACCACCCTAATATGTATAAATAAATGTTAATTATTGAAAAAAAATATATTTACCAAAATAAAAAGTAGCCTATAGCACTCAGGGATAATTGATTTCTGTAATAGTGAAAGAATTTTTTAAATCGGGCCAGTAATACTGAAGATGACTTCGAACATCGAAACGCACAAACTTTATCTCTTTATAATATTACTATAGATGTAATTTTGATTGTATTGTGTGAAAACAATTGCATTGTTTTATAATGTTTTGTGCAATTCTACATTGTTTTGGACAGTGTCTAATGATTTTATATAATGTAAAATGTGTGTGTACAATGTACAGGAGCACAGGCAGGAGACTCCATCGACACCGGTACAGTCTAACGTCGTGTCTGATATTATGGCGACGCCTAAGAAGTTGCTCCGCGCCTGGGAAGGCCGTTCTGCGGATGTACTGAAACTGGACGAGGAACTAATGACTACGAAGATAAGGGAAGTGGAGGCACTCACTGAACTGAAAGAGCTGAGGCTGAAGGTTAGTAGTGAAGATCGACCATCACAGAAATCTAGAAATAAAACGGCAGATGCGCTCTCATTTTTTGGTCGGCAGTATAGACGCCAAAAAATGTCGATCGCTATCGCCATGTCCATGCCAGTAAATCCCCTGAATTTTAGAATGAAATCCCCATTAAAGTTTTATCAAGAAACTATAATATTAGACCCTTCAAGAGAGGAGTGAAAAGGTTTATAGAAATTCTAAGCTTCTTAGCGCAGAAACGCGATAAAGTAAAAAAGAACACTGTGACGATTATGTCACCATGTGTATAGTAGTCGGTCGCAATCGCCATGTTCTATCACTTGTAAGACTAGATTCGATAGCAGTATTACAAAGATTTAGATTTCATAGTAATGTTTCCCTTCATTGGTGGCCAATAATAATATTAGTCTATTTACAAATTGAAACAAAGATACAACCGTACTAATGGTACTAATGGTATAAGTAGTTCCGCCACTAGGGCCTTTCTTACTTGACCTTGAACTTCTTTACGTGATCTTATGACATTCTTTACCTGACTTTATGATCTTCCTTGCCCGACTTTATGATCTTCCGTACCTGACCTTATTCTGTAAAATGTAATTATTAAAATTAATACATACACCCATCTTTAATCTATATGTATAATTGTATGTCGGCCAAAAAAAAACTTAGAATTTTTTTTATTTAATTACCATGAAAACATCGTGCAAGATGAAGAAAAAAATCAGATATAGTTTGAACTATTAATATTAATACTAAGAGGTAGTTTATCGTGATTTTTAATTTTCCATATAAACAATACGAGATTTTTTTAGAAAAGAAAACATATACTTGTAGAGAATTAAATGATCTACAAAAAAAGATCTGATATGATTTCTTGCTTAATCGACCCGTTTAAAATGTAATTGGGCATAAAGTTCAATCCCAAATGGTAAATTATGATTTATTATTAATATTAAGAGCTTAAATTATATTTTTATTCTATATGTTTTCGTCATATTGCACATATTTTCACGATAAATAAGAAAAAAAAAAGTTTTTCTTGGCCCATCCTAGTGACCCATATTGAATTTGTTTGTCGTGGTATTACAGGTGATGGAGTTGGAGACACAGGTGCAGGTGTCAACGAACCAGCTCCGGCGACAGGACGAGGAGACGCGTCAGCTGCGTGACACCTGCGAACTCGCCCTACAGCGCGAACGGGCTCTAATACAACGACAAAGGGACTTCCATCATAAATACGCTGATCTTGAGAGCAAGGTGATAATTCCCGTATACAGGCTGAATGTTTAGACAGCAGCAATATTTATTGAGGATACTCTGCACTCGATTCTCGTTCTAAATAAATTAAAAAATAGTTGCTCAATATTTGACCTAATTATCTAGCAAAATACAAAAATTATACACAATCCTCTAAGCGTCTATGTTAAAGCACAGTGTCAATAACCGTCTGGTTATTTTACTTGAAAGGGAACGGCAGGAACAAAACAAAAGGGTTTATTGTCCGTTTTATTATCGAAAGTTATTAACTCAGGGTCGACCATTGTAGTTTTCGACACCAGTCGTTGCACCTAGATTGTGTTTATACTTTTGAAAGTCTTAGAACAAACTTTAACTTAGGTTTTCTTGGTTCTTTATTAGCATTTGTTTTGATATTATTATTTTATATGTTAAATGTGACCATGAAGTGTCATATCCCAGAATACTGCAAGCATTTAAACTTTCACCGGGTATAGTATTATATTTTGATCATAGTGTACCATAACATATTATGCTATACCATCCCTTACACACCATACCATAGTATGCCATACCATACAGTACTTGTACCATATATGTATGGTACTATACTATACAATATCATAGCTATTAAATTTAATATCCACTTAATTTCGTAATGACGTATATTCTCCGTATACATAATTTGATAAAAACCGATTGAGAATAAATATATCTATAACTAGCTCTTGCTTGTGGCTTCACTCGCTTTAATGTAGATTTTGAAAATAAAATACAGCTCAAGTTACTCGCTGGTAATGTAACTCTTTATAGGTGAAAAAATCTAGAAATCTGTTATAAATTTGTTTACTTTACTCATTACAAACAACAATCTAAATATCAAATCTTTTTTTTTAATAATAGTGTATACATTTCAGTATAATTAGTTGAGAATATTTTCACTGATAGTTTTGATTTTTTTATAGATTGGTCTGGGAATGATATATACAAATATTTCCCATATAGAAATTTTAATCAAAGGTCGATTAAGCTGTCTATATTTCTTAGGTATCAAAGACCTATAGGCTTATGATGATGGTAGATCTGAGATCTGAAACTTTTAGAATCATATAACCGTAATATACCTAAAATACCTAAATATCTCCTATGTACCATTTCAATATCTTTCTGGAGCCGATTCACTATCATTATGCTTCTGTAGCCTTTGAGATCATTAGTCATTTATTACATAATTTGTGGACAAAATTGCATATATAACCAGAACGAAAATTTTATTAATATAAAAAATGAAAACATTCTTATGTAGGCTAAATACGAATCGATGCAAGCAAACATAAGGAACATGGAGGATGCACAAAGAATAGCTGAGCTTGAGTCTGAAGTATCGGAATATAGATTAAAGGTGAGTGTGTATATGTATATTAGTTTTAATAATTGCATTTTACATGATAAGGTCAGGTAAGGAATGTCATAAAGTCGGACAAGGAAGGTCATTACGTCAGGTAAAGAAGGTCATAAGGTCAAGTAAGGAAGGTCATAGTGGCGGAACTATTTGTACCATTAGTATGTGTATGGCGGCGTGTTAGCGTGCTCCAGATAACTCTCACCAGGATCCATCACAAAAACGATACTAATAATCAGAATTACAATATATTTTCCTTCTCCACAACGTCACCTTAAAATAATCGTACAAAGAATGTCCGGTTAACTGAATCTTAGTTACTTTTATATTGCTCATTTGTAACTCACTAAACTAAATTATTAATTTAACTTAATTGTAAGTCGAAATATATCTGAATTCGTTCAATTATCTAGAAATATTTATAATAAATATACACTGGAAATATCCCATTTTACTTTCCTGTGACAAAAAACAAATTATATTTATTATTTAAAATTGTTAAAACAATATTAGATAATAATTAAATATATCCAAAACTTCTATTAAAAGTTGAAATATATATTAATTCGCTTAATTATTTAGTAATAATATTTATAATAAAATAGACCGGAAATATCACATTTTCCACGTTTGTGACAATCATATTTATATTTTAAAATTCTTAAAACAATATTAGATAATAACTAGCGGACCGGGCGGACGTTGTCCTGCCTTGAAAACAAAAACATCCTAAAAGTCGATCGCAGCGCCACCTGCCGGGTCCAATTGTGAATCTAAACCATTCTCGAATCTCCACGAACACACACAAAAAATTTCATCAAAATCGGTCCAGTCGTTTAGGAGGAGTTCAGTCACATACACACGCACACAAGAAATATATATATTAAGATTAAACATAACCAAAACTTCTCTTAAATATTAATAATTTTAAATCGTTACTTTATCATAGTAATGTGTTTGGAAAACATGGTGCTAAGATCATGAATGTTAGAGACTTAAATTAACGTCGGTAGTATCTAAAATTGATTCTAAATTATGAATTACATTATTCTATATTTCATTTTATAACAAAGAGTTTTTCCCGTGTTATTTAAGTTCTGAGTTAGCTGATAGATGGCACTACAGATGCTTTGATTTTATTTGTTAGTTACTTACATGGAAACCAGATGGCAGTACAGTCGCGCCCATATGTACTATTTTGGTAAATTTCAATTTGACTATTATTATTATCTTAGTAATACTGCCATGAAATGTAGTCTTACAAGTGATAGGACATGGCGATTGCGACCGACTACCATACACATGGTGACATAGTCGTCACAGTGATTTTTTTTACTTTATCGTGTTTCGGGACTAAGTGGCCTAGAATCTCTATAAAACTTTTTACTCCTCTCTTGAGTGTTAGAGGAGAATGTGTCGTTACATTTCAAAATCAGCTAAATTTTTTAAGATTTACATTTTTTTTATGTCATCGGAGGTAAACGAAACAGGTGGCTCACCTAATGTTGAGTGATCACGACCACCCATAGACACTAGCAATACCAGGGGAGTTGCAAGTGCGTTGCCAGGCTCAGGGTAGGGGAGGGGAGTGGGGAAGGGGGGGGGGGGAGGTGGATTATCCGGTGCTCTCACTGACCGAACGAAATGCAACAATGCAAGCACTGTTACTTCACGTTGGTTTTCTATGAGAGGGTGGTAGTACCCCGGGCGAGCCGACCCATTCATGCTTAAACCAGTAATGGCTTCAGCGTGGCTCTACCACCTACAAAAATATTTATATTTTTTATACACTGAAAACGAAGTTCAAGTTTTACCGTCCATAAGGTATTCAGCTTTTTTTTTAAATATCTTCATACTTTACATGTACATAATTTGAATTGGATCTTGGAAAATAACGTAAAATATTACGAACGTTTAAAAATTGGATTTAGATTATTTTGAAATGTAAAGGGTCAAGTGGTTTCTCGACGTTTAGTATCGCGACAAATTATAATCTGATCTATTGATGATCTAATGGCTTAAAACATGATTTTCAGAATGAAGTCATGGCGACTGAGGGCGAGCTGCGGAATAACAACGATGATTCAGAAAGAGTGCGCGAACTACAGGAGCAGGTGGCTGAGATGAAAGCCGAGGTAATAACCATAACATTTACATTCTCAATAAATATAAGACTTGCAAAAATGTTTAATACTTAACACTAAGGAAATGACACTGTATACCCTATCGCTTTGCTTCTACAATAATAACAAAAACATATATTTATTCGCTAAATCACAACGATATGTATATGGACGACGCACATATTGACAATAATACTCACAGTTTTGGCCGACGCACTCTGTGCTATGAAAATAACGCTTCAATATATTATAATAGCATACATGCTTCAACATTAGCGTATCATTATTTCATATGATGGGTTAGTTCTTGTTTATTTTTTCTTTTTTTGTAAAATAAACCTCATTAAAAAAATTAACAAGTTATATAAATAAATATACATATAAATAAAATTGGAATGTTTTCTGTTTATTCGCGATAATTTGCAAAACGGTTGAACCGATTTGGACAAGACTTTCACTAGCAGATAAGGCACTTATCATCCATTACATATCATTACGCTTTGCTATCGAGGATGAGCAATAATGGTCGGATTAATAAAACTTAAAACCGGTATAATGATTCTAGATAAGGTACTAGAAGACAATATTCTCGCGAAAACTGAATCGCTGGCATCAGCTAGTATAATTAATAAAATGCTTTTATCCACGTCTGATAAATTTTATTCATGTCTGATACATTTTATTCGGCATCGCACAGTTTCCCACACCGATTACTACTCCGGAAACTGAGGCTTTGAAATGGTTCGCGTAAGTTTTAATCACATAAACATTGCATTCAGATAAACAATATGTTGACATTCATAATCCGATATTATATTATAATTCGCTTTGTTATTATATATCTATGGGACATTTTGTTGACACTATCGAATAAACAAAATGGTGGACACAGCTGAGAGACGCCACTAAAATAATCACGGTTAAAATTAATATAAAATATACCAGGTGAAAGGTTAAACACTCGCAGTATTCAAGGACATAATACTTCGTGGTTACATTTAACATATGAAATAATAATATCAAGACAAATGTTAATAAAGTACAAAGAGAACCTAAGTTAAAGTTTGTTCTAAGACTTTCAAAAGTATAATCTCAAACCTAGGTGCAATGACCGGTGCCTAAATCTGCAATGGGCGACCCGGAGTTTTATTATCGAGACCTTCGATAATAAAACGGACAATAAACGCTTTTGTTTTGTTCATGCCGTTTCCATGTTCACTCTCAAGTGAAAGTGAAATCACCCGACGGTCATTGATACTGTGCTTTAACATAAACGCGTAGAGGATTGCGTTTAATTTTTGTATTTTTCTAGTCAATTAGGTCAAATATTAAGCACTTATTTTTTTTTTTATTGATTTAGGATGAGAATCGAGTACAGACTATTGTCCATAAATATTGCTACTGTTTAAACTTTCAGCCTGTATATATATATAATTTTATAAAGGTCTTAACACATTCTTTTAAAACATAAATGTAGTTGTACCATAATTAAAAGTTCCGGTTTAATTGCGTGATAAGAAAGAAATTCGATCACTCCTTCAAATAAAGCCTATTGTCTATGAAAGAATTTTTCAGAAAAATAAATTGGTTTATGTTTGTCAACTTACTATATTGCGATTGTAACGAGTATTTTATGTATTTAGAATATATGTAAGTGTTAAATAGTACCTAATTATATATATTCTTGTTAGTTTAACTTTGTTTTTTAATTTATTTTGAGAAAAGCTAATTCGGATTTGACATAGTGGTTGCTTTATTCACATAAGTAGAGATACCGTAGTGTTAATTATTTTATAAATTGCACACGTGTGTATAATCGCAGGCATGTATCGATTGTTCAGTTAATTAGTCGGTTAATTATTAATATAGTGTATATATTATTGGAGCGTGAACATTTGCATGCGGGTTTCTTTTACACTGTAGGCAAGCACTAAGGATACATTTTTGGTGACTCAATCCCTAAGATGGAGAAAAATTATATGAAAAATTCTATGAAAATCAGTCACCCTCCCTCTTCCTCCCCATCACCCACTCCACCCCCCCTCCCCCCCCCCCCCCCCCCCCCCCCCCCCCCCCCCCCAGAACCACCCGGAACTCTTCCCCCCCTCCCCCCCCAAAAACTCGAATTTTTTCTTTTTCTTCATCATTTTCACTACTCTCCCTCCCCCACCCCCCCGCTCCCACATTATTAAAGATAAGGAAAGAAAAAGATGAAATCTCTTTCACCCCTCCCCACCACCCCCCCCACCACTCCCCCCCCCCCCCCCCCTCCCCCCCCCCCCCCCCCTCATCCCCCTCCCCCCCACCCCACCCCCCCCCCCCCCCCCCCCATCCAATATACTTTCAGAATCCACCTCCCCCCCCCCCCCCCCCCCCCTTCCTCCCCTTTTTCCCCCCCCTTTCTTCTAATATCCTCCCTCTCTCTCACCACTCCTTTTTAAGAAGGAAGAAAATGATTCTTTTTTCCCCCCCCCCTTCCCTCACTACTTTCCTCCCCCCTTTTCAAAAGAATTTTTCCACTTTTCTCCCCTCCCTCCCCCCCCCCCCCCCCCACCCCCCCTGCCTTTATTAAAATTATTATATATTTTTCTCTTCCTTACAAATAAATAAAATCTAAAAAAAACATATCTTTTATATACAGAAGAAAGAGAAATAGAGAAAAAAAACACCATACAAAAACCCCCCCATTCACTTACATGACATGCAACACACACCCCCCCACAACCACACCAACTACTCTCTCATGTAAAAAAAAAAACAAACATCTTTTTATATTGTCAGGGACCCCGTCCCCCGAAACCTTCGAAAGAAGACCAACGTGCCACACCCCACCAAACGCCTTGGCAATGTCAAGACTGACCGCCAAGCCTCCCCCCCCCTTGTCAATTACTCCCCCCCAGCGGTGCAGTACGTATTCCATCAGTCAGTCAGTCAGCCAAACTTTATATATATGGATATAAAATAAAAGGATGAATTTCTACTTTTTAATGCATACAAAAGGCGCGCGCAGCCGAGAGTAATCACTAGTATACTAACATTTATTTGTTACATAAAATATTGTAGTAAGAGAGGAAAGAATACAGGAAAAGGGTATCTCAATTTAAATTAATGCCAGTGGTCGTCCAAAAATTAGACTATAACTTAATTTTTTTAAATTTTTTATATTACCGCAGACTTTATTACCACAGAGTATATAAATATTGGAAGTTAAATTTATTAATTTTAAACGTAAATTATAAAAATAAAAATTTTGTAGTTAAGGAATGCGAGGTATGATAAATAGAGACATAATTTAAGGTTTCGACATCACGACGGTAAAGAAAAAAATTTCTTTGCGATTTTTTTTAATTGGCAACTCTTCAATAGTTACTAAATAAAAAAAATCAGTTGGCAAATAGAAGAAAAAACATAAACAACTGTTTTATATTCGCTTATATACAATAAATATTCAGTTGCATTGAATTGAAATAATTTTTATTATTGTTGTAAATAGTCAAATTTCAGTAATTATTCCTTTTTTTTTTTTTTTTTTCTTTTTTTTTTTTTTTTTTTTTTTTTTTTTTTTTTTTTTTTTTTTTTTTTTCCCCTTTTTTTTTCCCCGGCAAAAAATATAGGTTTCGAACCTGTACTCATGGGATATCTGATACTATCAAAGCTTCTGGTGTTCGTAAGTGTTGATTTATATCTGAATAGTGCTGCATAGTTTGTGTGTTTGTCTATGTACTTATTAATGCATATATAGATTTGTATACTGCGCTTGTGTTAACTAAATTTGTTTCTCTTATGATTTATAGACAATAGGCGTGATACATAATAATATTGTTGAAATTACATTTTGTCATATTATCATAAATATAATTATTAACGTAAGCGCGTAATTAAAAAAAAATCTTTGTAAATAACTTTTATATAGTCTTGTGAGTGAATCATGAATTTCGTATATCGATTAATATACCTTGAGTAAACTGATATGATTCTAAAGTTATGTTTTCTTTTTTACGCCTATACGTTATTGTGCTTCCTTATACGAAATGTGGGAATTAGAGCTATCTGGTTCATATGTGTTGAAATTACCGTGAACAGATTGCATCACGGCCCCCTCTCCACTAAATAATCTCAATAATAGATTAACCTTGTGCCCACCACTCGTTGCGGGAATGATATCGACGGAAGAAAGCGGAATTGTCGTAACTTGAAAAACCCAACTTTACACTAGAGCCAAAAACTATTTCAAAAATTCATAACTCATATTATATTTATAGAGATAGAAAGTTGAAAATTGGTATAGCTTATATAGCAATCAAGCAGTCTTTGTGACACATAAACAAAGTAACATCTTTTTTTTAATGTGTAGTGCTAAAACTAGGCAAAAAACCAAGGTCGTATCGATGAAAAATTTTATCGTAGGAAAACGATACTCAGACCATTCGAAGAGGTATTTTTTTATATAAGAATACTAGCGGGCCCGGCAGACGTTGTCCCGCCCTGATTACAAAACAATCCTTGACGAATTATATACAAAAATTTTCCTCATAAATCACTTTATGCACTGGTGAAAACCGCATGAAGATCCGTTCAGTAGTTTTTGAGTTTATCGCGAACAGACAGACAGACAGACGCGGTAGGGGACTTTGTTTTATACTATGTAATGATGATGGTAAAAAGTGTTTTAGCCCAAAATGCAAGTTACGACATTTCCGCTTTCTCCCGTCGATGTCAAAGACTCGATAAGATATAATGGTTGATGGTCGGTCTGTCGGTCGGTTGGTTCGTTCAGGTCATGAGGTTAGAGGCATGGAAAGCCCGCGCTACGGGATGCACTCAGCCCGTTCGCACTATCTCCTATGAAGATGATTTGGAGGAAGACGACAAACTGAGACTGATCCTGCGTCGCGAATCATCGACTAACCTCGATTTACCAACTACCCTCGACAAAACCACGTAGCGAACGCTTATATAAAATAGAAACTTCTAAATGACTTCATGACATTAATACGAAAATTTAGTTTTTATATACTAATATACAATGAACTGGTAAATCAGTATGGCAGTAATTTTATAGCATTCAATTCGTATTATCTAATTAATATGTAATAAATACGCGTGATTCTATATGTTCGTAAAGCGGCCATGCTTCTGTTTTTATATGTTTATTGATTTATTTTTTCGTTTTACCAGTTCGATATATACTATTTTGAAGTGTTTAAAATTTTGATAACTGTTGCCAAGATGTTACTACACTGAGAGACTGCCGTTGTCCAGTTTTGCTGATTTCAAACGAGTTATGTCTGTCCATATCACATTATCACAGAAGACAAAGCAGCTATTTACACATTGTTATTAACAATAAGATAATAAGATTATATACATATATAATAAAACATAGATGACATATATTTTTATTAATTATTTTAATATTGGTCTCTGCACACTAAGCTGTACTCTGTTAGGTGTTTTCATTGTCGCAAATTATCCACGATGCCAAGTATATATTTTGTAAGTTACACTAGTGTAGTAGTATTAAGTTACACTAGTGGACTGGAGTTAATATTATAATAAATAAATTGCGATAATTTTTGTGTTTTAAGATTTTATTTGTGATTTATATGACATACAAACAAATTTTCTGTTACAAAATTCACCCAAGGTTTCACTGCATAAAAATAACGCGTCTCATCACGTTGGAGTCACTTTATTTAAACGAATTTATTTGTTCACAGTGTGTTTATTTTTTCTTTATGTTTTTTGTCTTATAAAATAACGTTAAAAATTGTTAACTCTAATATACTGACTTAATAGGTATAGAATAATAACGGAGCTAGATGTAGCTACACTGATCGTAGCGTTTTTTACAAGAAATAACGTTGTTTAGAATTAAACTGTATTTGAAATATCCCAAAAAAATGTATTTAATATTATTTACATTCCTTTTTCACTTTTAATCAGTTTATTTTTTTAATGTTGATATTAATGATATTATATAACATGTAGTGGTTAATGTAATTTGTTTTGTAATAATATCACTCTGAATTACGCTTTTCATTTACATATATCGTAATAATTTCATTTTCGAAATAAACATTCCAAGTTGTAAATTATTCATTTAATAAGATAGATCTTTTATTTTGGTAACATTGTAATTGTAAGCTTTTTTTGTAACTCGATCAGATTTTATAAAGTATGTTTTAACCTAAGTATGTATTATGGTAGATTTTAAATGCGATAAAACAAAATATATGCTCGTATTAGAGAACTATTAACTTTTTATCATTATTAATTGTAGAAGTGGTTTATATAATTTTAAAGTGACAGTGATAATTATTTATGGCAGTGTTACTTATTCGAAACATATTATTTTAATATATTTTAAGACATACGCACTTACATGTTAATATTATTATTAATTTATTTTATATGAAGATATTTAAAATTATAGATATATTCTCGAAAATAATAAAATTATGCTGTTACTTTTTGTTAACTGATAAAATTTGGAAAATCTTATTCAGTCTCTTCCTCCCGGGTTAAAGAGTTGGATATTCACAGGCTAGTATGGTAATGATTATTATTTATATTATAACTGTGATTATTATATTCGTAGTAATTCATATGTTTTGGTATTGTTTAATAATTATAACTCGTTATTTTCTCTACATAATTATTATCTAAGAATAAAATGTCGTTTGACCAATTCGTTATTTAATTTTATTTCCTGATCAAATTTATGACAAATCAATAATCACGTTTATCGTACGAATAATAAATAGCGAGATGTGTGGAATAGATTCCATCAGCGGCAGCTGGTACTGCGTAACTAGGTGTATTGTTTTCTAATTCCAAATTTTTTTTTTAATGTTAACTTTTTGAGAAATATAATAAAAGTGGCAGCGTTTTTATTAATGTGATACAATTTATTTGATGGTATACAGGAGCTATGAAATTTATTAACAATTTCCAATGGTATTTATCAGTATTTTATACTATTTTTAATTTTGCAAGCTTCAATAAGCAATCAATAGCTTGCATTTCAAAATTAAAATACGAAGGAACACTATTCATATTAAACATTTATTATAGCAGCTATTATTTATTATAGCAGCTATTATTTATTATAGCAGCTATTATTTATTATAGCAGCTATTATTTATTATAGCAGCTATTATTTATTATAGCAGCTATTATTTATTATAGCAGCTATTATTTATTATAGCAGCTATTTATTATAGCAGCTATTATTTATTATAGCAGCTATTATTTTCATATTCAGTGTTGTGACTATATTACTTAATTTTTAATGATTTGATACTAATTAACGTAATTCACGTTGTGTAGGATTTTCGAATAATTGCTTATACACGAGACAAGCAAATCATTGGTTATTTAGAAACGTTATATATATAAAAAATGTCCACTACATTAGTCACCATCGAAATCTATTCTGCCAGTTTACCTTTTCGCTTTAAATAAAACATTACATATAGCTTCTTAGCTGATAATAGTTTTTGTTCTTATTTGTATGTTTTCATTATTTCATTAGATCGTTTTCAAATCAAACGTTATTGTCGTAGAGTTGTTATTGTATCGAAGTTCTAATATTTTTTTGTATAGAGTTAATACTTTTTTTATATACTGTCTTAATGGATATAGAATAATAATGGAGCTAAATGTAGCTCTAATTATTTATCAATATTAACTAAAATAACCCTGCGTGTTTATTTAAAGATACGATACTTTTAGGTACCGCACTCAAAATATGTTTTTTTCCGAAACTCAATTGATAATGTTTTGTGAAAGAATTATTGAACATATTGATAACAGATTGAAAACACTTCTCTCTATGCTGATGACACTTTCGGATCTAAAAGTCACCTAGATTAACGCTTAACTTTGTTTTTTTTTTTTACTTAATTCTTCTAATTTTTTAGTTAGTGAAATAGTATATAGATGTAACACTACATTGGTAAACCTTTTAATCACTGTATACAACGGTTTCTGAGAACAACATATATATTTACTGAGTAAATTACACATTAGATCGTAATAACATTATTATTGAAATTTATTTACTTTCTATTTGGGTAAATTGTAAAAATCTAAGTAAAGTTCAGTCAGAACAGAACAGTGGAAGTGTTTTGAATCATTAACTTCATTATATATAGCGTGGATTGCAGACTTACACAGTTTTCGTGATTTTATGTATTTTCGTACTTTGTATTGATATTGAATAAATTTAAACTGAAAATGAGCCTATTTATTTCTTTGATCCTAGATGTTTGAGATATATATTTGTAGGTCCTAATAAATAAATATATATACAAGCTGAATGTTTAGACAGCAGCAATACTTATAGAGGATACTCTGCACTCGATTCTCGTTCTAAATCAATATAAATAATAGGAGCTAAATATTTGACCCAATTATCTAGAAAAAAATAGAAATTATACACAATTCTCTACGTGTGTATGTTAAAAGCACAGTGTCAATGATCGTCGGGTGATTTCACTTTCACTTGAAAGGGAACGCGGGAACGTCAGGAAAAAAACAAAAGGGCTTATTGTACGTTTTATTATCGATGAATATTAACTCGGAGTCGCCCATTGTAGCTTTCGTCACCGGTCGTTGCACCTAGATTGTGTTTATAGTATAGTCTTAGAACAACCTTTAACTTAGAAATTCTTGGTTGTTTATTAGTATTTGTTTTGAAATTATTCTTTTATTTGTTAAATGTGACCATGAAGTGGTATAACATATAATACGCGAGCGTTTAAACTTTCACCTGGTATATACAGGTGCCCCGAAACTCAACGTCCAGCGGATACGGGGCGATAGGCTAGGTTATACCAATTCAGGCAAAAATTAAAAAAATATATATATATTACCTGGTTTATTAACTGATAATAGGAATAATATGGAAAATCAACACCCTAGATCACATATTTATGTACTGTGACCACAAATTTCCTAATTTTATAGTGTTTTTGTTTTAAATGTAATCCTAAATAACTATGCAATTGATTGCAGTCACAAATTCAATTATTAAAATGGTGAGTTTTGTAAAAAAAAAGTTTTATTGATTCATATTTAAAAAACGTTTTGACGAAGTGTCATCTTTTAAAAAAATGTAGTATAATACCTTAGGCAAGTTATTTAAAAAATGGCCTATTTAATAAAGATTTCAAAAAGGTACAATACTTGCTACTTATCTTTTGATAAAATATATTATAGCTATAGTCCGCGTCAAACTTTTTAACCGTTCTGAAGTAGATGCGCAGAATACAAATTTAGGTATCAGAAGGACGTAGTGAGGTAAAAGGGGAGCAAGCTCGCCCACGCGCTTACCTCGCCCCTATTTCACCCACGTTGACACATGTGTCCTGTCATTATTAATTGCATTCAGAATTCAATTTAATATTGTTGTTGGCAATTACATGTGATTGCTATTTTCGTTGTTTTCTTTTTCTTGTAGACTTGTCTTTATTAGAAGACCCATCCACTTCAAAAAATGATGTTTCTATGGAAGGCGTTGTTTATTACAAATTATTTATTTATTATGAATATATTTTATTTACAATAACGGTATTGTAACACGCATAATACCTGCACAATATAAGCTACAAGATATAGTCCATAGATAGAAACAAATACTGCATAAGGCGGATCATTCAATTACAGTACGCGATCACCCAAATCTCCCCAACCAGGTGGTTAAATGTTATTTGGATTTAATTATAACTGACAAATACATAATGTGGCGAACTGTTAATTTTCTAGCTTTGTCTATTCTTCACATACTATTGTCCATTTCTAGTTTTTACTGTTGTTTTATTACCTTAGTAATGATTCAATTTTTATTATCTGTTCATTTTTATCTCTAATCTTTTGCAAATATTCTAAATGTATAATATCGAAACAAAGATTAATAAATGTCAATGTTAAATTCCTATTTCAATATTTTGAATTTGTTTTGTTTTAACTTCTTGACTGTACTATGCGCAAAGCCAAATTCAAAGCTACATTCAGAGTGGCCATAACATTTGACGCGGACTATACTTTGCTTGAAAAATGAACTAATTTCAAGAACATTTTTACCTAAATAGCATGTGCATAGAGTTCTACTTCACTATTGTATAAACGAGACAGGCAAATGTGATAGAGTGAGACAGAGAGTCACACTGTTCGAAGTGCAATGGAGTGAGACACTGATATTTTATTATGAGAGATAGAGAGAAGGGTAGTGCCGCCAATTCTTAATAGTTATAGAGTAACAAACCTGCGAGTAGTTAATAGAGAGTGCATAATCGGTTTTTAGTATGGGAACAGTGGAGTTTCGTTTTCGCGGGTGTAAGGAGGGGCGCGGGAGTAACGCGGCGCTCGTCCTTTATTTGTACAGTGATGTGCATTACAGACTTGTACGGGCACTGTATATCGATGATAATTATAATAAAAAAAAGTTCGATAAAAATGTATTCAATTTATTTATTGTAACAATAGCATCTTAATTACTAAAATATAATAAAATTATATTTCATTGGACAAAATTTAGTAACCCTCAAATAAAATAAGTTTAGTATAAACTTGGCTCTTCGAATTTACTTTATCTTTATTACTTTTAAGGATGTAATAAAGTCTGATGTTTAAATATAATTCAACTAGCTGTATCCGTGACTTCGTCCGCGTGAAATAGTATCTTTGGATAGCATTTTTAATTATTTAGGCTAATTATTTTACAAATAAGACACATACATATAAATACTTTATTGAGCTACGTGTATTTGCAGTGTTTCATATGCGTTTATTTAATAATCCGGTCAATTTAGAGATCCAAGGTTACAAAAATTCACACTCTGCTGAAAATTGGTACGATTGTTCAAAACACTATTATAATCATTTCATTATATCGGCACTTGTGATATTGATACCACTTAAAACTTCAATATCTGCGCTTTTTTATTTTTATTTGCACTTCAAACACCTTTATTTGCATTCTAAGCGTTTTGTTTTAATAGGCGTTGATGTGAAATACGCTCCGAGCATTCTATACGTGACCTGAGTTTTACGAGGGGTATCAGCAGTTTTATCTCGTACAAAACTAGCAGTATCTTCAACGTCCATCGATGATTCTTGTACATGTTGGTCAATCTAAAACACAGAAAGCATAATTTATTTTATTTAGAATAGTTCTATCGTACGTCTAACCATAAACAAACAATGAAAATAGACAAATAATAAATAATAATGCCTTAGGTCATGTTGTAAAGATGGAACTGCATTTAGAAATAAGTATCGCCTTTTCTTGCTCGAATCAAAATGTTTCCTCAAAATGTTTAGAACATATTGTAGTCCGAGGGCCAGGAAATCAACCATCTCTGCGAACTACATTAATCCATTTTTGTTTTATTTTCTGATCCTTAGGAAAGCTGTTACATTACGAAATTTGTCATTGAACATATCTCTAAAAATATATAAATAAATAAACATTTTATAGCTTAAGTAACAAATAAAAAATATCACCACGGTCATCAAAAATATCGGTTAATAATAGAATTAATATTGCCTATAAAATAAAAAATCAATTTATAGATACTCGATACAATCCGAATAGATACAACACTACAACGTCGTAAACATATGGCGCGCTGCCATGACAGTTTGGTTTAGTTAATATTTTATTTCACAAAGAAACTTAAGTCAATCAATTTTTTTTTTATCGTAGCTCAGCAAAGTGACTGTACTGTGCCTGATGGTGAGCACAGTATAATCCAAAAACAACGGCGACTACCGAGAGACACGCTATCCCTCATCCCTCACCGGTCGCCGCTGTCATGCCGGCTTGCATAAATGTCTCTTCACGTTACGCTTGAAGGACTCCATATTATAGGAAGGAGGGAACACATTGGCCGGGAGATTGTTCCATAGCTTCACGGTACGGCAGAGATAAGAAGTTGCGAACTTTTTAGTTCGTGCCCAGATAGGATTTACCGTAAAACTATGGCTCCGAAGCCCAGCGCGCGTGGTTCGGGTATGAAAAGGAGAGGAGGGGATTAAATTAAATAGCTCTTCAGAACACTCGCCATGATACAGACGGTAGAACACGCTCAGTGAGGCAATGTCTCTGCGCAACTGAAGTGGCTCTATAAATTGTGTAATGTCTGAATCATTAACAATGCGGACAGCCCGTCTCTGCAACCTGTCCAGGGCATCTAGTAGGTATTTGGCGGAACCGTCCCAGAGGTGCGAACAACATTCCACACAAGGCCGAACTTGTGCCTTATAAAGGAGGTATAGTTGATCAGGCGTGAAAAACCGTCGCACCCTGTTCAGGATTCCGAGTCTCCGAGTGGCAGTGGAGATGACGCTCCCGATGTAATCCCTGAGATTGAGGTCGCTGCGAATATCTATACCTAAGATATTGAGGCTGTCTCGCATTGCGAGCGAGACGTTCTGGAGAGCAGGAAGAGGGGTAAATGGAGATGTTTTGCAGGTAAACGCGCATACTTGTGTTTTGTTTGCATTAAACTCTACCAAATTGCTTGCTCCCCATGTTGAAATGAGATGCAAGGACCGGTCGAGTTCAGTCACAAGTTCCTGTCGTCTCTTTTCTGCGTCTCCCCGACTGCAAGAAGGCTTGCTGTAATAGCACCCATGGATGGTGCTATCATCTGCATAGCAATGAACATGGCCTAAAGGCAACATATCATTAATATGCAGAAGAAACAGAGTAGGTGAAAGTACAGAGCCTTAAGGAACTCTCGCATTTACTGACATGAGCTGCGAATCACATCCACACGAATTCTGCGCTTATGTAAAAAGCCAGAGATCCATTTGCATAACCTGTCGGGGAGACCGTATGCCGGAAGCTTGGACAGAAGACCACGGTGCCAGACCCTATCGAAGGCTTTGGCAACGTCGAGACTGATTGCCAAGGCCTCGCCGTGTTTGTCAATTGCCTCTCCCCAGCGGTGCAGTACGTAGGCCAGAAGATCACCCGTTGATCGGTTTTGGCGAAAGCCATATTGCCGATCATTAATCAACGAGTGATCCTCGAGATAGCGGACAAGCTGGGTGTTGATGATCCGCTCTATTATCTTGCATAGTACTGAGGTTACGGCAATTGGGCGATAGTTATTGGGATCAGACCGATCCCCCTTCTTGGGAATCGGTTGCACGTTGGCTTCCCTCCAAGCCCAAGGCACGACACCAGAAAGATAAGACAGGCGGTATAGGCGCGTAAGTACTGGAGCCAACTCGGCTGCACACTTTTTTACTACAACCGCTGGGATACCGTCCGGACATCGAGCGATCGCAGTTGTTTAAGAATGTTGTTTTGTTGCTTACACATGACAAGAGATACCACTAGATTTTAGGTTTTTCTTTATGTAATATTTTTTACAAGTTTTCGCTGCATAATTAGACATATTTACTGCGTAAAATAATATTTTAACGGAGACAAAAAACTTTAATAAATGCTATGGGTATATTCTTCTATTTTATCTTTGGCAACCAGTCTTGTAGTAGACTATTACTGCCATTGTCAAGTGAGTAACGGTATTATAAGTTTCTTCATATACTTTTATTGAACAAGATGGTGGCCGCCTTGTTAGAAATTTCCTGGGAGGTTTTGTGGCAAGTCAGAATCCATACTTCATGGTATTATTTCCGAACCACTTCACTTGTGCAAAATTACCAAACTATATTACGTAAAGCACCACGAAGATAATATAGAGCCAAATAACACAAGATTATGGATAAAATATAAAGACCACTACATGACATTCCAAGATCCCGCCAAAAACTCTATGAGTATATTAAAATTCGTTTTTGAACTCGAGTTTCATTTTTGATATACCAACGAAACGGTTTTGTACCAATACTCTGAAATCATTTCGGTCAAATTTATTTCGTATACTTATATGAAGCAAGAGTGGCTTGCCATAATTAAGATCAGAATACAACTCACCTCTCCGAAAAGGCAGCTTTTTTTATCAATTTTACCCTTCTTACCATTCTTGAACAAGCCAGGCTATCGACCGTATTCAGATACCCGAGTAGATGTAAATTAAAACAAAGTTTTGTTAGTAATAATTTTATTCATATTAAAATATTACGCTAAGTCGTCTTCGTTATTTGTTTAAATAAATGTTGTATCATTAGATCATCATAAAATTTTAAAAAGTTATTAATTTAATTTATCTTATTATGCTATTATTAAAAAAGTAAATAAATGTTGTGTTATTGGATCATCATAAAATGTTAAAAAGTTTAAAAGTAAAATTTGTATAACACGTAATATTAGTGAACAATATACATTAATAGCGATTATCTATTTCATAACGGATGTATCCGAAACCGAACCCTTAGGCTATGTTTTTGTACTTCGTAAATAAATTGTACAAGACCCTAAGAGTTGATTTCAGGTCGAGATTCACGATATCTGAAACAAAGAATTTCATCAAATTATAAAATATTCTTATAAAGAGTATGTCCGAATAATAACGACTTGGTTATCACACCTTTTCCCAAGGCTTCATAATACGCGAGTGTATACACATACAAACATACATACATACAATGATCGTGCCAGAGCAAGTATTAGTTAGTGCAATACAAAGAGTACTATCCGTAAAAAGGAAATAGAGACCTATCTTTCGGTGGCTACCGGGCACTTTCTAAAGCGCGATCTGTATTTTAATCATGGAACTAATTTTGTGTGTAAATGCATCGCCGGCCTAAAACACCTTAGAAGACAAGTTCAAAAATTGTTAATAGCATTTTGAACTTGCAAATTAGATATTAACATTTTGGCTACTAGCACTAGCGACGTCAATATCTTATTTTTACAACACAAAATGAAAATTAAGTTTAAAATACTATTAACAATATTTGAATTTCCTTCCTCTACAGCGGCAGTGAAATTTGTTTTCTTAAATTTAAGTTAATATCATTCAATTTTGTTAGTAAAACCATGTAATGTTTATACAAACATTTATTTTACATATTTGTGGGATATAAACTAAAATAAAGTAATATATTTGATTAAGGTTAAGATATTATTAAGTTACACTATTTTCACTAGTTAAAAACTAATGGAAAAAACGATAAATAAACCAACAAATTACAAAAATTCACGAAAGCGACCACAAATTGACAAATAATGACAAAGTTGCCAGTTTCTGTTTTAGTAAATAGCCTATTTTGTTTATTTTAAGGAAAAAGCGAGACGCTTTTCATCGATTTTGTTTGTGATTTCAGTATTTTGTATGTCAGAGTTTAGAAAAGTTACTAAATAACATTAAATCAAAAAACTAATATAAATTTTGGAATTTATAATCTATATAAAGTTAAATATTACTAACACTATCCTACAGTTTTATGCCTTTATTTTCATAAAATTTATAAACCGGCAACTTTGCTGATGTAAAAGATCACATTATTATATTATAAATTTAGGAGTACTTAGGCGTACTGATATATCCTTTTGTTTCATCAACTTTTTAATATTCTAGGGTTATAACAAAGCGACCTCTGAGGTTTTATCTGGGAGTCATATTGTGGATTGTGGAATTTAGTGCAGTAATATTATTTGAAGATTGTATGGCCTGGTGCAATATATAATGAGGAGACAGCGAGTACAACAAACACTTTATAATGTATTCTAATAATGCTCTCGCACGTTTTTTTTTTGTCATAATCTTCTTGCTCTTATTTCACCTAAGTAGTGTCGGCATAACATGTTTTCCTTTTCCACTCTCACCTTTCAGATGTCATCTCAATATTCACACCTTTTACACACAATCCATCCATACCTTTTTCGGTCTTCCTCTACTCCTATATCCATCCACCATCATACTCAAAACTTTTCTAGTTACATGGTCTTCATCTCTCCTCATGACATGCCTATACCATGCTAACCTATTACTCTTAACAAGTCGTTTTTTCTTTTCTTTTCATCGGATTTCAAACCACAATGGGTCTAAAGGGTTTACTTCAAAAACAATACATAATTACCTTCTGGTCGGGCTTTCGGTTTAGCGAGACCAACGTCTTGCATTAATTCAAATGCAAAAAACACATTGTGGACTTTCTGGTCGAAATCCTGCGGAGTGAGATGGAAGTCATAGAGTGGGACAAAAAATCCTTCAAGCAAACCCATAAGCAGACACAAATAGACGCCATCATGGAACTGTGTATCCAGATCCATCACCTCAAGGTTCACTTTACTTAGATGTTTATTAACGAAAGTTATCAGGGACTGAAATAAAAAATATACTTTTATTAGTTTAGACTTCAGCTCAGACAGACAAAGAGAAGGACTTGTAGCATCGACATACATTTAGGTACTGAAATGTATTTCATTGAATATCACAAAGAAAGTGATAATCAAGTTTAAAATCATTTTATAATTGAGTAAATTAATAGTTTTCGATACATTCTTTTTCGCGTTGCATTCCATTAACGGTAACAGTAAAAGGCATCTATACATATGTGGTCCTGGAACCTAATGTAAATAAAACAAGCATTGTTTCGATAGCTGAAACTAAAAGGACATTACAATAACCATAAAGCGAGCATGAGGTTGATCTTAATTTTTTATGATTATTTTGGTAAATAGTTGATATAAATCCATAGTAAAAAATGATCATGTTTATAAAAAAGTCCGCGTCATGTATAAAAGAGGCTGACTCATTTTAGACCACAATGCTTAGATTATTTAAAAAATATGCTAAGGTTTTTGTCGAGAACCGAGAAAACATTATTCTGTAATCATGTATGAGCAGTAAACTCCTTGATGGTTAATATATATTTTAAATAAAGTCACATATTTTAGATTTACAATAAAAGTATATATTTACAAAAATGAATACATCTAACATTTAATTGGTAATCTAATAGTAGAAAAGACTGGAAATTATTGAATAAATACTTTGTCTTAACCATGACAGGCTGAAATGACACCTCCAAGTTTTGACACTCTGGAGAAATATACAGTTTTGTCATCCCTAGAGCGAACACTGGTAATAGTAATTTCTAGAGCTCTCATGATTATAAAGCTATGGGTTAAAAATCTGTTGTCATACAATTCTGTCGATCGACTAATGAATTTATGCTATATGATAACTAAACATAATGATGGTATTGTAGGTCAATAATACTGTATATAAAAAATAGAATAGTACCTTTTTAACGACCTGCAACTTGTCAGGAGCATGATCGAATAAGGCATCAAATGCATCACGTTCACATTTCATACCAAGATCGTCGTAACTAGTTGTAATAGTTTCTGTGAAAGTTCTGAAATAATATAGATAACTTTGAATCACAAATACCTTAATCACTGTTTATAAAAAGATATTTCAATTAGATGTTCTGATTACCTGTGAGAAAGCTGGTTAGGCGTATCTTTCTTTACTACAACAACATTGACAGTTACATACTCTGGTAGGCGGATAGGTGCTCGAAAGTTTCGTGCCAATGCAACTAGCAGATGTAATATTGACACAATATTTTTAGAATGCACCGAGTCCACACTCCATTTTGGAACTGGTTTAGATGTTCCATATAAAACCTGAAAATAATTATTAGATTACACATAACTAAAACTATAATGCTAAAATTCATTTGAGATATATAAAGGATTATTACTACTCCTGATAAATTTGGAATTACTCAGATAACAGTGATAATTATTAATCACTATACACTTAGGTTAGGTTAGACTTACTAAATAAAGATGCTGTTAATACGTAAGTAACGAATTCATAACACAATACCCGATTCACTGCTCTTAGAACCACAGATAATTTTTGCCGTTGGCCTTCTTCAGACTGCGTCACTTCTGGTACATCAAGCTTAGTCTCAGTAAGGACCTCAAGGAGCTTCTGAAGTACTTGACCATCATACAGATCCTCACTTATGTCTTTGACAATAATTCTGTGAGTGGCTAACTCATCATTTATCCAGTCAATTAACACTTGTATTAGTTCCTTTACCCTAGGATCTTCAAGAGATCTAGGCTCTATAATAGCTCTCTCTTCATTCTCATCTAAAAATAATGAAAATAATTAATAAGTAGGCCTTTACAAATACAATAGAAAGTAAAATTGAAAACTTGTTGCAATTAAAATCTAAAAAAATCAAATCACAAAAAAAGTCAAAGTAAGCTTTTGAGTACAGCAAATATTTGAATATCATCCATATTCACAAAATCTCAACCTCAGAGCCTGTCCAGATGAGGCGTTTTACGCGCGAGTCGACTTGCGCGTAGACACTCGCGCGTACTCGAGATACTAGAGCTACATATATCCCGTCCAGATAGTGCGGCGCGTTTCCTAACTCGCGCGTAAAACGCGTGCAATGAGCGAGGTTCTCGACTCGCGCGTGGTACGCGCGAGCGTCGCGCGCCTCGATAATCAGGGCCCCATTGCTGCGTCCAGTACTACGCGAGAGTCGACATAGTCGTCGGTCGTCTATCCGTACGACGTATGCTACGTTTCCTAGGGTACAAACGTGCGTAAAACGCGGTATCTGGACGCAATATATTTTGAAGCGCGCGAGTCGACTCGCTCGTAAATCGCTTCATCCGGACAGGCTCTTAGTGATTTTTATCTATCACTGGGTTTGAACAAGCATCTCAGAAACAACAATTTGTAGAAGAAAAGGTATAGTCACTGCAGTAAAGGCATTTATAGATATGCAAATTGTTTATTATGTACAGTTCTTTAGAAAGGGGATTTTATGTTTATACAAAAAATTATTCTAAACAAATTACACCAATAGTGACTGATAGTGGGTATATCAAAGAATATAACATTTAATAACATATTAATTGCCATGTTTTATTGAATAATCATTATAAGCGCAAGATGAGATTGCACAGAACCGAGAGACGAGGGCACTTGTATACTGTGTATTGATCAATCCTGAATAATATAAAAAAATATATATTCACTTTAGGCTATAAGACAGCACTTATCAAGATCAAAACTACCACCAGGGGTCTAACTCTTGAAATTGATTTCAATTTGGTTTTGTTTCTGATTCGAACTTGGTGTTGATCCGAACTCAATCTAAAAGGGTACTCTTGAACCAAATCGAATCGAGGATCAAGAACGAGTTACAATCGATTTATAACGTCGTTAAGTGTATCCGGTCATAGTATACACACAAAACGTCACAGTAAAGTGTTATTTTTCTAAGCTCGATTCATAAATTCTGTAGTGTTATCTACCTTTATAACGTTAGAATAATGATTTATATAAGATTAAATATTATAAAATATGCCACATCTATTAAAATCATCCGTAAATAATTGATTTTAATATTGAGAACATGTTTTGTAGTCTGTGTTACAGAATAAGTAGTAAAGTAATAGTCTGCCATAATCTGTGCTTCGGACTGTCAAATTAAATATAAAAACATTGGAATGATTTACGAAATTATGGGATGTATTTATTATATGATTACCGATTTATATTATATATATGTAAAGAAATTATAAATGAGCAAAAGAGAATATACATGAAATGCGTGTGTTAATATAAAATTTCATCTTTATGAACATACATTTAGAGATACCTACAAACAAATTACATTCTTTAATTAGGTATATTATAAATTTTCTAACTCTTTTTAAAAGTTAAATGGTGTAATAAGTATTATGTTTTCATGTCCGATATTGTAATGAAGTAAATTTTCAAAAAAAGTATTAACCGACTTCAATATCAATCAAAAACCCATAAGGCACTAAAAAGCGGAAAATAAATAGTTTATCAAATTAACCAAATTAAATAAAACATATGAATATGTGTGCTACCTAGACATGTATTGGAAGTCGGTGCGAACCGAAAATCATATCATCTACATAGGTACAAAGTTTAAGTCCACTGTCGCATCTCTGTAATAAATTTCTACCTGGACCAAATTTAAAATTTCGGTTGGCACCGACTTCCAATACATCTCTAGGTAGCACACATATTCATATGTTTTATTTAATTTGGTTAATTTGATAAACTATTTATTTTCCGCTTTTTAGTGCCTTATGGGTTTTTGATTGATATTGAAGTCGGTTAATACTTTTTTTGAAGTTGGTTAATAAAAATCATAGCAACTGTGATGTTTCTTAGGTTAAGTGTATTTTCTTGGATTAAGAATATCATACACAACATACATTATTGAATGTGATGACTTATGCACTAATAGAGTATGAAAAGAAATTCTTAAAACTCAATAACTAAATCCATTTACTATTATAGACATAAACTAATGCAATATTTTCTGTTAGTATTGTAGCTTTAACATCATTAATTAATACCCTATATGAATTATAGATAATGGGTTTTAATATGTGTGCTGATATATTTTACAAATAAAATATATCTTTTGTAATATTCTTTTAACATTAGGAGTTAGAAACACAGTTATATAAACTATTACTCTTATATAAAGTTTATATAGATATATGTCATATATCAAGGAAATATTTAAAATATGCTAAAGAGAGAATTGTTATGTAGTCATATTCTACTTTTATTAACATATACCTATTTAGATGTCCAAATATAACTTTGCCAGACAATTGGTGTGTCTTAAAATACAATATCACAGTGATATCAATCATAACTAATTTTATAATAAAAACTTTAGCAACCATAGTATATTTCATGTTAAGTGTAGCTTACTTGATTAAGAATATTACAGTATACAGATATTGAAGGTGATGTCTGGATATAGTTTATTTTTAATGTTATGACATGATATTTTATGTAAAGCTTAAAAACTGACACAATTAATAAATTAATTAGTTTACCACCATGGCTTATATACACTTATACACATTCATATAGGTACTGTCCCATTGAGCAGTTCCTAGTTCACCACATAGATGGACTCTCTTGAACATTTTGTTAGAACGATAAATGAGTTTTTAATTCAAATGTAATTATTTTTCAAAAATTGTCAATAAAAAAGAGCTTCTTTTGCAATTCTTTATTAATAACAAGAGCTTCTAACACAACTGATTAAACTGTATCACAATTCAATAAAAACAGCATATATTTACTATTCACTAATGTTACTGGACACTGTGATGAAATAAAGAACCTTCAAGAATTTTACTTGTACCACAATGTCTCATAGAACAATTTGGTTATAATCCTTTACAAGATTTTGTCCTTTTCAAGACATCTTGGATCCAACTTGTGTATTTACTATAAGTGTATTTTTTATTCTTCTTAGGATATTACCCGGATCACCTAAAAAGACAATGTATTGTTATTTATCTGTATGATGTTAGAATTTTTCCATAATCTTGAATTAACAATAATTCACTTTTCTACTTATCAATTATATTTAATAATCCTTTATTGAATGCCTTGTTAATCATTAAATAATCAGGGTGACACATATCTAACTTATATTAGAAAACTATTCATGTTACACATAAAAAATTTAATTTTTATAAAATAAATTTAAATTTGGCATACATTATGGTTATATTATGGTACACATAAAGATAATAGGTCTTTACCTATGAAATTGCCGTTCTGCAGTAATAGCCATTTCAAATCAAAATTATTTTTGTTTGGCTAAGAATTCTAATTTCAAATTAATTTTATTTTAAAAACATGGAATTCTTTTTCCAAAAGTAGTCATTTGTTTATTGATTAGTGTTACATTTTCATTGCATTTCAATCTTTTTTGTCATCATGGATACGTTAAATATTCGAGTAATTATGGAATATGAGTACCGTCGTGGCAGCAACGTGGCACAAGCGGCACGCAACATCAACGACGTTTACGGAGCTAACACTACAAACCAACGCACCACCTGTTATTGGTTTGCTCACTTCCGTTCTGGGAATTTCGACCTGAAAAATGAACCTCGCGGTCGTCCGAAGACTTTGGTCGACAATGACGAATTAAAGGCGATTGTGGAAGCTGATGATACACAATCTACGGCTGAATTAGCAGCAGCTTTCGACGTTAGCGTCAAAACAATATTGGTCCATTTGCGTCAAATTGGCAAGGTAAAAAAGCTTGACGAATGGGTGCCCCACGAACTCAATGATCGCCAGCGCGAAGTACGCGTCGAGACATGCCTTGCACTGCTCAACAGACACACAAATGAAGGAATTTTGAACCGCATTGTTACCTGCGATGAAAAGTGGATTCTGTTTGATAACCGCAAGCGCTCAGCAAGTTGTTTGGAACCTTGTTCAGCACTTACACAATGTATGAGTCGAAATCCTTGAGAATTTCAATTTTAATAGCAATATATCTTCACGCATGTGTGTTTATTTGGTTTATTATTGCAAAGTGAACGATAATAATGTATATTTTTAAATAAATATCACAATAAAACACTAAAATAATCTCACTCGATTCTAACAATGTACCTTTTTCTCAATCGTCTATTTTGACATCTATATTCGATTGAACGACTCGATCCACAGCTGTCAGCAGGCTTACTCTTGACAATTTCGAGTTCTAAATCGAATCGAGTATCAGTCGATTTCATGCTATTTCGTACTCTTGAAATCAACACTATCGCATAATCGTACTGTGGTTAAAATAGGAACTCACTTGGATCGACTTCGTCGTTAGGATAGAAAAATCGGTACTCTCCATACAATCTGACAGCTGTGGATCGAGTCGTCCAATCGAATATAGATTTCAAAATAGACGATTGAGGAAAAGGTACTTTGTTAGGATCGAGTGAGATTATTTTAGTGTTTTATTGTGATATTTATTTAAAAATCTACATTATTATCGTTCACTTTGCAATACTAAACCAAATAAAAACACATGCGTGAAGATATTTGCTAAATATAAGTCGATATAACATTTAGATTATTAAAATTGAAATTCTCAGGGATTTCGAAGAAATTATCGAATATTGAAGAAACTCTAAGTGTTCATAAATGTATTATACCCTACATGGATAAATCTACAACATGATGATATTTCTATGACTAACAAGGGAAGGTGTAACATTTAAGTATTCACATAAGATGTAGGTATATTTGTTTGCATCTCTCCATTTCTTTAATTAAGCCAATAAGCTGTATCTAACTCTGTCAGTGGTACTACAAAGGCGTAAAAGGCCGGCCACAAATTAAAGTATACGTGTGTATGTAATTTGCTAAAAAGTATATGAGGAATAGGATTGTAATTTTCTGATTTTGGTTGCATCATTATTCTATGCAACTACGATATAGAATGATAAAACAACATGGCCATTTTATAACTCAAAAGAATGTTTAGAAAGTGAACTAACCATAATATATTTATAAAGTTACTTTTATCTCATGAATCAAGATTTATACATAAAAAGTAATATAAGTTATATGGGTATAGGTTAAGTGGTGGAGATAATTAACAATGGTTTTATATAAATCTTATGTTACTAAGCTCTACTCTTAAGTTGAGTTGTTGTGAGCTCTCATTTGTTTGATTAGCAAGTTTAGTTTTGTCTTCGTGTGGCTAATATCTTTATGTGTACCATAATATAACCATAATGTATGCCAAATTTAAATTTATTTTATAAAAATTTAATGTTTTATGTGTAACATGAATAGTTTTCTAATATAAGTTAGATATGTGTCACCCTGGTTATTTAATGATTAACAAGGCATTCAATAAAGGATTATTAAATACAATTGATAAGTAGAAAAGTGAACTATTGTTAATTCAAGATTATGGAAAAATTCTACAATCATACAGATAAATAACAATACATTGTCTTTTTAGGTGATCCGGGTAACATCCTAAGAAGAATAAAAAATACACTTATAGTAAATACACAAGTTGGATCCAAGATGTCTTGAAAAGGACAAAATCTTGTAAAGGATTATAACCAAATTGTTCTATGAGACATTGTGGTACAAGTAAAATTCTTGAAGGTTCTTTATCTCATCACAGTGTCCAGTAACAGTAGTGAATAGTAAATATATGCTGTTTTTATTGAATTGTGATACAGTTTAATCAGCTGTGTTAGAAGCTCTTGTTATTAATAAATAATTGCAAAAGAAGCTCTTTTTTATTGACAATTTTTGAAAAATAATTACATTTGAATTAAAAACTCATTTATCGTTCTAACAAAATGTTCAAGAGAGTCCATCTATGTGGTGAACTAGGAACTGCTCAATGGGACAGTACCTATATGAATGTGTATAAGTGTATATAAGCCATGGTGGTAAACTAATTAATTTATTAATTGTGTCAGTTTTTAAGCTTTACATAAAATATCATGTCATAACATTAAAAATAAACTATGTCCAGACATCACCTTCAATATCTGTATACTGTAATATTCTTAATCAAGTAAGCTACACTTAACATGAAATATACTATGGTTGCTAAAGTTTTTATTATAAAATTAGTTATGATCGATATCACTGTGTTATTGTATTTTAAGACACACCAATTGTCTGGTAAAGTTATATTTGGACATCTAAATAGGTATATGTTAATAAAAGTAGAATATGACTTCATAACAATTCTCTCTTTAGGATATTTTAAATCTTTCCTTGATATATGACATAAATTTATATAAACTTTATATAAGAGTAGTAGTTTATATAACTGTGTTTCTAACTCCTAATGTTAAAAGAATATTATAAAAGATATATTATATTTGTAAAATAAATCAGCACACATATTAAAACCCATTATCTATAGTTCATATAGGGTATTAATTAATGATGTTAAAGCTACAATACTAACAGAAAATATTGCATTAGTTTATGTCTATAATAGTAAATGGATTTAGTTATTGTTTGAGTTTTAAGTATTTCTTTTCATACTCTATTAGTGCAATAGTCATCACATTCAATAATGTATGTTGTGTATGATATTAATCCAAGAAAATACACTTAACCTAAGACACATCACAGTTGCTATGATTTTTATTACAATATCGGACATGAAAACTTAATACTTATTACACCATTTAACTTTTAAAAAGAGTTGGAAAATTTACAATATACCTAATTAAAGAATGTAATTTGTTTGTAGGTATCTCTTAATGTATGTTTATAAAAGAGGAAGTTTTATATCAACACACGCATTTCATGAATATTCTCTTTTGCACAATCTAAATAATTTCTTTACATATATGTAATATAAATCGGTAATCATATAATAAATACATCCCATAATTTCGTAAAACATTCCAATGTTTTGATATTTAATCTGACAGTCTGAAGCACAGATTATGGCAGACTTTATTCAGTGACACAGACTACAAAACATGTTCTCAATATTAAAATCAATTATTTACGGATGACTTTAATAGATGTGGCATATTTTATAATATTTAATCTTATATAAATCATTATTCTAACGTTATAAAGGTATATAACAACACTACAGAATCTATGAATCAAGCTTAGAAAAATAACACTTTACTGTGACGTATTGTGTGTATATTATGACCGGATACACTTAACGACGTCGTTATGAATCGATCGTAACTCGTTCTTGATCCTCGATTCGATTTGGTTCAAGAGTACCCTTTTAGATCGAGTTCGGATCAATACCAAGTTCGAATCAGAAACAAAACCAAATTGAAATCAATTTCAAGAGTTAAACCCAGTTAGTGTGGAGAGTACCGATTTTTCGATCCTAACGACGAAGTCGATCCAAGTTAGTTCCTATTTGTGCCACAGTACGATTATGTGCTAGTGTTGATTTCAAGAGTACGAAATAGCATGACATCGACTGATATTCGATTCGATTTAGAACTCGAAAGCGTCAAGAGTAAGCCCACAGTTTGGAAAACAACACAGTCATCGAGAAAAACCAGCAGGAAACTCTATCTGATTTATCTTTCTAACATATATATAATATTTAGAATACATTACACTTCAAAATTGCTTTTAGTGGATGCACAGAGATGAGTCAATTTCAGATAAACCATTATTCGTTCACATAGTAGTTTTTTTTACATTACATAGTTACATTCTAGTTTCAATAACATATAACTTAAAACAAAGTGAGTCAAAGACTAGTTCAAAATTTATTAAAACAAAGAGGAAAATATGTAATTATAACCAGAATATAAATAAACATAAGGATGTCATAGTATGTATATGATTATTGGTTCCAAGGTTAAAAAACAGCAATTTGTTAGCTATTTATAAAACTAGGATAAAATATATTAAACTACTAGCCTCTGCCCGCGACTTCATTCGAGTGGAACAGATACTTTGGGTTAACGCAAACATGCAGCGGAAGCTCTCAAGAGGGAAAACCCCTGATTTTGAAATATTCTTCATTGGTGCTCCGCTCCTATTGTCTTAGCGTGATGTTATATAGCCTATAACCTTCCTCGATAAATGAATGCTATAGCACTGAAAGAATTTTTCAAATCGGACCAGTAGTTCCTGAGATTACCCCCTATAACATCACAAATTCACAAACTTTACCTCTTTATAATATTAGTATAGATTTTCACATGACAGAAATTACATCATCAAAGATTTCAATATGTAACATTTACTATATTTTCAAGCAAACACCTTGACACCCATTGGTTGTCCTACAACTGAATCTGCCAATGGGTTCATTTGATTCATTACTAATTTATTGATTTAGTGTGTGAATAAGTTCATCATACTTATTGGTTAGTATAACGACATACAAGCAGTGACGGATTTAGGCTTAATGCCGCCCTATGCCCTGTTTATCGCGCCGGCCTTAATGTTACAATAAATTTAATTAATTTTAATACAATATTTTTATTTTAAAATTAAAATAATTTTATTTCCTTAGAATATAATTTTTAATTATAACTAATAAATATTTCAGATACATAAGTAATAAACGTTAGACAAATAAATAAATATATTCTTTTTTTTTAATATTAATCAATTTAAAAAATTCCTTTTTCTGGCTTTGGTCCGCGCAAAAATATCAATTATATCATCATAATCAATTTCTTGGACTAGTTGAGCTTCAATAGACAATAATGCAAGAGCATTAAGTCTATCTTGACCCATACTGGCACGTAAATAGGTTTTTACTCTTTTTAAAGTAGAAAAAGATCTATCTCCTGAACAATTTGTAGCCGGAATACTCAAAAAAATACGTAAAGCAATATCAACATTTGGGTAAACATCTCGAAGACTACGTGAATGTAATACATTGCAGATATTTTGTGCAGAGCGTACATCTTCCGTATTTGCTGAAGAATCTTTGAGTTGGTAATGTAAATGAATACATTCGTTGCCTAATGTCTCTTCTAAATCGTCAGGATACTTGTCGACTAATTTATTGGCAAGATATTTTAATTCGGTTGTATCTATTTCAGATAAATTATCAAAGAAATTAAATTTTTCGTAAAGCTTTTCATATGCACTTTTACGTCCGGTCAATTGCACACTCAGAGTATCTAAAATAGGGTAATAAACATTTGTGCGAAAATTTTCTTGTCCAGAAGAAGGTATTCTTTCATTTACCTGTGACTCATCTGGCTGAATTTTTCTAGTTTTTTTGCGACGAGTATCATAACGATAATAATCTTGGACTCCAGATAGTGTTTTGGCCTTTTCTTCATATTCAGAAAATTGCCTGTCTCTCATATCCTTAGAAAATAGAGCCAGAGAACTATAGATCTGCACAATGGATGATAAATCAGCTTGAGATTCTTGAAGCTTCTTACTAGCAGCATTAAATTGATCTAAAATTACATTCCAAACGATGACTAGAATTGCTGTTTCTAAATGCTGCAACTTTCGCTGCAATCCCGTAGCTTCAGACTGTGTAGTCGGTTTTTCATCTTCGCTTTCAGCAATAAATTCCAGTGCATTAATTATTGCAGACCATTCTTTTTCTAACGCGTAGCAGGCATCATGTCGAGCAGACCAACGAGTTTGAGAAAGACTCTTAATTCTTAAATTTGTACGCTGCACCAAGATTTCCCAACGATGGGTGCATATAGTAAAGAAATTATATAGTTCTTGCAAAGTAGAAAAAAAATCAACTGCTTCTGTGACGGATTTAACTGCACATGATCCTACTAAATTTAAAGAATGAGCTGCACAAGGAACGTAATCTGCGAGAGGATTAATTGTTTTGATTCGTGTCTGAAGGCCTGAATAAATACCTGACATATTACTTACATTATCATAAGATTGACCACGACAGTTCATTATATCCAAACCATTATTTTCTAGAGATTTTAACAAAGCATTCTCAATATCTTTAGCTTTATGGCCCATATTTGGTATAAATTCTAGAAACCTTTCAACAATTTCACCGTTATCACGTACATATCTAATAATTATAGTAAGCTGATCAACATGTGCAATATCAGGCGTCGAATCTACAATTATACCAAAATACTTAGCAGATTGACCTCACTAGAAATTTGTTGTAATACTTTATTCTGCATCAATAATATGATTTCTTCATAGATTATTTTAGATAAGTACGATGTATTTCCGCTACCAGGGTGCGCATACAATTTTAGATGTTCAGACAAAAATGGATCAAATTCAGCAAGAAGCTCTACTGTTCCTAAAAAAATTCCATTATGAGGATCTCCGATTCGTTCTGAATTTCCTCGAAATGGCAATCCTCTTATTGCTAGTGATTTAATAATTGCAATGACTCGGTATAAGATTTTTTTCCAGTATGTAATTTCCTCATCAAGCTGTTTTATTAGACGTTGATCAACACGCCCGTGAATTACTGCTCGAGCTTTGAAATAACCAATGCTAGTCTTGTGAAAATCAGAATTTTCATGACCTTCGATGCGTGCTTTCGAGTTTTTCCAGTCACGAAATCCTTCACATTATTATTTGGTAGATGTGTTGAAACAAATGTTTTTCCAGTCACGAAATCCTTCACCAGTAAAAACATTTGTTTCAACACTTCTACCAAATAATAAGCATGGAACACAAAATACAGAACCCTTAGTTTCTGAATAAATTAACCACTCAGGCGTTGAATCTCTCCATTTTTCAATGTGCGTTGAAATAAACTTTTGGAACAATACCTTGTTTTATCATTATAAACATTTTTAGAATATTTAAAATCCGTATTATCATTTCGTGGTATAGCGTTCATAGTTATAAAATCCCGTGTTTCTTCATTCAAATTCCATAAAAAGGGATCACTATTAAATCGTAAAATATCAGTTGTTGACTGGAGTTCTTCTGTATGTTGTGATGAAGAGAAATTTGATGGCGTTCCGTTCGTATCTTGTGATGGAGAAGTGTTAGACCATACTTCTTTGCTATATTTTGCTGAAGTTTCATCCAATTCCGGCTATAAAAAAAATAATTTTAGACACTTGATATTTATTCACTCTTCCCGAGTCGAAAAAATAAACTTACATCATACACGAGCTTAAATCAAATGTTTTAATTAGTATAGCAGTTAAGTTCATTTAACTTTTTCAACTCTGGTTTATTGAAATTAAAACTTTATATCGAAAAAAAAGTTATTCATAATAATAACAAAATACTTACGACAGATGAAGACAGATGAACATGATGGTTGTTGGTCATTATTAGAAGAATTAGTTGAGCTTGTAATAAAATTAGGTATTTTTGGAATTTTTTTTAGTAAATTGTCTATTTTTGCAGATTCTTCTGCTTTTTTTTTACGATATTCTGCACCACTAAGTTTTTTTCTATAGCCACTCATATTCAATTAAAAAATAAAATCAGAACTATGACCGAATTATGAAAAACACCTCTAACACCTCATTTAAAGTTATCAATCAATTATTTTTTTAATATTAAGAAACAGAATGAAATGATTCGAGACTTGTAGACATGAAGAGTATTTGTAAGACTGGAACGATTTCTGTAATTTTTCTACAGCACGATGCTTTGTTTTCTACATTAAACAAAACAAAGTCAAACGCGACAATAATAGCTCTGTTAAGCGTAGCGCTCTTGCTTTGAGTTTACCTAGATCCATAATGCTTTAGTAGACTATGTGAGGCATTGCACGGGTCAACAGAAAGATTGGCAGTATAAATTCAAAAAAATTATCGAATTTATTGCAAAATTTTAAAAATTTGAATAATAACAAATAATGTAGTGAAAAATTACAGTTTCTATGTATAATGATTTATTAAATTACGTATTCATTTCTAAGAACGTTTTTTTACAAAACCATGAAATTTACAATTTATTTATTGGATTTATTCTTTTATATAGAACAGAAAAAATATTATACAGGTAATATTTAGTAAATATTTATAGCAGTACTATGGCATAATTATAATATTGAAAAAAATTTAATTATTATATATCATTACATAGTATAAAACAAAGTCTCCTACCGCGTCTCTCTGTCTGTCTGTTCGCGATAAACTCAAAAACTACTGAACGGATCTTTATGTGATTTTCACCAATGGACAAAGTGATTCACGAGGAACGTTTTGGTATATAATTTGTCCAGGATTTTTTTATAATCAGTGCGGGACAACGTCTGCCGGGCCCGCTAGTTCTATAGAAAATTCTTTACAAAAATTAATCTGAACTTATTTTCAAAGGAGACTGTCTTTACTTTTCTCGTCTCTGAAATTTTGGCATTTCAAAAATTTTCCCACCCCTCAAATCATGCCGCCCTAGGCCCAGCCCTTGCGGGCCTAGGTGTAAATCCATCACTGCATACAAGTTAAATCACTCACTTAAACTGTATTCTTCTGGTGGTATTTCAGGAGCAGTAGGACTTCCCGGAGAATCAATTGCGAATTTACCCTCAGCCTGCACATCTTGTACTAACAAAAAATAATGATAAACAATTTTATTAACAAGTTAAATCTTTATATATAAATTTCTTCTGTACATGTGTATGTCACTGTGTTTTGTGAAATTTTGTGGGCATTTTTCAGTATTTCGAGAATGGTTTAGATTCACAATTGGAAGGTGGATAGGTGGAGCTGTGTTTGAATCTGAATTTTTTTCATTATCAAGGCAGAACAACGTCCGCCCGGGCCGCTAGTTTCTTATTAAGTTATTTCTTAAGTTGTTATATTGCTTAACAACTAAAATATTGCTTTTTTTTTTCAAAATAATTCTCATGAGCATACTTTTTGGACATCTAATTTGATATGAAATATGAATTTTATGTCTAGATATTGCAAAATAGTAGCTTACAATTAAAAGCAGGAAATTCATTTTATAAATTATTATCCTTGAGTGGTTTGGGCATGAAAAAGTAATGAATATACAGAATTATTTTTGCATTTGTGATTGGGAACATAAGCTAAAATTAATATCAGTTATTACAAACAGATTACTTATTACAAGTATGTTGTACCTTAAATTGATTGAGTTTATCTACGAACTCATGTTACGTTACATTAATTGTAGAACCCACGTATGTTAAACACATGTTGAAATACAAGGGAAATACTAATAGTTACCTTCCTTTATGCGCTTCTTACGCCCTATGGTACCAATCTTATCCCAAAACGATTCTTCCTTGTCGTCCTTCTTTGGTAGAACGGGAGTCCGAGGAGAGTTAGGGCGTGGTGAAGACATTTAGATACTAAGGAATACCAAACCGGATATTAAAGGTCTTGTAATTACGAAGCACAAACATAAAAAAATAATACTTTGTAGTGTTGCATTAAAATAAAATATTTAACAACGAAAATGTAAAAACAAAGTCCTACTTTTTGAAGTATTTATAACTCTGATCTATACAGTATATGCATCACAATTTCTCAGTATATAGTATCTTATCTATGTCACAATTCGTAGAACCACACTCCACAGACTCTCAGTATATAGTGCACAGACTATTAGTCGTACTAGTAATATAGAGTGTCTTATTTATGGCACAGACTATTTAGACGTACAGATACAAGGAACTATACTGAGAGTTTTTGGCGGGATCTTGGTCTGTCATTTAGTGGATTTTATTTTTTATTCATAATCTTGTGTTACTTGACTCTAAATTATGTAAAATTGGTGGAGTTTTGTGTGATATAGTTTGTTTATTGTGCATAAGTGAAGTGAATGGAAAATAATGCCACGGACCATGAATTCTGAGATGCCAAAAAATTCCATGGAAGGTTCTAACAAGATGGCCCCCATCTTGTTGGTTCATTGAAATTATATCAAGAAACTTGTAATATTGATACTAACTTGACAATGGCAGTAATGGTCTACTAGAAGACTGGTTGCCGAAAATGGAATAGAAGAAGAACTTGTAATACTATTAACTACTCGATAATAGCAGTAATAATCTAAAAGATTGGTTGCCAAAAATAATGTTAAAAAAAAAGGAACTATACTTTGTCAAATATAGATGATAATTTTGACAGCTCACAGTAGGGTTGAGGTAGTGTGTAATAGAAGATGATTCTGTTCAATTATCAACTATTATTCGCATAGAACTTGGAATTTATAGTATATATTTTTCTGAGGTGAAACAGTTCTCCCCGACTCGAGATTTCCTAAATCGAGAAAAGAGGGTTGTTATTTATAATTTGTTGTTATTAGTTATCGTTAAGCTACGGTAACACGTGTACGAGATATAGCGACGAGGCAGACCAACCGACTGTTGGCACAACGGCATACGTCACCACGCTATTTTATGTGAAACATCTATAGCGGTGGGTCAGACCGACTGTTGGCGTGGCGATACGCTATATGATATGGAATTTTGGACTTTCTATATAATGAATATAAATGTTTATTACATAATCAGTCATCTCTTTCTTGAAAAAAATCTAAATATTTTATTTTTGTTTATGACATAAAATAATTTAGATGTTTCGTGTCTGTCAGGTCTCACGCGATGGCTCAAAATCTTTTACGAATAATTGGGTGATAGATAATTGCAAATAACTTTAATATAATCTAATAATAAAACATAGTTTCTTGTTCTTTGATATGCATGGTACTACACTATGATTTGTAAGCCATACCAAGCAAAGTAATGAAGTACCGACATTATTTGTACTATACATGTTACAAAGTTGAGAACTATCGTTATTTCTACACGGCACGCTAAATACGAAATGTTAATTTTATTTCGCGAGCGATAAATGTTACGGTAATTATAACGACCTAGAAATCGTGAATTTAATTACTACCCGACGAAGCGAAATAATGATTTAATAAACAAAAATTGAACAATCAGTACAAACTATTCTAGATTGATCAAGTGTTTAATTTATCATTCATATATTCATATATATTTTATCGTTTAATTTACAATTTAACTCTATCAACTTGATATATCATATTGTTAATTATACTGACTGTATAGTAAACGTCTACAAAAAGGGAAACGAACTTCGTTCCAACCGGCGGGGGTCCATAGGCCCCTCAAGCTTTTTTTTACATTACCGCCAATATAATATTTAGGTTAGTTTTTATCTTAATTGAATCCGGCAGATGAGGCTACGAACGGTTTCTAGGCTTATTTTAAAAGATTGCTCATATACCATCTAAGTATATGTTTGAGTGAGTCTCTTGATAGTTTGGATTCACAACTGGAAACCGTAAATGTACAATAAAACAAAAGGGCCTACATTAATCATGTCGCCATCCAGTGTAAGGTCCAGTGTACTACAAGAAATAGATGTAAACAAAGCAGTGGGTGCATTCAATAACATTTTGAACGCAGTCATTATTAAACATACGAAGATTAAAATATTGGCGAGGAAGGAAAACAACCGGAAGCCTTGGATAACACCTGGACTAATTATATGTATGCGCATCCGAGACAACCTTCATATGCAAGTCAAACGTAACCCCGATAACGCAGTACTGGGAATCACCTACAAAAGATACAGAAATTATTTCGTTACACTTTTACGCAAAATTAAGAGAAACCATGACAATAAGAGACTCACCGACAACAAAGACAATCCTAAAAAGCTATGGACTGTTATAAAAGACATTTGCGAAATTCCTTTTAATAATAAAACTCAAAAACTACTGGAATCGAATTGTCCGCAAGATTCCTTAAACATCTGTAATGGTTATTTCGTATCGATTGGTAGGTGTTTATCCGACGCAATACTGGGTGAATTAGGCACATCTGAGCAAAATCTCTGTTCCCTAATACCGAAATGAACTATGGGATATGATTCTTTATTTCTACATGCAACGGATGAAATCGAAGTGTACAGTAATATATGTATGCTACAAAAAGACAGTGCTCCAGGTCTTGATGGGTTTAAGTGTGGTTTAGTCAAGGATATCATGGATATCATCCTCAAACCACTGACCCACATTTTCAATCTGAGTATGGCTACAGGAACTTTCCCTGACTGCTGGAAACTAGCAGTAATAACTCCTATTCACAAAAATGGAGCCAAAGACCGTCCTGAACATTACAGACCTATATCACTACTTCTCAAAACTGCTAGAGAAAATAATAAATAAGAGACTATTAAATTATTTAGAAAAACACTTTCTGTTATTTGAACGACAATACGGTTTTAGACCCGATAAATCCACGGAACAAGCAATGGGATTCTTAATAGACTTGATATCACAAAATTTAGATACTAGTAACCGCTGTGTAGGTGTATTTCTCGATCTTGCCAAGGCGTTTGACACTATTTCTATTCCTATTTTACTAACAAAACTGGAAACTATTGGTATTAGAGGGCTTGCTTTGCATTGGTTTCACAGTTATCTTACTGACCGCCGCCAATGTGTCCGAATTGGTGATTACATAAGTGTGCCTCAAGGTAGTATTCTGGGGCCGACACTCTTTACTATATATATGGACAATATACTCAGAACTGATTTTCCGAATGCAGAACTTATCTGCTTATATGCTGATGACACAGCAGTTATATTCAAAGGGCGTGATTGGGACGAAGTCTTTATCTCAGCTAATGAAAGTCTGAGTATATTGGCCACTTGGTTGAACACGAACCTTTTAACGCTTAATGTACAAAAAACAAAATACATAATCCTTAGCAAGTCACATATAAGAAACGCACCAGACAAAGGAATTCAAATAAGAGGTCTTCATTGTGATCCTTCAAAACATACCAACTCTGATTGTAGCTGCGGTCATATCGAGTGTGTTGAGCACATAAAATATCTTGGCGTAACTATAGATCAAAAATTAAACTTCCGTCGACACATTTCTGATTTATCGAAACGAGTACGAAAATTTATATATACATTAAAGTTACTTCGTGATAGCGCGCCATTCGAAACATTAAAACTGGTCTACGTATCTCTTTGCCAGTCGATTCTCCAATATTGTATCGGCATTTGGGGTGGAGCTCACCTAACACAGTTTTAAAAGTAATGCTAAAGAAACCTTACAGGTACTCGACAGAGTTCCTATATAACGAAGCTTCTGTCTTAAGCGTTCGTAAGCTATTTATATTAAAAACCACTATTATGATGCACGCGCGAATAACAAAAGTTGGTAATCTTAACACTTTCCTACAAAAACGCATTTTTAAAATGCCTATTCCAGCTGCTCAATCATCCTTTGCTCAAAGAATGCCTAGATTTCTTAATTCTTATGTATACAATAAAGTTACTAAAATCGTGGACGACTACAACTTCATACGTTGCTCTCGCTACCATGTGAAAACTGCCACCAATCGATGGCTTCATAGCATTTCTTATGAACATACAGAAAATTTACTTAAAGTACTCTATTAGCATTCCGAGAATTATACATATTTATGATACGAGCGCAGACACGTACACTCACTTTTACACATACACTCATCATAACTACACACACCCTCTTTCACACTTTAACATTTATTTAGTTATTATCGATATGATCTTTGTTTCTTCTTTGATTTAACTTTAACTCTGAAAATGTAATGTAAATTCCTCTAAATATTATAAGCCAATATGCGCCACCATCAATTAAGGGAAATTTGTAATCAGGCATTAGGCTTCCATGAGACAGGCATTGCCTAGTTTGGGGCCATAGTTAAGGCTATATTATGTAAAATATTCTAGTAAATAAAGATATTTGTATCGTATTGTAGTTGTAATCGCGTTATAGGTTTATTAAAAATTTTCGCGTTTTAAAAATACAATGGATTGAAACCGATGATAACCGATTTGGCGCAGACGAAGTTGCACGGGTCAGCTAGTTACTAATAATTACTTACTATAACTGACGGTAAATTAAAAATCATAAGTCAAATCAAATCAAAAATACTTTATTCAGTTTAGGCCCTAATAAGGCGCTTATGAACGTCAAAACTACCACCGGTTCGGAAAACAACCCAGTCATCGAAAAGAACCGGCAAGAACCTCGATCGGGTACTTCTTTTTAACATATATATATATATATTTCGAATACATTATACGTTACAATATCGTTTTTAGTGGATGCACAGAGAGGAGTCAATTCCAGACGTCACCATCGTTCACGTATTGATCCACTCTATAATAGCCTTTCGTCACTAAAACCGGCTTGACATGGTGCTTGAATTTACAGCCCGGCAAATCGGTAATATGTTTTGGGACTTTATTGTAAAACCTAACACTATTACCTAAGAAACTATTACTGGTTTTGCTAAGTCTGAAACGTGGGACAACCACTTTGTCACAGTTTCTAGTATTTAGATGATGCCGGTCCTTTAGAAAAGGCAGGTTTTCAAAGTTTTTACGCACATACATTAAATTATCAAGAATGTATTGGGAGGGTAGAGTTAGGATACCGAATTCCTGGAACTTAGTTTTTAATGATTCGCGAGGTCCCATATTATATATAATAAGGAACACTGAGCCGGCAACATGTCCTTGTAGTATGTTGGAAAATATACTACTGAGGATTTATCAAGTTTGAAATTGCCAATACGTCGTAACCTTTTCAAACCTTTCCAGCAGTAGGACTAAAGGCTGATGTCATGTGTTGAATCGCCGGTTCTTTAATATAATTTCTAATGGAAATGATAAAGATTACAGTCATTTGCAACTATACAAATAAATACGTTGGTTTTCTAAAAGTGTTTGTCTAAACCGTTCTTTAATTTATCTGACTCAGTAGTGGACTTTCTTGAAGAGTGAGAAATAAAAATAGCGCGAGTAGCTATTGCTGTAGCTATTATATTACATGAGAAATGATATCGATGTTAAAAAAATTAAATCAGGAGGATTTGCAGTTGCAAGGTGGATTGAGTTTAATTGAAACGAAATACACCATAGCTACTCTTGTGGAAAAATTTCTATTCAAACAAAATTTTAGAGGTTTTCAGGAGTCTGTACAAAACCGCGGAATATTTACTTATTTACTGTCAACACTTGGAAGCTCTTCATATTGATTTTACGTACCATTTCCCACATATATTTGAAACATGATTATACCGAGTTAGTTCTCGAAAACCGAACTGGTTCTTTCGTTAAAATATATACTGAAGACTCATTAGTTTTTTATTCATTAGAATAGTAATAGAGCAAAACACGTGTACAATTGTGATCGCTATACATTAATCTACAACATTAAGTTTTAATTATTTCTTATATACTTACTACAGCTACGTATGAACAACTTCAACTATCTATAAAACCGTCAGCTAACGTCGCGTTTAGTTACTTTTTTGTTGTTTCAGTTGTTAATAGTTCGCTATTTTTTACTAGTTCCAGATTTAGCTATTTTATGTACAAATCGCGGAAATAAAATCATACGTTGTTTTATGGCAGTGAGATGCAGCAGATTTACCATTGATGTCAACGAAATTGGAACCTGATATCAATATCAATGTTGTATTCGTTTAAATATGTTTATTTTCTTATTGATTCTGTGTTTCTTTTTAAAATTTTAATAAACGGTTTTATATTTCATTTGATTGTCGTTTTATTTTCGTCAGTTTTATGATTTTTAATAAACAAAAATATTAGGAATAATAATATGCAATAATAGATTAATTTTGTATATAGAAATAACTGTTATGAGCTGGGGAGTGGGAAGGCGTTGACATTTTTGTTTTCTTGTGATGGGGAAGATTGGCAATCTATAATACAAAGTTAGGAGCTTTGAGGGTAATATATGAAGTTTACACTTTTTTACTTTTTTATTATTTTAAAATACTCTTAATGGCGTTAACTGTACTTTATATAGACACATTTAACTAGAGGTGACACCGTAACTACCACGTTGCAACTTTTAGAAGGTTGGAGGGTTGAAGATAAATAAAGGATCTACTTAACTACGTTTGTGTAGACTTGTAAATGCTTTGGCAGCTAGTTTACGAGTCCCTCTTTATTTATTTATTTTTTCGAACTGACTAACCGCTGTTAGCTAGAGGGTTCTTCACAACTTCACCGGGCTTTTAGGGTGTACGCTTAGGGCACTCAGCCGAATGGCAACAAGTTCAAGGGTTCCAGAGTGGTCGAACCTCGGCTTGGGCTGTTACCCTGAAAACAAAAACAATTGAACAAAACTAACCATCTGAGCTAAGCTAAATATAAATGTTTACCTACTTTAGTGAGACACATATACATACCTACATAAATGTCGCACGAAAACGTACATGTATATAGAGTTTAATAATTTTGGCTAAGACTAAATAACCAAAAAAGTGTCCCTTACAGAGCTAGTGTACATACCGAGTGATTGTGCACATATATGGAAAAATGTGTGGTGTGTTCATGGAAATAGTGAATGCAGTGTCACTGTATCGCAATAACAACATGCTCAAGGGATTCCACGGGGAAACTATACGTAGGTATAGAACGAACACGTCTTATAGAGAGTGAGCTTATGTGCGAGTAACATTTTGCTCTGTGAACATAACAGCATAGCAGAGCAGCCCTGTTCCGAACTCTCTGAATGTGAGCTTTAAATATTATGTAGTTAGTGTGTGACTATGTGTATGTATGTTCTTCTCTATGAAAAACATTTATTGTGCCAGTTGTCACGGAAATCTGTCAAGAGTTATTTGAGTTTATCAATCTCAAACAAACGAACACCCATTTCTACCTACATATATAAAAATCCAGTGTCATGCGGTTTGTCCACGATGAACTCCGAAACTACTTAACCGATCTTCATGAAAATTGGCATTCATGTATAATTTGGTTCAACTTGTGAGATAGGATAATTTATATTTCAATTAATGGTCTCAATATTTTTTTGTTAAAAATTAAATGATTGTCAATGTTGATTATTGTTATTAATTGTAAGTTTCATCAGTCTCGAACAGATGGCGCGTCTAAATTAGCTGTAGACAACTCTAAGACCGAAAGTTATTTAATTTTAAATTTTGATATTACATACAGACGTTTCGTTTTTATTATGTACCTGTTAAATGGTATAATTGAATCCTCCTCTCTTTATTAAGCTGTGCAGGTATATTTGAACGGGATAAAAACAGAACACGTGTACAAGATGACAGTCAGCTAACCTACAAGTAGTGTTGCCGAAATGCAAGACCAAGACGAGACTTGGCTTAGTCTTGGTCTTGCATCCATACACCTGGTCTTGATCTTGGTATTGCGCTCTAAGTCTAGGTCTTAGGTCTTGGTCTTGCTGCAAGAATCTTGCAAGTCTTGCAATTATCTGTTAGCCTATTTCTATTTATTAAAAGCGTTAGGTAAGACCATAGAACAAGACAGCAGATCAGTACATTTTGAGCTTATTACAAAGACATTAAGAGTGTCCGTTATTTACCAAGTTGGGGTTTTTTCATTTGGGTATCGTTCAAATCATTCTAAAAATTAAAAAAACATCCTATGTTATTTAACCTTTCCTAAATGACGATACTTTTCCCATTCATTAAGCATGGTTTTTTTTCACTTATTAAAAAATAATTTTAATCTTGCTCTTTTAATTGAATTATTGACCAAATATTACTAATTCCTTGGGATGAAGAAAATTTGATATGGACGTCAGTAAATTAATTTATATATTTTGATATAGGTTTCATTTTATTTTTACCGCTTTTCTTATTTACCCATTACTTACCGTTTATTCGTATTTAATGATTTTTTTACGCTCTCGATAATCCATTAGAAGACCTACTGAATTTTTTTAACTAAAATTTTTATTTATTTTGTTTAAATAACAATTTCAATAATCATACACGTAAGAAAAAACAGTAAAATCTTGGTCTTATCAAAATTCACAAATTACATGTTTGAGGTCCATATCAAAATTTCAACATTCCAAGAAACGAGAATTAATAATATTTGGTCAGTTATTCCACAGAACAAGCAAGATAAAAATTATTTTCTAAAAGTGAAAAAAACCCTTTTATATGAAAGGGAAAAGTATAGTTATTTAGGCACAGCTAAACGGTATCGTTTTTTTTTCATTTTAAATAACGGACAGTTTAAAAGACATAGTAAAGGCCAATCAAATTAGATAAGTTTATAGTTAATAAGAATTTAAAGGTATATTTACAGGAATCAAAATTTACAATTCCGTCTAGTGCCTTCCCACACTAGTAGACAATTCCTTAAACCGGAAGTGTTTGTAATTTTACTTCGATTAGAACTATTTGAATCTACGTCACACAGATCATATTGTAAACTTATTAATCTGAGGACCATTGTAATGATTTAGACTTGAAACGACGTATGAGTATAAATGAAATTGAAACTCCCACTTATAATCACACTCCATAAGACGGTTTTTTTTTTTTTTTTTTTTCGAACTGACTATGCTATTGACCTGGCAAGGTCTTTACAGCTTCACCGGACTACTCCATAAGACGGATAAAGGAAAGTAAGTGTGATAAATATTATGATTTTTTGGAAAATTAAAAAATAGAAGTGTTACCAGCTGTTTTGTGCCTTCTTACCTAACAATAGAATGTACTACGTATGTACGTGTTCGTGTTACGTTCCACTTTTGTTGAAATTTATCTAAATTCATTATTACATTAAACTTATCTATGCTGCTGCTGTATTTATTTACCTATGAGCTTCATAGTGTACGTACGATAGAAGCCGACACATAGTAAATGTTTGTACAGTTTAATTGAAAGGTTCAGTAATTATGTGTATTATTACTAGCTTTTGCTCGCGGCTTCGCTCGCTTTAAAATAGACTTGACTTATCCCTCGACAAAAAATATATAAAGATATGCTGTAACCTTTTCTGTATTCCTCACAACGTGTAGCCAAAGGATTATGATGATCATTTAAGTAAATAAAGCGTGAAAGCGTACCAAACAAAGAAACTCATACTCGCTTTTATACAATCTGTATACGTATTCGTTCTGAGCGCCAGAAAACTTATTTTATTATTTCGAACATCGGTGATAATCAAACAGTATAGTCAATCCTGTGATACATTTGTCGCACAGTCTATCAATAAAGCGGCGTCTTTGTCAGTACATTATCAAATAAACAATCAAAATCGCCCACCGACCGCTTGTAAATCAAAATATATCGCATAACATTAAAATAGTGACTATACTGGATCTATTTTGTTACTTTTAAACTTTGCTAAATAAACTATTATACTCTTGAAGACATGAATACATTTGTTTGTATGTAAATTTATTACTTTAAATTGTTTATTGCTAGACGGAAAGGATCATGATTGTGATACCGACACCAGAGCACGTGTATCGATATCGGTATTGAAACCAAATACTTCAAGCACTATTTCAGGTTTGTTTCTCATTTTAATATTAATATTTGGCACGTACTTCTATCATGTCTTCTTTTCATTATACATGAATAACTAAATAATTGCGTTTTAAATATTATGTCTTTTATAACTTAAGAGCGCATATATATATGACTATGATTCTTATTAAAAGGTTATCATTGAATATTTCATATGTTACTTATTTGCTCAAATTGTTTTCTATACTTATATCTACGTTTACCTTAGGTCTGTTTTTGTGTTTCTAGTTGATATAAGTGATAAAATATTCGTTTTGCCAAAAGTTTTTCATTAATATAATACTTTATAATTCCAAAGATGACTGTTATTAATATTAACAGAACACATAAATATACCATGACTGAGAAATTGATTACATAGTCAGTAGAAAATGTATGAGAAAGAGATTTATTTCTTGTTAAAGATTTGAACAAATAAAATGTTGATTTGCACTGTGTATTGTTTCATTTCGGCATCTATATATACGTTTAATTATTACACGCAGCATTAATTGCGTGTATGTTACCGTAGACCAACATTACTTTTGAATATACAACAATAAGTTCAATTATCATTTCCATAGCAAAATGTAGTAAGATAGCATGTGGTGATTGATATCAATTACAAAGAACTCGGTCGTACGTAAACATAAAAAGTCTATTTTTTTAAAATATGCCTTTATTTAATTTATAATCAATAGTATATAAAGCTGGAGGGTTTGTATGTTTGTTTGGTTGAACGCGCTAATCTCAGGAATTTCCGATTGGAAAAATTCTTTCAGTGTTAGATAGTCCATTTATCGAGGAATGCTTATAGGAGCGGAACATCAATGAAGAATGTTTCAAAATCGTTTTTTTCCCTTTTGAGAGCTTTCGCTGCGTGTTAGCGTTTTTTTTGTTAAATTTGGGATGGGCGATTCCACCCCCTCGTCTGACCACCTCTGTCATGGGGAGGGCAGAGACATTTTTGTACTTTTTCGGATATTGGCCTTCCTTCCATCTCTTTCCTTCTTCCAGCTTCCACGCTCGCTTTCTCTTACGCTTTTATCTTTTCTTCCTTTCTTTTGATGCTTTTGGCGGCTATGTTAATAGGCGTCCCGAGCTGTCACTTTTCCATTTCCTTCTGTTTCGATGCTTTCATCTCATTGTTGTTTTTGACGTCTTAGTATAGTTTATATATTTCAGAACATTCCCTTTGAGTTATATGCAACTGGTTTATTTCCTCTCTTGTGTAAATTATCTTCCACTGCATTCTATGATCCGTGATATCTTGCCTTGTCTTTTTCTTTTGATGTTTCTTTCTTCTTCCTTGTCACTATCTTCTTAACCATTTTGGATTCTGCGGCTGGTCCAGAGAATTGTCTTTATAATTTGGGTTTGTGCTCATTTTAGTCCGTTTTGATGTTCTTTAATTATTTTCCACTTTGTTCGCCTGTAGTTTGTACTTTTTCTTATACTAAGAATTTGGTCAACACTATACTCGGGTAGAAACGCTTTTTACTGAAATTTGTAGTTTTAGTTGCTTAAATGGGCACTGGCCCAAAGCAGCGTGTTAGCGTTAGCCCAAAGTAACTATTCTAGGCGGATGAGGTCGCGAGAACAGTTACTTTATTATAAAATTTAAACTCACTCCTTTTTACAGTGAATTATTACTTTGATTTTATTTTTGATTTAGCGAAAAGTCTATTGCAAAATCTTTGGACTGGTCTCCTGAAAAGTAGTGATTTTGTACAAGCGACTTTGTTCTATGATAGTGTCGATATGTAGTGACATATGTCTTTTAACCATTGTTGTACAAATAAAGGCCATTAAAACAATACTTTAGGTAACATACATTAGGTTAATTGTTGTCAGTTCTTTAAATTCAATTGATATAAAATATATAGATTATTTATTTAACCTTTTTGAATAATATTACAGAATGTCACACAAGGGAAATTGGAGATGCGTTGCCGGTCCTTGAGAAAAGAGTAGGCTCGTTTCTTGATAGTTAGTAAATTGTGTTGTTCCAGAAACGCCACCGTTGGTAGTAGGTGCATTCCAGAATATTATGATCTCAGGATTCCTTGAGAAATATTCATTTGGCGGCTCGGTTAGTTAAGAGATGTTCTACAAATCAATAACGATGCTTGGCTTTCCTCGCAGGAAAGTACCAACTGAAAGATACTATACTGAAGCCTTGTACAAACAAGCATGGCTCACCTAGGTGAATCGAGAGAATGAGATTTTCACATAACGTTTGGTTTATAAAACATTGCTTTCTGCATATTATTCGGACCACAACATTGTCTTATTAAGAGAGGTGTGCATAATTATCTAACCAGTTTTCGTGAGGCATTTAAGATTTCGTTTGTTTTTTATCACAACTCAAGTAACGATAACATTGCCTAATTGGAATTTATTGTATTCGTATTTATATATATACATACAACAGGGTTGTCCACTTAACAAAAAATCTCAATAATAAACAATTGCAGAATAAAGCAATATGATCTCTGTCATAGTATGACCTGAGTAATTCTAAACCAGAGATTCTGATAATATCTTGGACAAGAGGCCCATTTTCCAAAATAAATTGATACCTCAGACTCCATAGCCATATTACTGTTACAGCGGTCAAGCTGTGAAGGCCTATTAGGCCAATGGCATATAGTTAGTTAGTTAGTTCAGGTCAGTTCAGTTCATGACTGGTACGCTCGAACACATTATCTTTCACAAACTTGTCCAAGCTTGACTTTCGAGTTTTTCATCTTGTACAAGCTTGTGCATGCTTATTGACTTGTACAATAGTACCTGCTACAATATTAGTTATTATTACGAGTTTGTACACGTAATAGCTTATACAGTATTTTCAAAGTTTGAAGTGAGACCTTGTGTTAATGTTAATTAATAGGAGACGATTTTTAGACCTCCTCGACTCTTTCGAGTTTTCGTTTATTGGGAAAAATGGTAAGGTGTAATTAAAATGTTAGGGGAGCACGTGAAAATGAATAATTTTTTTGGAGAATTATGAAAGCAGTTGAACAAATACCAAGGGACTGAGCTTTTTAGAGTTATCGTTATACAATGCTTTTGTGAAAAACCAACCAAATTGAAGAAATGTCTACGTTATAGAAAGTTGTTCGTTATAACGAACGACATTATAGAGTTTACACTGTTCGTCACAGTATAAATTAATTGAGCAAGGTACAAGTCTCAATCTGATTTTATTTAAACCGGATATTTGATGACTTGGATAAACAAAATTTGTACGCACGTACTTTACGTATACGTACACGTACGTATTTTCGTACGTACAGAAATCATGTAAAGAAAAATACATCTCATTCTTGAAAATAACAAATTTTTCACACTCACTTAAGAGGTTGTATCATACTAGTTATTTATTGTGTACCATAACACTGTACTGTATTTAATCTCTGATTGTTTATAACCACGTTGATTACTACCCGTTTGTAAAAAGATAATCTTTCATAAGGACCCTACCTTATGAATATTCGGACCAACAGATCCTTTAATATTTTGCTTTAAGCTTTAATTGACCACCATGATGCTTCTCCCTCTAACCATTTCGTTAAATAATCGTCGTATCATATATATGCATGCCATTGATGAAATGAGATATGATATGGGAAGCCATTTTTAATTTTGGAAGAAATAATATGATTAATAAAGTTAACTTCACTATGTACCTAGAATGTATTGATTTTACCTGTGTTGAGGTCGCCCGGGCTGGCTGCTTCACGCTTGCGCGTACCCCCTCGCGGGAGGTGAGGTAAGCGTTCCCCTGGAGGACGAGTGTGGAACTATAGTCGGTAAGTTTGTGACGTCGCGAGGTCGGCCGGTTGCCGATGATGGTCGAAAAGGACCGACGAGGCGGAATACCAGCAGGTAGCAACTCCGACCCAACAGGCTACACACTTGACTATCCGGGCCTGTATATTAAATCACGAAGTACACGATGAGTCTTCTTTTATTACGCGGCGCGTCGGTCGGTGAATCAATCTTCACTTGTTGCGTCGGTCGATGAATCACTTGTTGCGTGTTGCTCCGGTGTACTACGCGCTCGAACTAAGATTCCGTGGCATATCTATAGACTTAGCTTAAGTGGTCGGAGTGGGGAGTCACTTACTATAAAAAAATAACGATATTTTTGTTCATACGATATATCGATGTTAAACGATATATCATACAAAAATATCGATATTTTCGATATATGTATAAAGTATTTAAAATACATATTTTAAAATCGTTATTGTAGATAAAATATTGTAAAAGGAAAAAACAATGCAATCAATATTAGGACAACTAGTAAGATTTTTTCTATAATTCTCCATGTTTCTTATTTAAATGTATCATAAATACTACACTTATTTAGTGGAATGCAAAATATGCATGTATGTGTATAGTATATGTAATATATAATATGTAATATATAGTATGTGTAATTTGAAGAAAGAAGAATTTGAATAGTATTTGATTTACTACTTTCATGTGTTTCTTTTTGCTATCTGTAAATTTCTTTGAGTGTATGAAATTTTGCAGTTGTTTGGGATAAACTGGGAAAACAAATTAAATAAACAAATCAAGCACCAGATAACCTAAGGGACTTCAAAGCTGCATTAGTTTACGAATGGAACCTAATGCCACTAAGTGGCATTGACAATTTAATATAAATTTAACAGTGACAGATGCAGGTAGATTTGAAAGCAAGAGAAAGCGATGCTAAATACTGATTGTGTCATCTAGCATTAAGAAAAAAAAATGTTTAGAACAATATTCAATTTTTATTATGTTTTGGTCAAAATTCGTTACAAATAAATACTGAGCTTACTTACTGGTTCTGTTTGTTTTTCAGCTTAGTCTATTTTTTTTTTTGTATTCAAAATTTAATTAATGGATTCATTACATGAATTTTAAATGTAATTAATTTTTAATTTGTAAACAAATAAATCTGGTTTCATATTAATTTGCTCCTTTTTATTGCGTTCCTCTAAATATGTCCTCATGGACTAGCAAATTCTAAGCTAAGTCAGTAACACACAGTCATCTGTGTGTTACTGACTTAGCTTAGAATTTGCTAGTTTGTTGAGATACACTATATAATTCACACATACTTCTCAAACGATTTTATGAAATCGTCTAAATGATGCCTTCAAATAAACAAATGACTTATCTGATTCACTTTTCTTATCACAGCGCTCACTCTAGGACAAATAACTAACTCTATTCGTAAATTTATATGGGCGCCAAAAATGTAGACTAAAGTTATGACTATATGTCTATAATTTCTCTCTAATTACATATATTTTAAAATTAATCCTTACAATGTTTTAAAGCTTGCTTATGTTGTATGCCATGCATGTTTTTAGATATATACATGTATTAAAACTTAACATTAATACGTTAAATTTATTCAGACTAGCTATTACCCGCGACCCCGCACGCGTTTTTAATTTGTATTAAAGAAATATAAAATTGTGAGAACATGTACAATTATATAAATGCTACTTCAAAACCAATTGTAAGTACAACACGCACGCCACCTACAGTAACATTTAACGTGTACTTTAGATATATAAATACACTGTGTCAAATGAGGTTTACCTTCAGCAACATATTTGGAACTTCAACCCACCACCGCAGTGCTCACTTACACTTACTACACTTACACTAATGAAACAATGACTTCAAAAATATTATTATTATAAAGTAAATATAATGAAGTTTTTGTGACTATACAAAAAATAATTGCTTGTCTGTTCCGAAAGAAATTTTATTATGGAACTCTTAACATAATATGTTCATGGGCTAAGATCTTATTAGAAATACCTTTTCTATCTTCAAAATTACTATTATTTATAATATTGAACTGTAAACAATAAGTTGATAATTATCTCTCAGATTAAAAATACAGAATGAGTTGAGGTCTTAATATTTTTCTATATTAATGTGGGCGAAATCGCGGGTAACAGCTAGTCTAGAATAGAATAATCTAAATTACTTCCTATAAGGTCAGCTATCTGTCAGTTAAAATCCCGTGAAAATCTGTCCAATCGTTTTGGAGATAACACTACAATCAAAGCCGCGGTTAACAGCTAGTCTAAATTAGAGATTTCGTTAAAATCAGTATGGCCGTTTCGGAGATTACCCGGAACAAATAGATAGACAGACCGAAAAAATTATTAAAAATTGCATTTTTGTTACCAGCAGCGTGTATACTTTCATACCCAACCATCAACATATTTACAAATACGTTAGTACAATTAGATTAAGGATGTAACTGCAATATCCTGCGATTTTAAATACATAGCGGATGATGGTAACAAACTAAACCCAGAAGGTAACTAGCTTTCAAGTACAATTACTGTGACACATTAGTAGGTGCTTAGAGAAAGATTTTAAACTTTAACCAATCAATTCAACCAATTCATTCAATGATAATACCACTAAGCTTCAACACATCACTATAGATATAACATATCAATCACAATTAAATAATACCAAAGACATCGCTTTATAAATATATTTATCCAGAAAAGTGAAGACTGTTCGATTATCACCAACTCTTGTCTATAGAATTTGGATGAACCATTATTCAAAATTATATGCATCCATCTCGGAGTGATAGTCGGTATCAGCTTTATTTGCCTCGAAAATGAATTCACCACCTTCTAAGTAGCCTGAGTTAGATCCTGTAAAACAAAACATTTATATTTGAATCACCCATATATCTAAAGTAATATAATGTGAGATTATGTTATGTACGGTTTTTTTAAGTGTAAACAAAGCGTTCAGAGTGTTAAATATTTAAAATTGTTTTCTTCAACACACTAAGAGAGAAATCTGAAAATCATTTGATAGTTATTTGATAGATATATGCTATAATTCAAACTATGTTTCCTAACCAACTCAAACAAATTCATGGGGCAAAGCTGACTTCTCCTAGAAATAGTCTAACCTGCTAAAATAATAAAATGAAATAAAAGCCATTAGCTTATATTCTGTGACAATTTGTATTTTATGACGTTCCATGTTTTGTTCTATAATTATAGGCATATATGAATATAACATTTTCATACCTTATAGTTATTCATAGACATCTAATTATGTTAGAAAGGTTGGTGATGAATATATTTGACCTAAATTATCTATATGAATTATCATCAGTCTTTTCCACCAGGATTTGTTAAGCCAGCTGGTAAACCTTCACTGTGGGCTTCTTTTGAGGACTTATTAGATTTATCTTGCCAGACTATATTCAGAGTGTGTTCTGAAACAAATTTATATAAATAATTGTAAATTTGATTAAAGGAAATTTATAAATCATTACATAGTATAAAACAAAGTCCCCCATCGCATCTGTCTGTCGCTTTTGTTCGCGATAAACTCAAAAACTACTGAACGGATTTTCATATGGTTTTCACCAGTGGATACAGTAATTCATGGGGAAAGTTTTAGTGTATAATTTGTCAAAGTTTTTTATAGTCAGGGCGGGACAGCGTCTGCCGGGCCCGCTAGTGTATAATAAATGAAATGATATTGTTTTTATTTCTTGAAACATAATAGTAATTATCAAATCTAATGCTAAGTTTATATAGAGTTTTTGACATAAAAATATTTCTGCACTGAGCCTAATAATTATAGTAGTAATTAGTAGTTACATTAATAGTTGTTATTCATAGTATTAATATTTGATAATATTGAGAGATAATTTAATTTAAAATAAATGTCTTAACTTTACACTTCTCACTAAAATGTCTAATGCCATTGCAAATATACTAAATAACTTGTATATTTAACTAACCTTCATTAAGCCATGTCTCATCCAAATAATACATTTTCTTCCCCTCGTTCCTTAACTTTGAAATAGTTTTTAAATGTTGTATTCTCCACAATAATATCTTTCGGGTCTTTTTTTCGGCGAATAAAAAGTACAATAGTTACTTGGTCCAGGTAAATCCATGATTTTAACCACGAAAACGTAAATAATAACAGAAAACTATAACAACACACAATAAAAACAAACAACTAACAAAGCTTAATATATCAAAACACACTAAACATCTATAATAACAAGAATATTTCATAAAATGTAGTGAAAACAATGGACAACCGTGTCACAACAAAGACGAATAAAAATGGCGGATATAATCCGACTAAACACAAAAAGTGATATTTCACTGTGAAAAGTATGCGTCAATGGTACATTATAATTTGGTAGTGTCAAAAGTAATCGATATTTGAAATTAGTACTTTTGTAGGTCTTTTATGTGTAACGATGTACGTGATAAACTGAAAATATGTTTAAAAATTGTTTAAAGCATTTTTAATACTGTTAATAGTTTGCTTACATTGATTTCAATATTTTTTCATCTGATAGTACAGTGCTGATTTTTTTATAAACATACCGGCAAATACTATTTATTGAAGTGAAACTTCTTTATCGGCGTTGGAAAAAATTTACCGTCACATTTTTCCGTTACGCGCCATCTTGTTTGTATTCATGTCTATGATAATAAAATCCCTTTGTTTAAACTTTATCTAATTTAACTTTATTTTTTAATATATTAATGAAATTGTTTGCCATAAAGAAAGAAAGGGTTTTTTTTTTTTTTTTTACCAATTTCTGGAAAGTTGCATATAGATCATTTTGCGAAAAATAAGGCCTTAAACAAGTTTCACTTCTTACGTGTGTACACTAGTACACGCACACATTTTTTTTTTTTTTATTCGAAGTGTCTATTCGTCCGCTAAACGGATGAATAAAATAATATATTTATTCGTCCGCTAAACGGATGAATAAAATAATATATTTATTCGTCTGCTAAACGGATGAATAAAATAATATAATTTAATCGTCCGATTATTCGGATTACTAGATAACCTTTTACACTAAAGCTAGTTGTCCGTAAATTTTAAAATAATATTAGGTTAGGTTAGGTTAGTTAAATTAAATTAAATTAAATTGGGTAATACAGTAAGCGAATAATTTTAAGTTGCGTTTTGGGCTGACGCTGACACCACTTTCTTATAGGGCAAGTTTACATTAATTTACCGTAGTTCTATGCTTCTTATGAGTACTGGACCTATTACAGAAGGGTCACGTTAAAAAAAATGTATTAAACAGATTTTTTAATTATTTAGTATAACAATAAATAGATGTTATCGGACGATTAAATTATATTATTCATCCGATAATCGGACGATTGAGTTATTTTAATTATCCGTTTAGCGGACAACTAGCAATAGCCATTTTTATTTCACATTTTATTAGTAGCAATCGAGACCAGAAAAGAACCTTTTCTGAACCTTTTTGGTTTATTTACATTTTGTCGCAGCGTTCGATGAATACGGTATATATCTACAATCTATATATCTTTTTCTTCTTCTCATATACATATATAGGACCGATTTACGACTGTCCGATTTTTATATGTCCGATTGACTTGAAATTCAACATATGTAGTTACTTCTTTTGCGACGTAGACGCTCACTAAGAACGGATTTAATATAAAACGTATCCAAAATGATTTTTTCACCTATAATAACATAATTCTCTCACTGACACCAATATCCACTGACAAATAACGTTGCTATCGTAACCATTAATATTATAAACGTTGCCATGTAAGTTTCTATTGCGAACATTTTTAAGTTTATTTTGTGTTCATTGAATTGGTAAGTTTCTATTTAAAAAGTTTATATTACCTTAGTTTTGTTTCTAATTTTTTATCTTTAATCTATTACGTATAAAAAAAAGGAAGTGTTTCTGAGTAATATTAAAATAACAAATTTTTAGTGAATGGATATGGATAGAGGTAACAATAATCTAATATTCAAAAAAATTGTCGGTTTGTCTTTTTGTTCTGAGTAATCTCCAAACGGCTCGACCTATTTTGACGGAAATTTTACTGGCAAATAGCTGAAATTATAGCGGGAGATATAGGGTATTTTATTTTACGGCTTCATCCGCAGTTCTATCTCCAAAACGGTTGGACCGATTTTCACAGGACCTTCAGTGGTAGATAGCTGACCTCAGAAGAAGTAATTTAGGTATTTTTTTATATTAAACTAGCTGTTACCCGCGACTTTGTACCCACAGCAGCGGAATATCCGAAATGCTTGAAATGATTTTCATGGGACTTTCACTGGCAGATAACTGACCTTATAAGTAGTAACTTAACTTCGTCCGCAGTGGAATCTTAGAAACGATTGGATCGATTTTCACGTCTACATAAGTAACTAATGAACTATTCTATTATAAATATAATTGCAAGCCATATGTTTGGATGTAATTTGAATTATACTGTCTTTTGGGTCAATTTGGTGTCCATTTTGTATTTACCGTGCTTGCGTCTACATAACTCAATGACTATAGCAACGTGTAAGAATATAGCATTGAGTTCAATGAGTACTATTTTAATTGTGAAATATTAAAAGCTGCTTACCGATAGACTTTTTTTATCTTGATTTATAGCAATGCACAATTTGAAGACTACAACTTATTCCGTATTTTTAATTATAATAATAAATATTAACATATTATTTATAATTCAATATTATTAGTAATATATTACTTTTTACTTTTGTGTATGGTGGCAGATCATTATACTAATAATATGGACATATTATAACTATATAATAAGAAAATTAAGACATATTATCACATAAATTAAAAAAAAAACTCCCTAGTCACCTTGAACGTGCTCAATATTTTCAAATCTAATCGTTGTCTAGCAGAAGGCAAGCAAGTGAATTAATTTACCTATATAAGATAGTTAATTATATTATAGAATGTCCACAATTACTATACTCGTTTAATATTAACACCAATATTCGCGGTCGCTGCAAAAGACTGTTTCATATTCCTTTTTATATAAATAACATTTCTTTTAATGATCCGATTGCTAACATGTGTCGCTAATATAATACTATCATTGACTGTATCTCCTGCTGTGCCGACATTAACATTGATATATTTAATCTTAGTCCGAGTCAATTTCGACAGATAGTTCAAAAATACAGGTTTTCTTTATAATCTTTACTAATATTGATACTAATTTTTTTACAAAAAAAATAAAACCAATTTTGATATGAAAAACTAATAAGGCACTAAAAAGCGAAAAATAACTTAATCATTAAATTAACCAAATTAAATCAAACGTATTGATATTTGCGCTACCTAATAATATATTTAAAGTCGATGCCAACTTAAATTCATATCATCTACATACAAAGTTTAGGTCCACGTTCGTGTCCCGCGATGTATATCTGTATAGTATCGTATACATATTTTTTTACCTGTAACAAATTTGAACTGTAGGTTGGCATCGACTTCAAATATATTAGATACAAGCTGTACTCGCACTTTTTTTAAATTGTATTAAAGATATTTCAAATTGTGAGATCATGTACAATTATAGAAATGTTCTTTAAAACAATTGTAAGTACGATACGCACGCCACTTACAGTAACGTGTAACGTATATATTAGATATAAAATACTAACAGTGTATTAATTGAGGTTTATCGTTACCTCAGTGCTCACTTACACTGTATAAGGAACTAATGAAAAAATGACTTAAAGATAGATAATGATATAATATGCCCATATTGTCAATAAGCAATACGTTTATGGTCTAATATCTTATTAGAAAGACACCATCTGTCTTCAAAATTACTATTAATAATTATATCTAATGTTGAATTGTAAATTGTAAATGAACCGATGTCTTGAAATCTTGCATAAGTATTAATCAAGACATAAAACTTTATATCTGTCTAAACAGCTTTTAATATTTTACAATTTAAATAATGCTCATTGAACTCAATAACTTATTCTAATATATTACTATGGTTACTCAATTATGTAGACGAAAGCGCGGTAAATACAACAAAATTGCGGCCAAATTGATCAAAAAATAATATAATTCAAATTACATATTACAAATTACAAATACAGATACAGATATATGAATTTCAATTATATTTATCCTCAGAGTCCAGTACAACGCACGTCTTATGCACATGTTTACAGTGAACAACATATTTTTGCTAAATTTCATGCCAACCACCAATAATAACCAAAATCATTTCAATAAGGTCAGTTATCTGCCAGTGAAAGTCGCGTGAAAATTAGTCCAACCGTTTTGGAGATAGCACTGTGGGCAAAACCATGGTTAGCAGTTAGTCTAAATTAAAATAGACTTAATTAATTTTTTAAATGTCCGCTATCTGCGGGTGAACGTCCCGTAAAAATTGACCGAACTGTTTTGGAGATAGCACTACGGGAAAAGCCACGGTTAGCTGTTAGTCTACATTAAAATGGACTTAATTAATTTTTAAAATATCCGCTATCTTCCGGTGAAAGTTCCGTAAAAATCGGTCGAACCATTTTGGAGGTAGCGATGCGGGCGAAGCCACGGTTAACAGCTAGTCTAAATTAAAATAGACTAAATTACTTTTATAATATTCACTATCTGCCGGTGAAAGTCCCGTAAAAATCGGTCGAACCGTTTTGGAGATAGCACTGCGGGCAAAGCCACGGTTGACAGCTAGTCTAAATTAAAATGAACTAAATTACTCTTTATAATGTCCGCTATCTGCCGGTGAAAGTCCCGTGAAAATCTTGTCCAACCGTTTTGGAGATAGCATTGTGGACGAAGCCGCGGTTAATAGTTAGTTCCTAACAGACACTTCATTTTTATTATATGTATAGACATAGATTAGGTAGCGCAAATATCAATATGTTTTATTTAATTTGATTAATTTAATAAGTTAGTTATTTTTCACTTTTTAATGCCTCATTAGTTTTTCATATCGAAGTCAGTTAAAAATTTTTTTGTAATTTTTTTTATTTTTCCATTTTTAGTGTCCATAAATTTACATGGTTTATATTGGCTATAATAAGATTATTAAAATTGGTTCCAAGTAGACGAAAGTACGTAGAGACGAAGTGGGTGAAAATAAAATAAACGATATTTAGCCCTATTAGCGGTTGAATATTTCCTACAAATTTATAAGGGACCACCTCTGAATATAACCAATTCAAATAAATAACGAATCATTAAAATCGGTTCACAATTGACGAAAAAATCAATTAACATACATAAAAAAAATACATCCGAACAAAAACAGTTCCACTGTAAAAAATTGCGCAAAGTACACGTTCACAACTCTTCATTTAGAAAAATATTAAAGGAGAAATTATCATCTTACAAAAAGATGTAAAATCAAAAAAAAAAAACAGACCAAGTAGCCGTTATGATTTTTAATAATTGAAAAATTTTTTTGGTAAATTTAACAATTAAAAACCATTTTTTAAACGTACTTGGCGTGCGTCATTGAGTACCTAAAATTTTTTCATATTTAATGTATAGATTCATATGGTTGCATCAAAATAATTATCAGTAGGGTCAATGACTTGGTAAGGAGAGGCAGGAGGAATTGTTGTCCGTAAAATCGCTTATCACACCAGTTCTTTGTCCTTAATTATCAGACATGAAAAAATTTGGGGAACTCAATGACGCACGCCAAGTACGTTTAAAAAATGGTTTTTAATTGTTAAATTTACCAAAAAATTTTTTCAATTATTAAACATCATAACGGCTACTTGGTCTATTTTTTTTTTTTTGATTTTACATCTTTTTGTAAGATGATAATTTCTCCTTAGTATTTTTCTAAATGAAGAGTTGTGAACGTCGCCAAGTCGCAATTTTTTTACAGTGGAACTGTTTTTGTTGGGATTTTACCTCTTTTTGTAAAGAGAAATTTTCTCCTTGGTTTTTTTCTAAATCATAAGCTGTGAACGTGTGCTTGGCGCAATTTTTAACAGTGAAACTGTTTTTGTTCGGATTGTTATTATATCTAACACAATTAACCTGTTAAAATTTTTGGAGTTTATTGGAGTTTACTCCTTAAGAATCGATTTTTATCATTAATTTATTGTTACCATAATAATTATTATCACTATTATCTTCGCTGTTATTGTTAGTATTGTCGTTATTATTGTTATTATTTGTATTATTATCTATTGTTATTATCATTTTTTGTTATGAATAACACAATTCGTAGAAATCATAATTAACATTTGTTTTGAAAAGAATATCGTCGTTTCAAACTTCCGCTCAATTCGACTAAATTACTAATTTTTCATATTAGTAATCGTGCTGTATTTACTCAATGTTACTTCGACTGAGGGCCAATTCTTCGATTAATGAAATAATATTAATAACAATAATAATGATGGAATAATAATAAATGACAATTGTAAAAATAAAATTGTAAGTAAAATTTTGAAATTATTAAATAATAATAATAATAATAATGGAATAATAATAAATGACAATTGTAAAAATAAAATTGTAAGTAAAATTTTGAAATTTGAATTTTCGCGCGCTTTCTAAAATAAAACTAAAAATTGTTAATAATAACTTTAAGTCTCGCATGGTTTTTTAAAGATATAAAATAATAATTACTATTTTTATTTTTGTTATGATAATAATAAAATTTTAATTGAATTTTTAAATTTGAATTTTCGCGCGGTTTTTTTTTTAATCATCGTAAAATAATTCATATTAGTAATCGCGCTGTATTGATTCAATATTACTCCAACTGAGGGCGAGTTCTTTAATTAATTTAAAAAATAATAGCAATAATGATGGAAAGCATAATTGAATTTAATTATTTTACAAATACCCGAAATTAAATAGTAAATGACTTTTAAATTTGAATTAACCGCCTAATTTGTCAAACCTGCTGGGTGCATCGAAAGGCAATATAGTTTACAGCCGGACATGTAATAGAAATTATAAGGTACAATAAATTTGAATTAGAAATTAATAAAATATTTGAAATAATTCAAATTCGCGCCTTTTCGATAAGTGGTGTCACCTGCTGGATGCATCTAGGGACATCACAGTTCATTGCCGGAAAAGTAATGACAACAACCCATGCTACATATTTACATCAAATATCTACAACAAATATTCATACATTAATACAGTGAAAGCTGTTAAAAGTTACCGTAGTTTTGTCTCAATTTCTCATAAAACTAATAATAATAATAATAATAATAATAATGATAATAATAATGATAATGATAATGATAATAATAATGATAATAATAATGATAATAATAATAATGATGATAATAATAATAATAATGATAATAATAATAATAATGATGATAATGATGATAATGATAATAATGATAATAATGATAATAATGATAATAATGATAATAATGATAATAATGATAATAATGATAATAATGATAATAATGACAATAATGACAATAATGATAATAATGATAATAACGATAATAATGATAATAATGATAATAATGATAATAATGATAATAATGATAATAATGATAATAATGATAATAATGATAATAATGATAATAATGACAATAATGATAATAATGATAATAATAATAATAATAAAAATCATAAGAATAATGAAACATTAAGTAGAATAAAATTGCATTTAATTATTTTACAAATATTCAAACGAAAATTTTAAATGAATTAAAATTTGAATTAACCGTTTAATTTGTCAGACGTCTAATGGAAACGGAATAACTCTGATACTATACAGTAGTAAACTATCCTCAGCAAATTGAATTGTACCAACTTAAAAATAAAAAATCTGGAGCAGAGTAACTATCCAGAGAGGATCTGAGACACCAAATGGAAACGAAGTAACTCTGATACTACACATAGCATACTATCCGCAGATAATTAAATTGTACCAACTTCGAAATAAAAAATTCGACCGAAATTAATAACATCTCTTGTAGAATCACAAACGGGGGATCGAAAATTTTATAACTTAGAATAACATTAAATAATTATAAAAACAAAATAGTTGTTAATGTTTTGTAGAAAGGACGAATAATTAACATATTTGAAGCTAGTGTAAAGTGTTGGCGTAAACGTAGTAATAAAATAAATCAAGTTAAAAATATGATGAGGTTATGTTGACATCTGACTCGAGAATAAGAGGCACTGTAGCCTCACGCCTACACGTTCACACACATTATTACATATGTTGTTGAACGTGTACTTGGCTTGAGGCACTACAGTGCCTCCGGATACTAGCGAACATACTAAACTTATCCTTTTTCGAAGTTGGTTAATAAACAGGTAAAGTTTGTGAGTTTATGACGTTGTAGGGGGTAAACTCAGGATCTACTGGTCCGATATTTTCGATAAATTCTTTCAGTGTTATATAGCTCATTTATCGAGGAAGGATATATATCATCACGCTACGATCAACAGGAGCGGAACACCAATGAAGAATGTTTCAAAATCTTTTTCCTGTTGAGAGCTTCCGCTGCGTGTTATCGTTAGCCCAAAGTAACTATTCCACGCGGACGAAGTCGCGGGCAAAGGCTAGTACATATATTTAAGTGAGTATATTCAAATAAGATTGTATGATTATGTTTATTAAGCATAGATGTGCATGAAGATAGATCTGGATAATATAGAAGACAAAAAATCCTTTAATTGGTATTCTAAACATTTTAACGTATTATCTGTAATGTGCGCCTTGTAAATAAATAAATAATGTTTAGCTCAAAATTTACATTACTTTCTTATATAGTGTAAGTGAGCACTAGGGTGGAGTGAAAATACATTTTTTTTTTTTCTTAGCCTGGGGGTCAAATTTGTAGCTTATAAAAAACAAAAATTTTTGAAAAAAAAAAAAAAATTTTACTCAACATCTTGAGCCACCCCACTCATTTTTAAAACTAATTACGAGTAAAAATATTTGGTTGCAAAAAAAAAATTTTTTTTGTCTTTGAATCTCTTAAAACATCTAAGAACTAACAATTATGATCATTTCCAACTCAAATTTTATTCTAGTGCCCTAAAGAGGAATGGTACTTTTTGGGATTTTTTTTTTAAATTAAAACAATAGTCACAAAATTTTTTTTTTTAACTTGTGATTTTTAATTGGCATAAAAGAGGATACTCTGAAGTTCCTAGAACGCCTTTAAAAATTTTTTTTTTGCAACCAAATATTTTTACTCGTAATTAATTTTAAAAATGAGTGGGCTGGCTCAAGATGTTGAGTAAATTTTTTTTTTTTTTTCAAAAATTTTTGTTTTTTATAAGCTATAAATTTGACCCCCAGGCTAAGAAAAAAAAAAAATTTGTTTTTTTCACTCCACCCTAGTGAGCACTGAGGGTGTTATATAGTAGGTTAAAGTTCTAAGTATGCTGAAAGAAATATAGAAAATTCACAATGCATTACATAATATACAAATAGGTATACAAGATTGGATAAAAAAGTGTATATCGCAACATTATGAAACGGTGTTCAGCTCAGCATATGCTACAGTGTTATGAGAAACACTTACCGCTGATTTTCAGGTCGAATCTAATGCAAGTCACGGTGCGTAAAAAAATAATTTAAATTAAAATGACGAAATCTATACTAATCTTATAAAGCAGGAGGGTTTGTTTGTTTGGTTAAACGTGCTAATCTCAGGAACGACTGGTCCGATTTGAAAAAAAATGTTGAATGTTAGATAGCTCATTTGTCGATTTTTTTTCTCGAACTGACTACTCTATTGATTTAGCAATGTCTTAACAGCTTTACCGGCCTACTAAGGCGAGCGCTTAAAACGCTCAGCCGATTTTATTTGACAATTAGCTCAAGGGTGCACGGCACACCTCGGCTTGGGCTGTTGCCTGACTCATGCAATTCGCGACCTAACTGAGCTAAACTAAGCTAAGCTACATATTCATAATTATATGAGTTATTGAAACATATATGTGTACCAAGCATAAATACTTCAACAACTCTTATATGTATTTTGTGTCGGAAAATTTCTAAATTATTTCGGTTCGATAAGGGAGAAAAACAAAACCCTTCCACTTTATGCGTAAACATGTGTGCGTGCACGTGTGTAGAGGTGATATGTGTAATGTTGTTGCAGTGATGTAAGATTTTGTGTCACTGTATCGCATGAGCAGCGTACTCAAGGGGCCCACACCGAGGGAATGGACCTAGGCTTAAGCCAACTGCCGATTCTCATTTATCGAGGGAAGCTATAGGCTATATACTATCACGTTAAGACCAATAGGAGCGGAGCACCAATGAAGAAGTTTCAGAATAAGGGTTAATTTTCCTTTCGAGAGCTTCCGCTGCGTGTTGGCGTTAGCCCAAGTAACTATTTCGCGCGGACGAAATTGCGGATAAAAGCTGGTAATCATATAATATAATATAATATAATATAATAAAATAAGAATGTAAATCTTTATAGATTTTAGTAAAAAAAACATTGTTACAGGTGTCTAGGAATAAGTAATAAATGACATATCAATTATTTTTAAAATGTCTGTCTGTCTATCAGTCTGTTTGTTAGTTTGAACATGCATCACTGTTAAAGTACTGCGTTTACGAGGAAACTTCATCAAGAAAATCATAAAGCATATCCCTGAGTAACATTTAGTCTTAATTTCATTTAAATCAGTTCACTCTATTAAAAGTTATTTTAATTTTAATGACAACGCGACTTAAGTACCAGAGAAAAGTAGATAAATGGACATTCAGATGATTTTTTTAGTCACTGTTTTTTTACACTAGGGTCCACGCGGACGAAGTCGTAGGCACAGCTAGTACAACATATGTATATGGACCGTTTATTTTGAAAGTGGTGTATGTCCATTTTCTATTGTTTCGAGAAAATTAAAGGTTACTTACTATATTTGTTGATTTAAAAATACAGGCAAATCATATGAGGTCTGGCATTGTTTCTATTGTTTTATCAACATTTAATTTGTTTATATAAATTTGTTTTTGGCTAATTAGACTACGATAACACATATTTATGTGCTGTAAATGGACTTACACCACTTTCAAAATTAGACAATTGTAAAAATAGTTTAATTTCAATCAAATATCGCTTAAAATATACTTCATTTTAATATAATTTTGTTTACAAATACGCATAACAACACATAAAATTTTATTTTAGACGGCAATTACATTGTCATTACAAGATACTGATTACAAGAATTTACTTATTCTCTGCATGTGGTAGTGTTTCAAAATATGCATGATGCACCGGAGGTATATAGGGTAGTAGCTGCTTCATGTCTTTATATGTTTCGTACGTAATAGGTCTGGCATTTTGGTACAAAGGCTCCAGGGCGATTTTTTTGAGAATTTAAACATGGACTAGTTATATATAAAAAAATTACATTAAATTAAGCATGAATTACGTGATAGCTAATTTTTCTCAAAAATGGACTTACACCACTTTCAAAATAAACGGTCCATATATAGGTACATAAAGTAATGTAAAAATAATAGAGTACACAATGTATATAGGCGAAATAAATAAGATGAAAGTAGTAGGATACATAGAATAACATATAAGAGAAGCAATTGCAGACGTAGCTAAAGTATATGCCGGGTGTTAGGAGACCGCTTCCGAAAACGAAGGCAGACGATAGTACTAATGATACCTTTGATGATGGGAAAAAAATATCGATCCTGATTTAAAAAAAAACATATTTTGAAAACGTTTTATTAGCATTATTTACGCTCCATCATGTTAGTACAGCTAAATGAAACGACAGTTTCTTAAAAAATACATTACTTTACTAAAAAAAAAAAACAGCAATGTATAACAAAAACAAAAAAAACAGCTGATACTCGGGTTAACGAACGTCAGCTAGCGATCGTGCAAATACTTATTTACAACATTTAATCGTTTCTTTCATACCGCGCCCTTCAAAATTTACAACTTTGTCGGTATTTTTTGCAGACGCCATATAAGAATTAGAGGCGGCGTTCACAATAAAAATTACAAGTAATTTTTGATAGATGTGACGGACACATCTGTTTTCAAATTATGGTATTGGACGGACTAGAAACGGAAACAATGGTAACGTAAAGTGTAAGAATATTATTTTAAATTCATTCTGATGGATTAATTAACTGTCGATCATAAATGTAATTAATTTTAATTATGAAATTATTCTGCACCAATTTATTTTTAATTTCTTGTACAAAATCAAAGATAAAGATTAAATAGTTTTTATAATTGTGTACGTGAGCATGTAATTAGGTTAATTTAATATTCTAATATCGTTTTTGTAGTAACGAGCTTCTTGTTACGTCAGGGTATAATTGATTGTATAGTTGTATCAAATAATTAGAGTTATAACTTCTAAATTCCATAAAAAGACTAGTCAGTAGGGATAACTATGCTTAATCTATACTAATATTATAAATAGGTAAAGTTTGTGACGTTGTGAGTTTGTGACGTTATGGCGTTGTAAGGGGTAATCTCAGGAACTACTGGTCCCATTTGAATAATTATTTCAGTGTTATATAGCTCATTCATCGAGAATGGTTATAGGCTATATATCATCACGCTAAGGCCAATAGGAGCGGAGCACAGATGAAAAATGTTTCAAAATCGAGATGTTTCTTTTTTGAGAGTTTCTGCTGTGTGTCAGCGTTAGCCCAGAGTAGTAGCTATTACTACGCGGACGAAGTCACGGGCAAGGGCTATAATCTATATACTAATATTATAAAGAGGTAAAGTTTGTGATTTGTGACGTTGTAGGGGATAATCTCAGGAACTACTAAACCGATATCGAAAATTCTTTCATCAATACAAAGCCACGTTATTTGTGAGTGTCATAGGTAATATATCATCACGCTAAGGGCAATAGGAGCGGAGCAACAATGAAAAATGTTTTAAAATCGGGGCATTTTTTTATTTTTGAGAGCTTCCGCTGCGTCTTAGCCCAAAATAACTATTCCACGCGTAAGAAGTCGCGGGCAGAAGCTATTAACTAATTATATTATCTATACTAATATTATAAAGAGGTAAAGTTTGTGACGTTGTAGGGGGTAATCTCAAGAACTACTAAACCGATTTCAAAAATTATTTTACCAATACAAAGGCCATATTATTTGTGAGTGTTATACGCTATATATATCATCACACTAAGAGCAATAGGAGCGGATCAACAATGAAAAATGTTTTAATTAAAATCGGGGCTTATTTCCTTTTGAGAGCTTCCGCTTCGTCTTAGCCCAAAATAACTATTCCACGCGTACGAAGTCGCGGGCAGAAGCTATTAACTAATTATATTATCTATATCTATACTAATATTATAAAGAGGTAAAGTTTGTGACGTTGTGACGTTGTAGGCGGTAATCTCAGGAAGTGCTAAACCGATTTTTTTTACCAATAGAAAGCCACGTTATTTGTGAGTGTTATAGGCTACATATCATCACGTTAAGACCAATAGAAGCGGAGCAACAATGAAAAATGTTTTAAAATCGGGGTATTATTTCGTTTTGAGAGCTTCCGCTGCATCTTAGCCCAAAATAACTATTCCACGCGTTCGAAGTCGCGGGCAGAAGCTATTAAATAATTATATTATCTATAATCTATACTAATATTATAAAGAGGTAAAGTTTGTGAGGTTGTAGGGGGTAATATCTGGGGAGTCGGAGAAAAATGGTCGAACGAAAACGTTTCTTACGAACGCTGCCTTAATTACGAGATATATATGATTGAGTTCTAGAGAAAAGTTGTAGCTTGATAATGCCTATTACCGCCCAACGAAGTGGGCATGGGTCGGCTAGTATAAAATAAAATTTGAGAATGTCTAACGCTTTATTGATCTGTGGAAATGATCAAAGTGCCGTCAACTGCGGCGTGTAAAAGGAGCGGGTTGTTTTGGCGGGATTCGGGATCGTGCACGCGCCCGAGCGTTCGATCACCCGCATCAGCAGTTTTTTTTAATTTTGTTACATTGCTTTTTTTAAATATAATTTTTTTTTTATCAGGATCGATTTTTTTTCCGTTCCATCATCAAAGGTATCATTAGTACTATCGTCTGTCTTCGTTTTCGGAAGTGGTCTCCTAACAACCTGTATACAACACAAAAAAAACATCAGACAGCCCGCATGCCTGTTCGCCACCATGGTAGTATAAAAAAAACTCTAACATAAACCCTTCGTAAACTAAAAACTCTATAATTTAAAATATTTTGTGTTTCCCTTGGTTTTTAACTTAACGAGGTTCCACAGTGTTTGTATAAAAAATCTTAATTAGCGTCTACGACTTTGGTGAACTGTTAACGTCAAAGTGCCAAAATATGGATAAATCGTTTAGAAAGTTGTAGATTAAGAGCCTAGAGCTGCCAGACCTATCTTATTTTTAAATGGATGAAACCTTATGTTTTGAGTAATCTTTTATGTATGTATAACTCTTCAGGAGAGAAAGGTGACTAAAAGTAAGAGCTACTATTTTTTACGTCTGGCGTGATGTTTGCGCCTTACAATCTGTCTGGCTGATGAAATTTAGTTTTTAAATAATTGTTTGAATAACATATTAAAAAATCAAGCATTAAAAATAAGTAAATTTCGTTCATTTTTTTGTTTGCCTTAAAGCGTCTGGCAAAAGTTGTGCTCCTGGGAAACTGGTGATACTGGTTCCTACTTTAGAATGATATTACGATGATACACATGTATAAAAATCAGCCATTTAAAAGTAAGTAAAATAGCTCTTATTTTTAGTCACCATTGTCTCCAGATATATATATACATCGCTCCCAGTCTCGAACTCTGTGAGTGCGAAAGCGTTATAAATACATAAAAGACTATTGAAAACATAAGGCTTCATATAGTAAATAGAACCTATACAAGTAGGCCCCATTAGGATATAAGTTTACGCTTTCATTACGAAGAAAACCTCATTTATTACAGCCCGATAATTCTAGGTTACCATTCAAATCGTTTCGTGTGTTAAACAGAGTAAAGTACTTTACCTTTCAACAAAGATTATCTTAATATATATATTTCTTGTGTGCGTGTGTATGTGACTGAACTCCTCCTAAACGACTGGACCGATTTTGATGAAATTTTGTGTGCATGTTCGAGTGGATCCGAGAATGGTTTAGATTCACAATTGGACCCGGTAGGTGGCGCTGCGGTCGACTTTTAGGATTTTTTTGTTTTCAAGGCAGGACAACGTCCGCCCGGTCCGCTAGTTGTTGTATAAATCCCATATGTAGTAAGTATTGCTATCATTGCGGTAGGGTAATTTGACTCGGCTCGAAAAGGAGGTTTGAGAATCCTATATCTTCTATCGTTTTTATAACGGATTCACTAAGGAGTTCATTGGCAGAGCTTATAATTTGAATAATTTTGGATAATTTGATTTCAGTGGAATTTCCTTTCAAATGCACCATTTATATATAGGCTTTTGCAGGGGACTATGATGTAAGGTTCTTCAAGAGGGAAGTACAATTATTACGAGTAATATTACAATTACAAAAGGGTTGCCAATGCCCATGTAATATTGCAAGCCTCCTTAGGTTGCAATGACCACTTACCGTCAGACGGACCGCATTTTTTTATTTCCACCACCGTGGCATACATACGTTATGATAAGATTTTTTGATAATTTTGAAACTTGACACTCCACATTGTTATCGAGTACTGGGAAAATTACATTGCACATTGTTTGTAAATTAATAGTGTACACCTAAAATATTTAAAGCTATCTATGCCTGCATAGATGGCTTCACTACACTCGCGTGAGATTAAATGTAAAATACAGTTATTCATAAAATTATCTGAATCTATACACCTGACTCTCGGGATATGACGTGCTATTCAAAACAGTAATTAATCGTGCCTCAGACACGTCCTTATTTTTATATCATCGATCTTCTCAAAACTATGAATTTAAGCTAATAAATAAAGAGCGGTCTCATGTTTATTCGATTTAATCATGAAATATCAGATACGTTCTTTATAATTTAACACAGTAAAAAACAATAGTAGAAACCATATAATAAATATTCCTATTACCTTAATTTAATTTTAGAACGCTAAAATACTGTGGGCAAATTTAAAAAATCAAAATAAATCAGAAATACATTAAAATAACCTCGCACATGTAGTGTTAATATTATGTATGTACAACTCTAGTAGGGTAAAGTTCTAAGTATGCTGAAAGAAATATAGAAAATTCACAATGCATTACATAATATACAAATAGGTATACAATATTGGATAAAAAGTGTATATCGTAACATTATGAAACGGTGTTCAGCTCGGCATATGCATATACATATACAGTGTTATGAGAAATACTTACCGCTGATTTTCAGGTTGAATCTAATGCAAGTCACGGTGCGGAAAAAAATAATTTAAATTTAAATGATGAAATCTATACTAATCTTATAAAGCGGGAGGGTTTGTTTGTTTGGTTAAACGTGCTAATCTCAGGAACGACTGGTCCGATTTGAAAAAAATGTTGAATGTTAGATAGCTCATTTGTCGATTTTTTTTTCTCAAACTGACTACTCTATTGATTTAGCAATGTCTTAACAGCTTTACAGGACTACTAAGGCGAGCGTTTAAGACGCTCAGCCGATTTTATTTGACAATTAGCTCAAGGGTGCACGGCACACCTCGGTTTAGGCTGTTGCCTGACTCATGCAGTTCGCGACCCAACTGAGCTAAACTAAGCTAAGCTACATATTCATATTATGTGTACCAAGCATAAATACCTCAACAACTCTTATATGTATTTTGTGTTGGAAAATTTCTAAATTATTTCGGTTCGATAAGGGAGAAAAACGAAACCCTTCCACTTTTACGCGTAAACATGTGTGCGTGCACGTGTGTGGAGGTGATATGTGTAATGTTGTTGCAGTGATGTAAGATTTTGTGTCACTGTATCGCACGAGCAGCGTACTCAAGGGGTCCACGCCGAGGGAATGGACTTAGGCTTAAGCCACTGCCGATTGCCATTTATCGAGGGAAGCTATAGGCTATATACTATCACGTTAATACCAATAGGAGCGGAGCACCAATGAAGAAGTTTCAGAATAGGGGTTAATTTTCCTTTCGAGAGCTTCCGCTGCGTGTTGGCGTTAGCCCAAGTAACTATTTCGCGCGGACGAAATCGCGGATAAAAGTTGGTCATCATATAATAAAATAAGAATGTAAATCTAATGTGTCTGTACTTTATAGATTTTAGTAAAAAAAAACATTGTTACAGGTGTCTAGGAATAAGTAATAAATGACATATCAATTATTTTTAAAATGTCTGTCTGTCTATCAGTCTGTTTGTTAGTTTGAACATGCATCACTGTTAAAGTACTGCGTTTACGAGGAAACTTCATCAAGAAAATCATAAAGCATATCCCTGAGTAACATTTAGTCTTAACTTCATTTAAATCAGTTCACTCTATTAAAAGTTATTTTAATTTTAATGACAACGCGACTTAAGTACCAGAGAAAAGTAGATAAATGGATATTCAAATGATTTTATTAGTCACTGTTTTTTTACACTAGGGTCCACGCGGGCGAAGTCGCAGGCACAGCTAGTACAATATATGTATATATAGGTACAGAAAGTAATGTAAAAATAATAGAGTACACAATGTATATAGGCGAAATAAATAAGATGAAAGTAGTAGGATACATAGAATAACATATAAGAGAAGCAATTGCAGACGTAGCTATAGTATATGCCGGGTGTTAGGAGACCGCTTCCGAAAACGAAGGCAGACGATAGTACTAATGATACCTTTGATGATGGAGAAAAAATATCGATCCTGATTTAAAAAAAAACATATTTTGAAAAAGTTTTATTAGCATTATTTACGCTCCATCATGTTAGTACAGCTAAATGAAACGACAGTTTCTTAAAAAATACATTACTTTACTAAAAAAAAAAACGACGTGTGGCACTCGGAGACTGCCGCGGTAAAGCTATTGCATAGCATTTTTTATCAACTTATGCAATTATAATTATTTATTTATTTTATTAATGCAGTATTTTTTTTCCTTTGTTTTTTTATTAATTTTTTCAAATTTTATAATTTTGGTTATCTTTATAGCAGTATTATATATAAATTAACAAAACAAAAAATAATACTGCATTTGTGATAATAATAATAAAATGAATGTATATAGAGTACTAACTCATTTTCTTTCACTATTTTTTCGTGACTTTCTTCATTAATAAATGCACTTTGTTTATTCATATTTAAAACACTTTGTACACAAATTATACGAGTACAGATATTCACTGTTGTACATAGATGATAAATACCTATACACCTATATACTTTCTCACAAACAGCTGATTACGGTAGTTTTCCAATACAACCAATGCCACCTAAAGGCGGGTTGCTGAACTAAAGAGACAAGCGTGATATTTCAAAAAGTCATTAAAAGTTCTGGTATTTACCGATAGATGGAAAAACTAAAAAGTATCACCGCTGTGCCGGTCGGAGTGGGGGGTGTTAGGTTTTTTTCGTTACGGAATTTCTGGATTCGGTCCCCACGCTCAAGGCCCGCGATAGAAGCTATGCAATAGCTTAAAAACAGCAATGTATAACAAAAACAAAAAAACAGCTGATACTCGGGTTAACGAACGTCAGCTAGCGATCGTGCAAATACTTATTTACAACATTTAATCGTTTCTTTCATACCGCGCCCTTCAAAATTTACAACTTTGTCGGTATTTTTTGCAGACGGCATAAAAGTAATTTTTGATGGATGTGACGGACATATCTGTTTTCAAATTATGGTATTGGACGGACTAAAAACGGGAACATTGGTAACGTAAAGTGTAAGAATATTATTTTAAATTCATTCTGATAGATTAATTAACTGTCGATCATAAATGTAATTAATTTTAACTATGAAATTATTCTGCGCCAATTTATTTTTAATTTCTTGTACAAAATCAAAGATAAAGATTAAATAGTTTTTATAATTGTGTACGTGAGCATGTAATTAGGTTAATTTAATATTCTAATATCATTTTAGTAGTAACGAGCTTCTTGTTACGTCAGGGTATAATTGATTGTATAGTTGTATCAAATAATTAGAGTTATAACTTCTAAATTCCATAAAAAGACTAGTCAGTAGGGATAACTATGCTTAATCTATACTAATATTATAAATAAGTAAAGTTTGTGACGTTGTGAGTTTGTGAGTTTGTGACGTTATGGCGTTGTAAGGGGTAATCTCAGGAACTACTGGTCCGATTTGAATAATTATTTCAGTGATATATAGCTCATTTATCGAGAATGGTTATAGGCTATATATTATCACGTTAAGGCCAATAGGAGCGGAGCACAGATGAAAAATGTTTCAAAATCGAGATGTTTCTTTTTTGAGAGCTTCTGCTGTGTGTCAGCGTTAGCCCAGAGTAGTAGCTATTACTACACGGACGAAGTCACGGGCAAGGGCTATAATCTATATACTAATATTATAAAGAGGTAAAGTTTGTGAGTTTGTGAAGTTGTAGGGGGTAATCTCAGGAACTACTAAACCGATTTCGAAAATTCTTTTATCAATACAAAGCCAGGTTATTTGTGAGTGTCATAGGTAATATATCATCACGCTAAAGGCAATAGGAGCGGCGCAACAGTGAAAAATGTTTTAAAATCGGGGCTTTTTTTCCTTTTGAGAGCTTCCGCTGCGTCTTAGTCCAAAATAACTATTCCACGCGTAAGAAGTCGCGGGCAGAAGCTATTAACTAATTATATTATCTATACTAATATTATAAAGAGGTAAAGTTTGTGACGTTGTAGGGGGTAATCTCAGAAACTACTAAACCGATTTCAAAAATTATTTCACTAATAAAAAGCCATATTATTTGTGAGTGTTATACGCTATATATCATCACGCTAAGGGTAATAGGAGCGGAGCAACAATGAAAAATGTTTTAAAATCGGGGCTTATTTCCTTTTCAGAGCTTCCGCTGCGTTTTAGCCCAAAATAACTATTCCACGCGTACGAAGTCGCGGGCAGAAGCTATTAACTAATTATATTATCTATAATCTATACTAATATTATAAAGAGGTAAAGTTTGTGATATCTGGGGAGTCGGAGAAAAATGGTCGAACGAAAACGTTTCTTACGAACGCTGCCTTAATTATGAGATATATATGATTGAGTTCTAGAGAAAAGTTGTAGCTTGATAATGCCTATTACCGCTCAACGAAGTTGGCATGGGTCGGCTAGTATAAAATAAAATTTGAGAATGTCTAACGCTTTATTGATATGTGGAAATGATCAAAGTGCCGTCAACTGCGGTGCGTAAAAGGAGCGGTTTGTTTTGGCGGGATTCGGGATCGTGCACGCGCCCGAGCGTTCGATCACCCGAGTATCAGCAGTTTTTTTTAATTTTGTTACATTGCTTTTTTTAAATATATATATATTTTTTAATCAGGATCGATTTTTTTTCCGTTCCATCATCAAAGGTATCATTAGTACTATCGTCTGTCTTCGTTTTCGGAAGCGGTCTCCTAACATCCTGTATACAACACAAATGAGATGCAAAACCTTTATTTTGTAAATTAATTGGCATACTAATAAAAACTTTTTAAAATAAATTCTAATTGCAAGTAACGCGTTGTTCATGTCAAATTTCTTTGGTTGGTTTGGTTTTCATATATCTAATCTACTCGTTATGGCGTGCGTGTCGTACTTACAAATGTTTTTGAAAAAGTATTTCTGTAATGTATGTAGCTACTATAATTTTACAATTTTTTAATACGATCTAAAAAAAACGCATGCGGACCCGCGGGTAAGAGCTATATATATCGAATACTCCTAATGTATTCTTATGTAGAAGTAAGAAGTTTTCGGGCGTTTACATTGGTAACGCTAGCTAAATCTTATGATATACATCATTGATATACAAAAACTCTAGATGCACACTTAACGTCTCACAGACGGCACACAAAAATGAGTGCATCATTTTGGATTATGCAGTCATTTAATATAGTCTCGCGTCGCTTGCGTCCTTGTCAAAACAATTTTAAATCGTTCAGGTAAGGTTGAATTTGCAAAATTATCGCATAATTATAGCCACCTATGTATGTATATTGGGAAGTTTTTGCGGGACTGTTTGTTTTGGGTTTTTATATGTCAGCTAGCGGGCCGGACGGACGTTGTCCTGCCTTGATAATAAAAAAAAATCTAAAATTCAACCGCAGCGCAACCTACCGGGTCCAATTGTGAATCTAAACCATCCTCGGATCCACTGGAACACGTACATAAAATTTCATCAAAATTTTCAGTCAACCGTTTAGGAGAAGTTCAGTGATATACACACGTACAGAAGAAATTTATATATAAAGACGATATAAAGATGATATACATAAAAAATAATTTACATCAAAGAACTATACTTTTTAAAAATGCTTAATACAACCATCGTGACGGTATACCCATGTATATTTAAAGTATAACTCACAATAACCATTTTTAACTTTTACACACCATTAAAAAACAATTGGTTATTTACAATACTATTTTTACCAATATAGTATTAATCCTTATCCAATGAAATACTTCAGTTGCGTTAAATGTAGTTCAAAATGAAACTTTACAGCATATAATTTGAATGAATGTCTTAGACGACATCATAGGCTTAAATTTACGCTCAAGAAAAATAAGGTGCAGTAGAACCTCGATAACACAAACTTAAAACACCTCTATGATTTCAAAAAATAATCTGCTCCTTTTCCCTCAGAGCCCAAGACGTCTATTACTTAAAATACGCATCCTCTATAATTTAAGCGAATAATTCCAGTATTAGCCCCTCAGTTACTTAAATAAATGTTTCGACAAGCTCTATAACTGTCTGTCAGTCAGTCATTTCGAATTATATAATACAAAACAAAATGTTTCTCGAAATGTATTGCTCGCACGTGTTTAAATTCACTTATTGTTTCTTTGAAATCCTTAAAACCTGTATTTGCGGTGGTTAGGACAGCGGCTTACTTGGATCATTGTAAATTAACAACACTAACATATGCTGATAAATTAAAAGCCATAGAAGCAGTGAAAAGTCTCTATTTATCATATAAAATCAAATCGATTTAGAAACCGCGACCTGTTTAAAACAAAATACATCACAGATTTTTTTTCAGTATAGTCTATAAAGTATGTAAAGTTTTATTTTTAAGTAACACGTGGAAGTATTTTATTTTACGACTTCTTGCGCATTCGGGGTATAATAGGAGCTGTATATTAACTCATAAATTACTCTATCAATCAATGCTTAACATCAGACGGCTGGTGTAGTCCGGTGAAGCTGTTAAGACCATGCTAGGTCAATAGCGTAGTCAGTTCGAAAGAAAAAAAACATCAGACAGCCCGCATGCCTGTTCGCCACCATCGTAGTATAAAAAAAAACTCTAACATAAACCCTTCGTAAATTAAAAACTCTATAACTTTAAATATTTTGTGTTGCCCTTGGTTTTTAACTTAACGAGGTTCCACAGTGTTTGTATAAAAATTCTTAATTAGCTTCTACGACTTTGGTGAACTGTTAACGTCAAAGTGCGAAAATATGGATAAATCGTTTAGAAAGTTGTAGATTAAGATCCCAGAACTGCCAGACCTATCTTATTTTTAAATGGATGAAACCTTATGTTTTGAGTAATCTTTTATGTATGTATAACTCTTCAGGAGAGAAAGGTGACTAAAAGTAAGAGCTACTATTTTTCACGTCTGGCGTGATGTTTGCGCCTTACAATCTGTCTGGCTGATGAAATTTAGTTTTTTAATAGTTGTTTGAATAACATATTAAAAAATCAAGCATTTAAAAATAAGTAAATTTCGTTCATTTTCTTGTTTGCCTTAAAGCGTCTGGCAAAAGTTGTGCCCCTGGGAAACTGGTGATACTGGTTCCTACTTTAGAATGATATTACAATGATATACATGTATAAAAATCAGCCATTTAAAAGTAAGTAAAATAGCTCTTATTTTTAGTCACCATTGTCTCCAGATAATATATACATCGCTCCCAGTCTCGAACTCTGTGAGTGCGAAAGCGTTATAAATACATAAAAGACTATTGAAACATAAGGCTTCATATAGTAAATAGAACCTATACAAGTAGGCCCCATTAGGATATAAGTTTACGCTTTCATTTATTACAGCCCGATAATTCTAGGTTACCATTCAAATCGTTTCGTGTGTTAAACAGAGTAAAGTACTTTACCTTTCAACAAAGATTATTGTTGTATAAATCCCATATGTAGTCAGTATTGCTATCATTGCGGTAGGGTAATTTGACTCGGCTCGAAAAGGAGGTTTGAGAATCCTCTATCTTCTATCGTTTTTATAACGGATTCACTAAGGAGTTCATTGGCAGAGCTTGTAATTTGAATAATTTTGGATAATTTGATTTCAGTGGAATTTCCTTTCAAATGCACCATTTATATATAGGCTTTTGCAGGGGACTATGATGTAAGGTTCTTCAAGAGGGAAGTACAATTATTACGAGTAATATTACAATTACAAAAGGGTTGCCAATGCCCATGTAATATTGCAAGCCTCCTTAGGTTGCAATGACCACTTACCGTCAGACGGACCGCATTTTTTTATTTCCACCACCGTGGCATACATACGTTATGATAAGATTTTTTGATAATTTTGAAACTTGACACTCCTCATTGTTATCGAGTACTGGGAAAATTACATTGCACATTGTTTGTAAATTAATAGTGTACACCTAAAATATTTAAAGCTATCTATGCCTGCATAGATGGCTTCACCACACTCGCGTGAGATTAAATGTAAAATACAGTTATTCATGAAATTATCTGAATCTATACACCTGACTCTCGGGATATGACGTGCTATTCAAAACAGTAATTAATCGTGCCTCAGACACGTCCTTATTTTTTGAAAGAAAGAAAGAAGTATATTTATTGCCATAGTATAAGTGTACAAAAAAGCCTTAACTATAAAAAAGTAAAACTATGACAAAGAGACCTGGCGTCAGCGTATTGCCGCCTTTGAAAACGGCGCTGGTTTTCAGCTAGGCCTCAAAATTTCCCGGCTGAAATACAAGTAAATATTACTTTTTTCGCGCCCAAGTCGTAAACCTAAACTTAAAATATATATCTATTGCTATACATATAAATAAATTAAGAAACCCAAACAAAAATAATTTTAATAAGAGAGAAAAAATGAAAAAAAGTGGAAATATTGTTAATGATATTGTGAATTATGCGTCAAATCTTTTAATCAAATTATAATTATAAATGCCCTAATCTTTCTTGCTCAAGAATTTCTTGTTTAATTAATTTTTTAAATATAAATTTGCTTTTCGCCTGTAATGGAGAAGGTATATTATTCCAAATTTTTGACGCCGCATATTTGAAGCTACCTTCATAGCCTACTGATTTATGTTTAGGAAGGGATACAGTGTTTCTTATTTTAGATCTTATGTTAATATTATGAATGTTCTTATACCAGTCAAATTTAGTATACAGGTACTCAGGTTTTTTACTGCGAATAATAGTGTGGGTAAGACAAACTAAATGTAAGTATCTCCTTGAACACATATTTAAGATATTTTTGCCATTAATGATCGGAGATATATGCGACCATTTAGGCACGCCATAACAAATACATGCGTTTTGAACACGTTGAATTGCTTTTGATGTTTTCTTCATTAATCTAGGCTCATACACAACATCACAATAGTTAAAAGGAGACAATTAGATCACAAAGAAGACTTCTTGTATTTAATTTCAAATGATTTCGTATACCATACAGTATTTTCAGTTTATAGAAAGCATTTTTAATTGTATTATTTATATGTTCGACAAAATGCATTTCTTCATCTAACACTAATCCTAAATTTCTAACAACTGATACTCTTTCTATACTTTCATTTTTTATGAAGATGTTAAATTCTTTATCCATAGTTTTTTAAATTTGTAACTTAGTTCCTAAAATCATGTACTTAGTCTTTATAGGGTTTAGTTTCAGAGAATTTTTCTCAGACCATTCATATATTTTATTCAAATCAGTATTTATATTTTCCACCGCTGTTTAAGCATTTTTTTCGGAAAAAGATTTGTAAATCTGGGTGTCATCAGCATATAAATGGATATTGCTAAACTGAAGAACGTGTGTGAGATCAGCGGTGAAAAGTATAAATAAGAGGGGGCTCAAAATAGAACCCTGAGGCACACCACGAGTAACATATTTTACTCGGGACATTTTTCTTTCACCCGTTTGAAATTCGGTAACTACTTGTTGACACCTATTAGTCAGATATGATATGAACCAAAGTTTAGTTGACTCAGATATTCCGTAGTATGACAATTTTGATATAAGTAATTCTCTATCTAAGCAATCAAATGCCCTAGAAAAGTCAAGTAAAACCAAAACTGAGCTTTCTCCAATATCGAAAGCAGAAATTAAGTCATTGCACACTTTAGCCAAAGCAGTACTCCATTACTTATTTTTCAACTTATAAATACGTAAAACGTAGCTTGCATTGCGAAGTTATAGTGAAACCTGACCTGACCTAAAACCTCTACTGAAAAGTGGGGCGTTTTACGTGAAGCAAGCAACAGAGTAAAGATGAGGTCCTGAAACTCGTTCATATTTAGCCTAATTGGACTTCTAGTAGGTGTGAATGTGAATACATAAAATATTTTTTGTAACATGTTTATTTGTCAAGTTATGGGTTTCTAAAGAACAATCATGTTTGAATTTCGGATTTTTTGGAAATCTTTTTTCGAACTGAAGAAATTTACAATAAAATACTAAATCTATCTACTAAACAAAGGAAAAAGTAATACTAGGCAAAGTAAAGATAAATCGCGTTTTTAAAAAGCACATGTATCTGGCGAAATTGGCGGAAATACCTGTCCTGTTAAAATGAAAAAACAAAACACAAATGTACCTATCAAGGATATTAAACGACCTTCACAGGTATCTTCTCAGGTTCCTGAATCTGATCATCAAGATCCACGCCTCTCAACTTCACAGAATCGATAATAATCGATAAATCTTAGTATAGTCTTCGTAAAGCAAGGTCTAGCTAGCTTAAGTTATCACAAGTGGACAATAATTAAGGTTTTAGATTTAACTTTGATACATGAAGATTAGGAATTTAATATAAAAAGATATACAAGCTTGAATCAGTATTTAAAATGTACTTTGGTAATAAAATTGTTAATGCTGAACTTCTTAATGTAAAACTTCAAACTGATTATGTCATGAATATTAGATGCCTAGCATCTAGATGTTAGGATAACTTTCACCATCAATTAGAATTAAACATGGACTTTTGAATCCTCTTGGATGTATTGTTAAACTTATAACGAATAATTTAGATCATAATAATGCTATAAAATATGATTGATACACTTATACACACACATACACACTTATACACATATACACACTTATCCACAGAATACACTTATTAGGAAGGTAACTTTAATTTTTTCTTTATTTATTTATTTGGAAATTCAACAGCTTACATTGGTTTTTATAAAATAACTTATAATATGTAATAATTACAGCCAAAACAGAATTTCTCTAATACAACAAAGTGATTAATACCTAGTAATCTATACATATAATAAAAGGCTAACGGGACGAAATCTGTACATTAAATATTTTAAAGAAAAAATATTCTAGGAGGGTTTACAAACAAAGACAGAACACATTTCTATAGTTTTTAAAATTTTTGTCTGTCTGTCGGTCTGTCTGTCTGTCTGTCTGTCGTTTGTACAGGATTCACGCAAAAACTACTGGACGGATTTTGACCAAATTTGGTATGGTAGTAGCTTCTACACCGGTATAACATTTAGGCCATGTTTTACATATGTATAACATTTGTATGTCTGTTTATTTTACTTTTAAGAAAACATAAAAGATAAGAAATTTACGCAAAAACTACTAAACTGATTTTCACGAAATTTTGTAAGGTAGTAGTTTATACATCGACATAACATACTAGCTTCTGCTCTTGACTTCGTCCGCGTGGAATAGTTACATTTGGCCCCCGAACCCGAGAAAAATCTCTGTTTTGGAACATTCTGCATTGATGCTTCACCCCCATTGGTCTTAGCTTGATACTATATAGTATATAGCCTACCTCGATAAATGAGCTATCTAAAACTCTTCAAATCGGAGCAGTAATTTCTGAGATAAGAGCGTTCAAGCAAACAAACTCTTCAGCTTACTGTAACAAGACCAAATCTGTACATTAAATATTTTTTGAAAATTATAATCAGGGTAGACTTTGTTATCGATATAGAAGCCAAAGATTCTCCTTTTACAATTTTTGTCTGTCTGTCAGTCTGTCCCTGTGAGCACGCAACACTCTGAAAGTACTGGACCGATTTTGACGAAACTTGACACAGGGATAACTAATATTACAAGGTTACATTTAAGAATTTGTCATATAAAACGCAAGGGGTTCTCCAGAATAACGGACGAAAGTCAAAAATTTGTAGTTAGTGAAATTCTTGACGGATTTTGGTAAATTTTCTTTGTGCTATATATAGCAGACAGATTAGCTATAAATTTAAGCTATATTAGAATGAAGTTCCTTATTGCGCGTTACACGCTATGAGCGGACGGGAGCTAGACCGAAAAAAGTGTAACAAGACTTTTTGCGACACCTTAGTACAAGAGCCGATAACGTTGGAAGAACAAAAATTTTAGAAAATCTGGTTCTTTAATATATCTTTCTTTATGCTTTTCCAAACAAGGTTCAGAATACCTGGTTGCCGCTAAACGTTGTCTTTATTAATGCGCATCACACATTTACAGGTAAAAATATTGATTAGGAAACTTTTTTTTCAGTAAAACTTTTTTTTAATCGTTATTAAAAACCTGAATTTATCAATGCCAGACAGTTTTATTATTGACAATATATTATTATTGACAATAATGTGCACGATAATATTCTTTATAAATAAAAATAATCCATTTCAAACCATTTTATTTTGTCCTTTGCAAAGAACATAAAATTTTAATAACCATTATGATATGAAGATTTCACCGTAAACAATGAAAAAAAAACGATAAACGTAAACATATGACTTGGGACTGACGCCATCTTGAATACATGCGTCCATAACAGGCGCTGCCACAATTATCGCAATCTTTATCATACAGCCAGTTTTGCGCCGAACTATAGCTATAGCTAAGTTATTCTAAACATATTATTTATAGTTTACCCTCTTTCATACAGTCAGTGTTGCGCCAAACTATATGTATAGCTAAGTTATTCTATACATATTATTTTCAATTACCCTCTCTTATGTCTAAATATAATAAAATTAAATTACAGCTATCTTAACATGGTTTAAACATACTTTTTTTATTTAATAAAATAACATCAAACTCATTATTGTTAATAGTAAAAATGTCTGGCAATAATAATTTCATGTTTTAGTAGGGTTTTAAAGTTAGGAAAAAGCAAAACATTCGAAAATCAGTATTTTTGACTGTAAAGGTTCGATATACACTAATAAACGCAACGTTTACAGGCTGCCAGGTAACCCGCACGTTGTTCGGAAGAACATAAAGATATAAAAAACTGGCTTATTTAAAATCGCTCTCGAAACCGTTGCTAGCTCTTAGGCGAATAGTTACAGGCAAGTGACAGTTGACGCGTCGACGCGTTGCTCATAAGTTTTTCATATTTATATTTTTTTTCAATACAATGGAGTGTGAAAAAGTTTTAATACAAGTAGAAGATAGTTATGATAAAGTAAGTGGTAGAGATGATTATTTAATTTTATTTTTGCGATTTCTATATGTGCAGAGTTTATGCACAGTAGGTTAGGTGTCCTGACAGAGAAAAAGAGAGAGAGAGAGAGTAAATATAATATATCTACTAGGGTGTCCGTTATTTCCCAAGTTGATTTTTTTTTTGCTGCCGCCCCCTGAAGTTTTAGTTTTTACCCTAAAAAAAATTATCCAACGTAAACAAGCTCTTAATTTTCAAGTTAAACCGTGCCCGTGTCATGTTACTTTTCCCATTTAAATAACATGGGATTTTTGTACTTTTTGCAATTTATTTTTTATCTCCGAAGCAAATGAACCTACAGCTTTGATAAAGAAATATTCTAATACAAAATTTTGCGCTCTACAAAAAAGGTTTCTTTGGTTTTTTCGCTAAAATCATTCCTTTAAAAGTTATACGCAGTTAAAGTTATGCGAATAATTTATAATCAATTTTTTCTATCATTTCTGGCAAATTCTAATTGCGCCTTTTAATTTTGACTAAAAAAGGATCAAGAACCGTATTTTTTTCGATAAAACGATATTCCTTTACCAACTTTAGTGTGAAACACTAATATTGCGCCATCTATTATCGATAGATCAACATTATAGTAAAGGTTATTGTTTCATTATCTTTCGGTGTTTGTAAACATGTGTTTCAATTAAAAAGAATAAGCAAATTTCGAGTAATTTTTCTATTAATTATAACTATTTTCGAATAAAATCATTTAGTGATTTTATTTTAATACATTTATACGTAGTAAAAAGTGTTAGATTCAGTTATAAAATTTATCAAATCAACAAATTCTACGACTCTAACCTTTACCAGTTACACTCAGCATACAGATTTATAATTTATACAATTAAATCCTTATTTAACTTAAAATTAATTATCTTAATGAATTTATTAACTCAACTAATTAAATAAAAATGAATCAATCAGTGACTCTACGTGATAAAATGTTTCTGTTGGGTGAAACGAGTGACACGATTAGCGGTCATAAATTACCAACCAATAAACAAGTTCTAAAATTATTATATTATCATACCAGACAAGAAAGTAAAACACTTACAGCCAGTTACTCAGTAGTTGTAGAAGAAGTGTGCAAATTTTTATGACAATTATAAGTGAGTTTTATAATTATATCACAGAAAACTTCGATAAAACTAAAATAATTATGATAAAAATGATGAACATAACTTTAACTGCGTATAACTTTTAAAGGAATGATTTTAGCGAAAAAACCAAAGAGACCTTTTTTGTAGAGCGCAAAATTTTGTATTAGAATATTTCTTTATCAAAGCTGTAGGTTCATTTGCTTTGGAGATAAAAAATAAAATGCAAAAAGTACAAAAATCCCATGTTATTTAAATGGGAAAAGTAACATGACACGGGCACGGTTTAACTTGAAAATTAAGAGCTTGTTTACGTTGGATAATTTTTTTTAGGGTAAAAACTAAAACTTCAGGGGGCGGCAGCAAAAAAAAAATCAACTTGGGAAATAACGGACACCCTAATATCTACACATAAAAATTTCATTTCAACAGCAAACCAACTCAAGGATTACATATTGATAAATTAACTTTTATTAACTTGATTATCCCAGATAATTCAGTGTTTAATTGAGCACTATTTATTTTATAAATATATTTTATCGTTTGATTTACAATTTAACTGTATCAACTTGATATTTTATAATGTAAACTATACTGACTGTATAGTAAACGTCTACAAAAAAGGGAAAGGAACTTCGTTCCAACCGGGAGTCCATAGACCCAAGACACAAGCTTTTTTACATTACCGCCAATATATGTAGGTTAGTTTTTATCTTAATTGAACCCGGTAGATGATGTTACGAACGGGTTTTAGGCTTATTTTACAAGATTTCTCGCATACCATCTGGGTATATGTTTGAGTGAGTCCCTTGATAGTTTGAATTCACAATTGGAAACCGTAGGTGTGGCTGCAATCTGGTTTTTTTGTTTATTAAAATTTTTCGCGTTTCCAAATACAATTGAAATTGATGATAACCGATTTGGTGCAGACGAAGTTGCACGGGTCAGCTAGTAATAGTTATATAAGTAAGACGAAAACATATATCCCATACTGGCCTTAAAACTATATGTGAGTGGGTACGTGTGCGTACTTAGGTGGATGTATATGCTGTGTAGGTGTGTAAATGTGTGTGTGAGTGTGTATGAGTGAGTGAGCCTGTGTATGCGATTCCTGCGCGTGTATATTTACGTGCTTACACTTTTTTAAATAATGTTGTTTACATAATAGCGCGATTTAATTTTATAATTTCGCCTTTAAACGTATTCCGCGAATAACGAAATATGTCTATGGTATCATATATATCATTATAGGTTCTAGCAATGCGACACAGTACTGAATTTTGTGCATAATTGGATTTAGCGTGTGGGACTGCAAGCAGCGGTGCTTTTCGTGTGCAGTATGTTGGCACTCGTAGTGATATGGAACCCAAAAGATCGGGACAATCAATATAACCCGATAGTATAGCATGCAAAAACATCATATCATGCTGTCGACGCCTAACTTCTAAAGAATCTAATTGGAAATAGCTACATAATTCACCGTAATTTGTAAATTGTTTAAAATCTTTGTAGCATAAGAATTTGACAAATTTTGTTTGTATAGCTTCAATGCTATCTATATGTTTATTATATTGAAGTGACCATATGGCTGAAGCATATTCCAGAATACTCCTTACGTACGCAAAGTACAGGATTTTAATACATTCTACATTCTTGAATGGTTCGCATATACGTTTTATGAAGCCTAATTGTTTATATGCTTTAGTATCAATTACGTCTATATTATCATTCATAGACAGCTTATGATCAAGAATAATACTTAAATCTCTGACCTTGTCAACTTTTTTAACTTTGATATATTAAATCTCTGAATCTATTGTAAAGATAACGAATTTTACGAAGAACGTTTTCAGTTCGAGCGTAAATTGGTTGGGGGTGGTCAAAATTCTTTTTTTACACATTGTTTGTTAACGGACAATCGGGGATGATAGGATACTTGCTCGGCGTCACTTATTCGGAACGCGCTTTTTCGGACTCTCTCACCATACTAGCGACACGGCGGCTCGGAATTTTGTTTTGTGCATTGTGTGTGTACATCTTAGAAATCTGGTGCCCTCACCAACGGCAACGGCGGCGGAGAAAACATTATATCAAGTAAGTGAGCTTTCATTCCGATTATAAGAAAATCCTTTCGGCATACATTTTTCCAGGGGTATCTGCCTCCAGCCAATTTATATACAGTCCACTGCCTAGGCTAGGTACCCCGACCCATGTGGATGTGGTGGTGATTGCCACCCCACTTTCTTAGTCCTTTCAAGCTGGATCGGTTTATTCAATACATATCATTACATAGTATAAAACAAAGTCCCCCACCGCGTCTGTCTGTCTGTCTGTTCGCGATAAATTCAAAAACTACTGAACGGATTTTCATGCGGTTTTCACCAGTCGATACAGAAATTCATGGGGAAAGTTTTAGTGTATAATTTGTCAAGGTTTTTTTTTTATAGTCAGGGCGGAACAGCGTCTGCCGGGCCCGCTAGTTGATACATATTTTGATTTTCGGCCATACAAAATTTTTATAGTGTTACACTGTGTGGGTGTGGTGGTTGCCACCCCAATTTTATCCAAATAAAGAAATGGAATTATGATAAATAAGATAATTAATCAACGAAACGAATACTGATATCACATTACATAACTTAATTAATATTTATAATGTATTCTCTCATCATTTTCTTCTTCTTCTTACCCTTATCTCACGTAAGTAGGGTCGGTACAACATGTTTGTCATGTTGTGGTATATGATTTGGTTTAATTTTTACGATCGGCCGCCTGCCTGACTTCAACCCTCCTTGGAATTATTTTGTTGTAGCGATATATTTATGACTAGCTGTCCCCCGCGGCTCCGCACGCGTTTTTTTAAATGTATTAAATAACTATGGTGTCATAGTTACAAATCTTTTTGAAAAAGCATTTCTGTAATGTACACACCTACTTACAATCTTACATTACGCCATCTACTGTAACATGTAACGTGTACATTAGATATGTGAATACGAATAGTATATCGAATGGGATGGGATTTATCATCAGCAACATACCTGGACCTTTAATCTACTATGTACCACCCTCAGTGCTCACTAACACTATATAAGAAAGTAATGAAAATTTTAAACTATACATTATCGAACAATATGTGTCAAATTGTTTATTATATAGACAAAACATGCCCATATTGTCGATATAATTGTATTATTCTTATACGTTGCTATAATCACTGAGTTATGTAGATGCAAACGCGGTAAATAAAACAAAATGGCCGCCAAATTGACCAAAATGATAATATAATTCAAATTACATACATTTATTCTTGGAGTCCAGTACAGCGCACGTCTCACGCGCTTGTTTACAGTAAACAAACTATTTTTATTAAATTCACACGAACGAATGCACAGGTAACAGTTCATCACTTCATAGTGTAAAACAATGTCCTCTGGTCAGTCTGTTTGTCTGTTCGCGATAAAGTCAAAAACTATAGATCGGATTTTCATGCCGTTTTCACCAGTAGATAAAATGATTCATGGGGAAGGTTTAAGTATAATTTTTCAAGGCTTTCTTTTTATTATCGGGGCGGGACAACGTCTTCCGAGCTCGCTAGTTATCTGCCTGTAAAAGTCCCGTGAAAGTCGGTCCAACCAATTAGGAGATAGTAGAATATTGCGGACGAAGTCTTGAGTAACAAAATAAAATAGTCTAAATTACTTTTTATGAGGTCTGCTATCTACCAGTGAACACCCCGTGAAAATTGGTCCAACCATTTTGGAAATAGCAATGCGGGCGAAGCCGCGGACAAATAAAGTACAATATGTCAACCGCTATAATTTCGGCTATCTGCTAGTAAAATTCCCGTTACAATAGGTCCAGCCATTTTGGAGATTACCCGGAACAAACAAACAAACAGACAAATTATAATAATATAAAAATACAGACAAAATATAAAAAAAATTTTTTTGGTCAATTGTAGCCATATACATTCATCAAAAGGTTGTATTTTATTGTACATACACAAACTTTATTTTTGTATAATACGTACTAGATAACAAATTTTGAATAGGAAAACAAAATAAACTTTGAAAATGTTTGCGATAGAAACTTATCACGTTACCATGGCAACGTATATAATATTAACGCTAACGATATCTCTCAAAAGGAAAAAAGTGCCCGATTTTGATACATTATTCATTGGTGCTCCGTTCCTATTGATCTTTGCGTGATGATATATAGCCTAAAGCCTTCCTCGATAAATGAGCTATCTAAAACCGAAGGGTTTTCTCAAATCGAACTGGTAGCTCCTGAGACAATAGCGTTCAACCAAACAAACAAACTCTTCAGCTTTATATATTAGTATAGATTATTATTATATAGTTACGAAGTCTGATGGGATCTTTTAGCCTTACTATTTTTCTGTAGGCGTTAGCTTTGGTAGGCTATTTATAGTGTCTGCTTGAGCAGCACCACCGTTCCGGTTAAAAACTAAGTTGTTCAAGATTATGGTTTGTTTGCTATATTGCCATTCTTATGTAACAGAAAACTAGTCAACTTTAAACTATTCCCGAGTACTGCATTTTCAGGTTTCTTTTTTCAGGATTCGTGGTTTCGGATTTTCTCAGTAATAATAATATAATATTAGCTACAATAAATCATTATCATTACATAGTATAAAACAAAGTCCCCTAGCGCGTCTGTCTGTCTGTCTGTTCGCGATAAACTCAAAAACTACTGAACGGATCTCCATGCGGTTTTCGTCAGTGGATAAAGTGGTAAGAGGTACGTTTTAATACATAATTTGCAAAGGATTTTTTTTATAATCAGGGCGGGACAACGTCTGCCGGGCCCGCTAGTAATAATATAAAATATGTAAACTATAATAGAAAATTAAATGCAAATAAAATGACATACCAATGTCATAATTTTCAAGTAATCTATATCCGATTGAATGAAATTGAAACTCCTCTGGCAATTAATAAGATAAAAATATTACACCAATGTCTTATAAATTCAAATGAATTATTGGAATTGTTAAAAAAGATAGAGAAATTTTACAAAAACGTGTATACCCAATAAGCTATGATAATTTAGTAAAAGTAGAGTAATATATAGAGTTTAAAGCTTATATGACAGGAAGTCAAATAACATTCATTTTGGACATACCTATAAGTAGAGATGAAATTTATACATACTACAGAGCAGTCCCAATATCTATGACTAATCTTTCTAACCATACTATCATTATTATTTCTAAATACCCTTACCTCTAAAAATGTCTAAAATTGTCGCGCTCTACCTGCCGCGTAATAAGCTGCACGATGAGGTTCATATGCCATGAGAATGATTCTCGACTAACTTCAGAAGATACTTGAAAACAGCATTAATTCAATTTTCCTCAAAAACGAGCTCTTGTCATCCAGTACCAGTTGAAATCAAGATTATTAAAAATCAATCAATTGGAAAGGAGATATGGATCGTTCAGAGTAATGCTGATATCAAAAATTTATAACGATGAAATAAGTAAGGAAACTATAAAAAGTCACTTATTTCCTTGTCCTAAATGACCATTTTGGCGACAAGATTTTCGAAATTATGCTAAAATCTCATAGTATTACTTACTACAAGTAATTTAAATTAAAGTAATAAAAATATTGTTGGAAATGAGGAATAAAAAATCGTGCGGAAACCACAGCCCTTAATATTAAGATATCCCGTATGGTAAATTTTAATTTCACATATGATTAACATGGGCAAGCTTATTTTTTTGAGTTTAGAATTTTATAACTCTTTATTGGTTCATCAAAAAGGCTAGACCAAATCATTTTCTTGTATGAAATTGAACGCTCTACAAAAAAGCTATTCAAATTTAAAATATAATCTATACATATAATATAACTGTAACTAGGCCAAATCTGTACATTAATATTTTTTGAAAATTATAATCGAAATTTATATTAGAATTATTTGAACTATTAAAGTATTTAAAAATTGTGTCTGTCTGCCTGTCTGTCTATCCCTGTGAATACGTATCACTCTGAAAGTACTGAACCAATTTTGACGAAACTTGGTAAGTGATAACTAATATTACAAGGTTACATCTAGGATACTTTTTGTCCCATAAAATGCAAGGGGTTCTCCATGATAACGGACAAAAGTCAAAAATCTGTAGTTAATAAATTTTTTTACGGATTTTGGTAAAATTTCTTTATGCTCTATAGTACACAGATTAGCTAAAAATTTAAACTATATTTTACCTCCCTATGCTACTTAAAAAGTAACAAAAAAACACCGTATCTTAGGGTATCCGAATCGACACCTTCGACGGTCCGTATAATGTGTAGTACGTTATAACTGAGCTACGGCTGCATGGCTTTTCTAAGCATAATTATCAAGCAGTTAGGAAATTAGAAGCACAAAATGTTATAAGTAGGCTAAATCCTATTGATATATGTGTTTGTATCTTTGTCATTTTTTTTCTTCGATTGTCAAACGAAAATGATACTTATATCTTATTAGTTTACATTGATTTTATTGTATAAAAAATGTTTGCTAAACAAAGGTGACAAGATTTTTCGTAAAATATAAACCTACATAATAGTTACATTGCATTGTAGAAGATGAATTTCAATTAGAGTTCTCTCAGTAGGTGTGTTAGAGTTCTATCAGCACGTATGTTATTTCGATATTTGATAAAATTAGTTTTATGAATATTCTTGAGTCTTGACGTAGGCTCTACGCGAATAGTGAACGGGCGCGAAGTTAAGCGCCACAGGAGCAACCCAAGGGATACTGGGAAGATATTTATCAGCAATATATGTAGGCAAGTTTTTATCATAGTCGGACGCGGTAGTTGATGCTGTGAACGGGTTCTAAGCTTATTTTGAAAGATTTTTCACATACCAACTGGGTATATGTTTACGTGAGTTCCTGGATATTTTGAATTTACAGTTGGAAGTGGTAGATGTCGCTGCAATCGCGTTTTTAGGTTTTTTAAGATGTTTTGTGTTTAAAAATACAATTGAAACCGCTAATAACCGATTTGGTGCAGACGAAATTGCACCGGTCAGCTAGTTTATAATATTTTCTATATTTTTTCCAATTTTCAAAACAGGCGTGCGGATCCGAGGAGAACAGCTAGTTTGAGATATTAGAAGCAAATGGGTGCATAACTAGTATAACTACTAAATAGTCATAAAATCGCGTTTTTATTGTTTTATTTAAGTGAATTGATGTAACTACAGTTAATGTTCGTTCTATTTTCATAGGGAAAACGATCGTTTGTGTTAGGTGAAGTGCAGTCATAACGTCCATTACACCCAGTAACAAAACTCCTAAAGTACTTTAAACAGCGATAGGACCGTAAGAATTGATATCTATTCTGTTGCCTAAATAAGTATAGGGAAATAATTGAACACCTAATATCAGGTCAATTTCGCGTGGTATGTTCCCCGTTTAAATTCGCAAGAGACAAATTACGTATATGATCAATATAACTTGAATGTATACAATTGGCAAGCGATTTTTCTGTTATAGTATCAACAACTAAGGCGTGAATATGATATCTGTTATTTGAGACACGATACTCTCTATACCTAAATAAACGTATCCATGCACTGGTCGCGATGTCAAACCAACTCCTTTAATCATTGATATATAAAAATGCCTTTAATATAAGAAATACTTAATGAAATAATTGGAATATTAAGTAATTGACAACAACTGACAATAATTCGCGATTCTCAAACATCGCACTACTTTCCGTTCCCCATCATTGTAGTGTGCATATACTTGAGCGATTGATAGTAAAATATTATTATTAAACTTTACTTCGGCATTACGTGATAACGTGGTACAGGAGTCATCTAGACGCGTGCTAGGTGACACGGAGACGTGACGTGGTGGGTCCGTTAGTGCTTGCTTACTTACTTGCAGAAGAAATATTTCTGTTTATAATTGTTTGATTGAACGGTGTTTTGTTAAAACCCAGTAATGTATGATGGGATTTGTTATAATATTCACATTTAAACCGCGAATTACATGTTGTTACAGAATGTGACAGACTTGAACAATTTGCACAACCAATATGTGATTTAACAAATTCGAAGCTCGCTTGTGGAGAATTCAAAATTTTAAATTGTTCACAGTTATACAATTCCAAGTGTCTTTCTTTCTTACATAGAACACATTTTAAATAGGGTGACATGAACGTAAGTATGGGACGTAGCGGGTGAAGTAGTTTTTTGTTGTTATTCTTAAGCGTGCATCGGGTTGGTTTGTAACAGGAATGTAAGTCTTTGAAACGAATGATTTATAATTAGTTGTATGCGTTCGTTGCATACTTCGTGATCCTGACGTAACAGGCAACCTATATAGATTATTACTTGATCTTTCCAAAATCTTTCCCTGATCTTGGATGAATTTTATAAATTTTGGTGCAGACGAAATCTTCTCGTCTCTAACAGACATTTCAAAAGCTTGTACAGTTTGATTGTCTAATTTGCGTAGGGCACAATGCAACAGTATAAAATTCGTCAAATCCGTCATATTTAAAGATTTCAATGCAGTAACCGATGAAGAGTATTTCTTCATCATAAAAGACTTCATCATAAAAGACTCAAAACACAGGCAAAACAAAATGCTATGGTACCGTCGAAACTTTGTAATGGTATCGGGGCAAGACTAACTTGAGTGCTATTAAAAACTTGTACATGCCGTCCTAGCGATCCAATTGTTTATTGATATTTTTTCTAACGTGTTTGACCTGGGAAAATAATTCATCTAACGCGTCCAGACATTTGTAATCGGCCTGGCCATTCGGATTCTGCGTTAGCGTAATAACATTAATTATTTATCAGTCATGAAAGATTCATTATTTCTCGATTCAAATCTTGAGATGTTTTTGGTTTTCTCATATAAAGCGTTAATTTTGGAAAATAATCTCTCTATCTTAGCGATTAATATTTTAAGAGGTTTGCCCGTTTTGAAAATGTGTGTGTGCCCGAGCACAATGAAAACATAAAATACAAGCCGGCCCGCGACTCAGTCCGCGTTGAACCTAATGTCATAAAATTGTGAGTAATAAAATCTTCTGAATGTATTAATTCCATTTAATTATCTGCTTATCTCTCGTATTTAAGTCGTGCCGTCATTAAAATTATAATAACTTTTAATAAAACCGATTTTAATGAAACGAAGACTAAGTTATTCTCGAGGATAATGATTTATGATTTTCTTGGTGAGGTTTTATCGTGAACCCAGTAATTTACGAGAGATGCGTGTTCATACAAACAGACACATAGAGAGAGACACGGACAAACATTTCTAAAAATGATTGAAATATTTTTCATTACTTATTCCTAGACACCTGCATCAATTTTTTCACGAAAATCGTAAAAATACAGACATGTTAAATTTACATTCTTATTATCTGTATAGATTATTATATGTATACATGTAAAATTAAAGTAATTAAAGTTGACGAGTAGCTAACTAAATATTACCCAATTCATTAATTGAAAATATGCTGAATTAGCAATTACTGAAAATCTTGCTCGAAAGGACCACATAATGTTAAAGTAACTTGGGGCGTTTAAATAGCCCTGCGCGGTTGAGTAATTAGTTTTGAGTGTATGGTCGAGGGGAGGCGGAGTGAGGCGCAAGGACACTTATTAAAGTAGAGTAATTAGCGGAACTATAAAGTACTCACCAAAGGACGAAGATAGCTATTTCTTTTGCGGTGGTGATGCGGGTTCTCTTTATTAGCGGAGCGATGCAGTGGCATAATATTAAATGTCCGTATGCGTTATATTGCAGCCACAAACGAAAGTAGACTCTGAATGCGACTGAGTGTTTTCACTCACCAAATAGTAACTGCTGATCTTTCGCTGCGTCACGTGGCACTTAGAATTCCGCATGTCTTGTTAACCTGAGAACTTAACTCACACGTGGGTCTTATATAACACTAGCTTGGTGCGCAGCGTTAGTTTCGATTACAGCGCCGGACATAGCACTCTCGTCGCTACTTTCGCCTTTGTTGTTATATCTTCAATATGCTTCCTAAAGATCAATCCTTTGTCCATTGTGACCACAAGGTACTTGGTCTCGTTCTTCCATGGTATGACTTATCCCTGGAGGGTTAAGGGCGGTACTATGATGCGATAATATGTTGAAATGCTTGAGTTTTCTTCACATTGGCCGTTAGTCGCCATCTGTTGAGTCAATTTGGAAGCGCGTCTAGCGACGGTAGAAGAAGCGCCGCGATTCTCTTTACGTTTATTGAAGTCATCCAGAGGGCGGTGTTGTCGGCGAACAAGGCGGAGTTCACCTTGTCGACCATCGGTTTGTCGTCCGTATAGAGGGCGGACAGGAGCGGTGATAAGGAACTTCCTCGGGGAAGTCCTGCACGCAGACTAACTCCTATTCTTGCAAGCGCAATATTTATATTGGTGCGGACGAAGTCTCGAATGTTCCCGCTAAAAGCGCTGCCTGAAGTTTCTAGACAAATCGGCTGGATTTAAATCGCCGCTTTTCTCTCACAAGTTTTGCGCTTTCCTTATAATAAAGCTGGCTTTTGCCGCTAGTAGGTGTGTTGTGAATATGTTTGTGGTAGTTGGAAATTAGCTCTCTCCGCAATATTTATAATTCGTTCTAATTGTATAATACAGGTACAATTTATCGTTGTAGTTCGTTCATTCGTCGCTCGTATACCCAACGCTCCTTATGGTGCGCACTGTATATTCGTCTGACGTCAATAAAGATTAACTCTCATGAATTTATACGTTTTGTCTTTGTACAACGTCAACGATATTTTATATAAAAAAACTTATAGTTTGTATTATTATACATTATAAGTTTCTGCATGTTTGGCGACAACATTAAAACTTAAGAAAGAAAGAAAAACAACCATAATTGGACAGAAAAAATATATACATTTGAAAATGAAAATTAGATGTCCAACAATTGGCGAACCCATTCAGCAAAAACGTGCAATACTGTACTACTGTACTGCAGCGCTGATTTTCGATGGGAGCCCATATGATGGTAAACGAACGTTCAGTCAGTTATACTAATGTTAATACAAAATTTAAAACGAATAAACAAATAACACAGACACACATAACGCGTCACGGATGGTCACACTAAAGAGATATAGCTACTGCAACCACAAATTTAGGATTAAACAAAACAAATATAAATTTAGAAGAAATAAAATATACACCAATAAACAGAGCTTACAATAGAACTGCGTGAATACATTATACGTCACTTTAATTACTGAGTTTGAGATTGCAATAGATAATACTTATATGAGAGTTGAAAGCTAAGTTTACTCTTTTTGGATCGACATGGCAATGGGATGTTGTTTCAACAACGAGTGGCGGCATATTTAGATGACCCTCTGAATGCGGTAGTTCTATGGAGAGATATCGATAATGGATTAGTCATAACGCGAGAACATGAAAAGTATGTGTGCTTATCTTGTCTTCGCTCTAACTTGTCATACAGATATTTTGGGTTTTTTGTTTTAATCAGCCCAATAAGTAGCGTAGCCATGTGTAACTTGCGTCCTGCTGCTATTTTTAAGTCATTTGCATCATTCAAAAATGGTGTAATATGCACACGGAGCGGGACATCGAAGCAAAATCTGGTACAAGCATTCTGCACACGCTGTATGGAACGATCAGTACGTGATAATAAACAAGGACCATACACTGTATCACAGTAATTACGTCTCGATAGAACTATACTGTCGACAAGTATCTTCCTTAATGTGATACTAAAATACTGTCTAAAGCGATACAGTACTTTTAACCTATAGAAGCAGTTTCTAATAACATTATTCATGTGCGACTCAAAACGAAGTTCCGGGTCGATGAGTAACCCCAGATTACGAATTATATCAACCCTATCTATATTCTTGCCCATAATCTTTATGACTGGATATGCGGACATAATATAATTAATTTGCATCTTGCTTCCTAAAACCATGAATTTGGATTTGGTGGGATTGAGGACCAGTGAGTTTTGCTCAGACCAGGCTAGTATTCTACTGAGATCCTCATTAATTTTATGAACGGATGCCCCGAGTTCATCATACTTAAAAGACATGTCTGTGTCTGTAACTAAACTGTGATATATTATACGTTTCTGATAATTCCTATAAACATCAAATGACACTAAATGTCCTGCACATGTCTCACTGTCCGCAACAAGGGTGTTATTACGATAAAAGAAGTGACGAGGAGGTTATTCTGGACTAATTGCGGATCACATTCTACGCAATAATTTTATTAATTATGCGTTACTTACATTTAAAATTGATTTTTAAAAGTTTTTATTAATATCACAATGTTTGTAAATTAAAGGTTTTGCATCTAATTTGTGGTGCATATGTATTTTAGTTATATTGCTGCAATGCCTGCAATTGCTTCAATTATATGTTAAAATGATGTTTTATGTGTCCTACTTTTATTTTATTTATTTCCCCTATATACATTATGTACTGTGTGTTATTTTTGCATTACTTATTTTCACAATATTTCATTATTCTTATTTCATAATTTTATTATTATTATTTCATAATTTTTATTAATATTATTTTTTTACGCACCTTGACTTGCGTTGGGTTCTAGTTGAAAATCACCGTTAAGCGTTTCTCATAACACTTTAGCACATGCTGAGCTCGACATCGTTTTATAATGCTGCGATATGCACATTTTTATCCACTCTTGTATATTATGTAATGCGTTATGAATAAAATATTTCTTTCTTTCTTTCTATTTTGTTTTAATTACTTACTACATACAATTAGGCATATTTTCTTATATTAGGTAACTGACTATGTGTATACGAGTTATTTGTGTGCATATTACACAGTGTAACTCCTTCAACTTTATTATGATGATATTTTAAGAATGGTGAATATTAAGTAAAAAAAAAGAAAATATAGAAAAGTATAATATTTTTGTAGATAATTATATGATCTACAATGTTACTCTGGGCTGTATATTTGATAAAACTTACTGTTTTCGAGAAAAAAAACACGAAAATTTTGACCTTTGACCTTGAATAACTTTTTTAGCACCAATGAGATCGATGGGGACGTTTAGCGCTATATTTTTACTAGTGTACTCCAGGTCTCTATAAAAATTCAGCTCTGTCAGGGTGTTTTTGTTATTACTTTTATGTCTAATTTGACCGGAGTAAATAAATAAAAATAACTTTGCATGCAGTGCCGTAAATAATGGAGGCCCATTATCGAGATTTTGTATATGAACTGGATAATGTTTAAATGTACAATGCGTAGGTTATTCATAGACGTACTTAACGTTTTTTGTTTAAAATAAAATTAATTACCGTAATTGTTTCAATTATTCAAGGGATCAAAAATATATTGAAAAATGTAAAAGAAATTAGTATATTTCTTTCGAAAAATGTGCCAGAACTTATAAACATAAATGCAATGGTAATATTTTAATAAAATTAAATTTTTAAGGAAACAAGAAAATATTTTTTCTGGTTTTCCGGATTTTTTCGCCCTTGACAATAGCCCCGAGTGCCCATTGTGTAAATTCAGCGCTGTTTGCTGGGATGTAGCGATATGCAGGGATGTTACAATTTTATTCATGACCATCTTTCGATGAATCAGAACATTTGAAACTACTAAAGCGATACGATTAATTGCTGTAAAAAGTTCATTTTGTTATTGAAATATGTATAAAAATAAAATATTTCGGATGAATACTATTTCCATTCTGTTCGCATGTCCTCCTGTATACAAATCTATCCAATGTACCATAAGCTCTTGAATACCTATATACAAATCTTTCATTTTTATATCATTATCATTACATAGTATAAAACAAAGTCCCCTACCGTGTCTGTCTGTCTGTTCGCGATAAACTCAAAAACTACTGAACGGATCTTTATGCGGTTTTCACCAATGGATAAAGTGAATCACGAGGAACGTTTTGGTTTATAATTTGTTCAGGATTTTTTTATAATCAGAGCGGGACAACGTCTGCCGGGCCCGCTAGTATAGTATAAAACAAAGTCCCCTACCGCGTCTGTTTGTCTGTCTGTTCGCGATAAACTCAAAAACTACCGAACGGATTTTCATGCGGTTTTCACCGGTACGTAGAGTGATTGATGAGGAACGTTTTAGTATATAATTTGTTAAAGATTTTTTCATAATCAGGGCGGGACAACGTCTGCCGGGCCCGCTAGTATATGTATATAATACATATATGATAACTGTAAATCTTATATGTTAGTTCTCTGTATAAACTATTACCATGCCATATTTTGACAAATTTCGTCTAGTAGTTTCCTGTTATTGATTGTAAAGTCCCACCGAGTATTTTTCTTAAATATACTCAATTAGCGGGCACGGCGGACGTTGTCCCGCCCTGATAATATAAAAAACTTGACAAATTATATACTTAAACCTTCCTTATGAAACACGTTATCTACTGTTGACTGCATGAAAAGCCGTTTAGTATTTTTTGAGTTTATCGCGAACAGACAGATAGACGTGGCAGAGGACTTTGCTTTATAATATGTAGTGATAGATTTTGTCTCTTTACTTTTTTATTATAAGTATCAGTGGCGAAGTGTGAAAACCTGTAAAAGGGAAGCCGGAGCAAAAAAACGTTCTTACCTAACAGAATATCAGCTCTTCACCACCGTCATCGATATTTCAAAGCCGATTAAAGACTATAATCAAAAAACTAACAATACATGTAAATTAATGCCATTTCCTATGTTGACTTAACACACTGAAACTAAATTACCTTTAACTTACACTTATTAGTTAAACTCACTAACCCCAATCTATTATATCACAGTAAAATAATCACAAAACTTTAAAATCGAGCACGCAAACAAATGTATCGAACCAAGGTCCGACTGGGCCGGATGGGTCCGGGTGGCTGACCACAAGCTTGAGGCCCGAGACTAGATGATGGTGGATTGGATACTATCGGAAAATACTGAGATACACAAATTGAGATAAACAAAATATAAAGTTTTTCTATTTAATTTCTCTCTAATGGCATGAATGAACTATTTGATCTAGTTTTACATTTAGGTAGCAAGAGCTGGCACCTAACCTGCGCGGGCCTCCTATCCTATGATTGCCGCAAGTCCCGCAAGTCAGGCCCGTGAGGGGCCCGCGCAGGCTGGGGCCCGGCTAGCAAATGCCACCTCAACTGTATGGCCAGTCAGACGCCGTATTGAACCATCCTTTAACGTTAAAACGTTTTAAAAGATTACACACAGTTTGTACCTATTAAAACAGCACTACACACAGATTTTTAATTTGGAGGTTATCCTTTCTCGCTTCCCTTTTTAAAATACAATAATACTCTGGATTTAATCGTGGAATCGAGCGATACGAAGTCAAATCCGCGAAGGTCGAGGAGGTGCAACTTTGCACTCTCTCCAAATAGTGCGTGTGCGCGCTAAAACCCGCGTAACCATAGATCACCCCGCCGCGCTCTGGGGGTAAATTTTGCTCCCACACACTTACCGCGCCTCCCGCTTCCCTCGGCAGCGGCTCAGGTCTAGGTCTGATCTCTCGAGCACGCTGCTATCGCGATACAGTGACAATGAAAATTTTCAATATCACTAATTGAACAATACAACACAGATCACCTCCACATACGTGCACACATACACCTATAGTGAAACGGTTTTTATATAATTTTTCAACTTTTTTTTGATCTGGGTTAGTTTAAATTAACCTAGTTGTTAAACACGAAGTACATTTTTGAATTCGTTAGGCTCACATGCCGGTACACATGTCTGTCGCAGGAATGCTTACATGTATGAATAGCTAGTAGCTTGGCTTAGCCAGATTTGCGAGATTGCATCCAAGGCAACAGCCCAAGCTGAGGTTCGGCCACTCTGACACCCTTAAGCGCTTGCCTTAGTCCTGCGAAGGCCCGTCAGGCAAATAGCGTAGTCAGTTCGAAAAAAAACAAGTGCAACTTTGCATATAAATTAATTCTGTAAAGTATACATATAAAGTCTAATCGGGACCAAAGTCTAAATAAAACAATAATTTTGAACAAACATGTTTAATAAAATGTTATAAAATAAAACAATTTACTGTTACGATCAAACAGGACAATTTTTCACTCTTACTTGATTTTCACACCATAACTGTAACAAGAAGAAGAAGAATTGTAACAATGTTTCCATCTAAAAGATAATAAATACCGTGACATTTACGAACGTTGCTTAAGTCTATCACAGCTTCCATATTTTTTATACCTTTAATAAATATTGTTGCTTCAAAGTTTTTGATAATATCCTGTTTACGATACAAATACAGCCTTTTACTTTTCTTGTTAGGTTAAAATGACCAATTTTTTGTTCTTTCGGATGATATAATTAGAGGTTATCATAAAATGCAATGAGTACGTAAAACAATCCCATGCGGAATACGTTCGAACCTGTCGTAAATCAAACACAAAGAGCCCGCGCGCGCTGCAGTTTTTTGTTTTCCAAATTTGTAACATGGAATTGTATGGAAGCGCGCGCACTGTGGGTAAAATTCCGCAACAGATTTAAATCCGGTAGTTGCGGAAAAGAAACCGCAAATTATCGCAGTAATGCTCGAAATACGGTGACTGCGTGTTTTAGATAACAAGGAGGTTGTGTCTTGTCTGTTTGTGTGTTTCTTTAGTTTTTCTAAACTACGTAACAGATTTTGATAGTTTTCACAACCATTTAGACAAATTTGTTCGGATGAATTTTATGTATAACACATGTATGAAATATTTATATGGAGTAGAGAAAAATTGACGTATTCTAATGAAATCGTAAGGAGTTTTGCAACGCTCTTAGTGATAACGGTGGCTAAACCTTATGAGATACATATAAATAATATAGGTACTACATAATTGTGCATGTTAAGGATACCCACAAAAAAGTATTTAATGTCTCTATTAAGAATCACCCAGTAAGTATTATTTTTTACATTTGCGAAATTAGGGCGCGTTACTAGTTCTAAAAGTAAATACCAATGGTAAAACTTGAAGACCAAGAGCTCGTGAATACCGCCAGGCTTTCCATCTATATCTATATACTAGCCATTACGCGCGGCTCCGCACGCGCTTTTTAAAAATGTATTAAAGAAATGTAAAATTGTAAGTGGGTGTGTACATTACAGAAACGCTTTTTCAAAAACATTTGTAACTACGATACGAACGCCATCTACTGTAACATGTAACGTGTACATTAGATATATGAATACTAATAGTATATCGAATGGGATGGGATTTTTCATCAGCAACATAACTGGAACTTCAACCTACTATATACCATACTCAGTGCTCACTAACACTATATAAGAAAGTAATGAAAATTATAAGCTATACATTATCGAACGATATATCTTAAATCTTTTATTATATAGATATAATATGCCCGTATTGTCGATATACTTAATTTATTCTTATACGTTGTTATAATCACTGAGTTATGTACAAGCAAACGCGGTAAATAAAACAATATGGCTGCCAAATTGACCAAAAAGATGATATAATTCATATTACATACAAATTTATGACTTTCAATTATGTATATTTATTCTTGGAGTCCAGTAAGAGACACATCTCACGCGGTTGTAACATATTTTTGATCAATTTCACACGGACGAATCCACAGGTAGCAGTTAATCACTACATAGTGTACCAATTTAAATAAAAAAAGAATCATTAAAATCGGTTCAAAAATGGCGAAAATATCGATTAACGTACATAAAAAAAAATACATACAACCGAACATAGTAGCCTCGTCCTTTTTCGAAGTCAGTTAAAAAGAAAGTCAAAAACTACCATTTTCATGCCGTTTTCACCAGTAGATAGAATAATGATTTATGGGGAAGGTTTAGGTGTAATTTGTCAAGGTTTTCATTTTATTATCGGGGCGGGACAACGTCTTCCGAGCCCGCTAGTTGTCTGCCGCTAAAAGCCCCGTGAAAGTCGGTCCAACCAATAAGGAGATAGTAGGATATTGCAAACGAAGTCTTGAGTAACAAAATAAAATAGTCTAAGTTACTTCTTATAAGGTGAGTTATCTGCCAGTGAAAGTCCCGTGAAAATCAGTTCAAGCATTACGGATATTCCACTGCGGCCGAAGGCGAATAAAAAACCTAAATGACTTTTTATGAGGTCTGCTATCTACCAGTGAATACCCCGTGAAAATCGGTCCAACCATTTTGGAAATAGCAATGCGGACGAAGCCGCGGACAAATAAAATAGAATATGTCAATCGCTATAATTTCGGCTATCTGGCAGTAAAAAGTAAAATTCCCGTTAAAATAGGTCCAGCCGTTTTGGAGATTACCCGGAACAAACAAACAAACTGACAAAATATAATAAACTAAAAATATAGACAAAGTATAAAAAACATTTTTTTGATCATTTGTAGCCATATCAAAAAGTTGTTATTTTAATTGTACATACACACACTTTATTTTTATAATACGTAATAGAGAACAAATAAAAAATTGGAAATAAAAATAGTATAAACTTTTTGAATAGGAAAACAAAATAAACTTTGAAAATGTTTGCGATAGAAACTTACCACGTTACCATGGCAACGTATATAATACTAACGCTAACGAAATCTCTCGAAAGGAAAAACGTGCCCGATTTTGAAACATTTTTCATTGGTGCTCTGCTTCTATTAGTCTTAGCGTGATGATATATAGCCTAAAGCCTTCCTCGATAAATGAGCTATCTAAAATTTTCTCAAAAAAAACCGAAGATTTTTCTCAAATCGGACTGGTAGTTCCTGAGATCATAGCGTTCAAGCAAACAAACAAACAAACTCTTCAGCTTTATATATTAGTATAGAAGTATAGATATAATAAGAACGTAAATCTAAAGGGTCTGTACTTTTTCGATTGATGTGAAAAAAAATTGTTGCAGGTGGTGCTAATCATTTTTAGAACTGCCTGTCTGTCTGTTTGTATGAACACGCATCACTGCTAAAATACTGGGTTTATAATAAAACCTTATAAAGTATATCTTCGAGAATAACTTAGTCTTTGTTTTTTTTAAATCGGTCCACTCTATCAAAAGTTATTGTAATTTTAAGAACGGCTCGAGTTAAGTACGAGAGTAAAGTAGTAATCTATACTAATATTATTAACTTGGGGGGTGTCTTCGGTTAAACGCCCTAATCTCAGAATCTACAGGCCCGATTTGAAAAATTCTTTCAGTGTTAGCTCATCGATGATGACTATAGGCTATATATCATCACGCTAAAACGAATAGAAGCGGAGCATCAATGAATAATGTTTCAAAATCGGGTTTTTCTTTTTCGTTTCGAGAGCTTCCGCTGCGTTTTAGCGTTAGCCCTAAGTAACTATTCCACGCGGGCGAAGTTGCAGGCAGAAGCTATTATTTTATAAAACTAAGAGTTTTTGAGTGTATCTCTGATATAGGTAGGAACGATGAGCTAGTATGAAATTTGAATCATCGTAACTTCGGCAGGTAACAAAGTAGGTAGAGTCTATAATATAAAATTAAAATTTATCAAATAATATAGTGTAAGCTTTCACATATTTTTTGGAATAATGTTAGAAATCACGACATTTACTGACAGATTCTTGATATCGTGGCCAACTTCTGGCAAACATTCTTAAACTTAAATAACTTGCAACTGTACTTACGTTATAGTATTAAATCTGAATTTTAACATGTTACTTGGGTAACTATTAGAAAATGTTTCCTCAGTAGCCAAATAGTTTTGATAGTTCTAAGCATTCGCAAAGCGAACATATAGGGTACCTATAGGCGCGAGCGCGAGACAATATACATATATCCAGGCAGATGGAAGTGAGATTCTGAGTTAGGTGTTTTGTAACTCTTCACTTTCAGCGCATCTTTCGGTTACTCAGTAAATATATTATACTGGAAGTACACATTTTACTATTGTTGCTTGTGCAGTTTATAAAATAATTGTAATTTAGTTTTGAATAAACATTATCATGGGTGATATATTAATTTATGTTAATTCCATAAATAACAATAGCAAAATAATATAAATAATAAATTTTTATATATAAATTTCCTCTGTACGTGTGTATGTCACTGAACTCCTTAACGGCTGGACCGGTTTTTATGAAATTTGGGTGCGTGTTCCAGTGGATCCGTGAATGGTTTAGATTCACAGTTAGATCCGGTAGGTGGCGGTAGGTAGGTTTAGATATATTTTTTTTTATTATCAAGGCAGGACAACGTCAGCCGGGACCGCTAGTATCGATATAAAATAATGCAGGTCTGGAATTTCCTGGCTCTTAGACCGTTTCGGAAATTCTGCTGCAGTTCGTGCACCATCTAGGTAGTGGTTAATAATTTTGATTGAGTACATTTCTATTTTAATAAATAGCTCTTGACAGGGTTTTTGGTCTTGTTTCAATAAGATTACTGTGAATTATGATTCTTGATATAAAAGTGTTATAAAGCAGCTAATTTCAACAATTTTGAACATCTAGATCATGGTTTTTAATATATAAAATTGAAACAAATCCTTCACTTGTCACTGAACCCTGTATTAGCGCTGGAGTAATTGATTAGTAATCAGTGAAAACCATCAGTGTGGTTCTATAGTTGTACTGAATCCAAAGACACTGTTTTGTTAGAAGCTGGCTAGGTTCTCAAATAAGAATTTCAGTACTATCTACTATCAGGAATATTTTTACTAAAATTATTAGGAATGTAAATAAAATTAACTCTTGATTAGATTAGATTGATTAATTAGATATTGGCTCACAAAAGTTTCTTAATTTAAAAATATTAGAAAGGTCAGGTTCTTAATAATAAACATGTTTCTATGTTTAATATCAGGTTTACTTATGTGTAAATAAATTTTCTATTGATAAACCAATATATGTACTTAACCAGAATAAAATTGAATAATCCATTACCCGTTAAAAAATTTGGATATGAAAATGTTTTTGAAGTAGGCTTTCTTTAATTTAAGCTTTGAGCTTAATTGAGCTATTGAAAATATAGCTGAAACTAACTGTGCTGATGTTCCTATAAAAGAAAGAAAAATAGATATATCAAAAAATTGTTTAAATGTATTAATTTATTTCTGTGTTTGGTGTTCATTATTGAAATGGTAGTTTAGTTAATCAGCACGAATATGAATTTATCCACCAGCAGCTCCCAGTACTTACAATAAAAATTTGGCTGTGGGATCACGATTAAAAAACTAACAACTAGCTCATATATAATATAAGCAATATGCCATTCTTTTCTTAAATGACAAGGATTTTGCATAGTATGTATAACATTTACATAATCGTAACTTCTTCAGAGATTGTTTTGATGCGAATCATAACAGAAACTAATACATGTAAAATTACGTAAATAAGAGTATTGTTATGGCTTTATTACTTATAAATAATTACCTGTATATTTTCTACAAATCTGCATATTGTAATATTTCCAACATAATGTCGATCAACTTTTAGAAATAAAATCAATGATACGAATTTTACTGAGCCACAGTCTCGTAATAGTATTCTTAGATTCTGATTAGTAGAATTTGAAAACAGTGTTTTTTCTCTGTTGCCGTTTTAGCGACTTAGTCGCTAGATCTAGCGGATTTTGGGTATGTTTAACGACTTTTTTTTCAATGTAAGGACTTAAAAAAAAAATAGCGAATTCTAGCGACTAATTGAATATTGAAAATACGTAAATATTTTGGTACTAATTTAAATATGATTACTGTTAAAAACATGATTTGCTATTGTTCTTTTTGGATATATCTATATAGTTTTGTTTTTCACTTTCATTCATTTACTACCACCGCCAAAAGATAGAAAAAGTCAGTTAATATGTTACGGTTTTGCAAAACAAACCTGCGTTTTTTATTTTCTTTGTTCAATTGTCGTCATTGATATCAAAATCTATTCGTGGAAATGAAACTATCTTAAAAAAAAGGCTTATGCTCAAAAGCTCAAAAGTAAGTAAAATAAATAAATGGAAGTATATAGATCAGAATGGAAACAGCAAGAGGAGTTATAATGTGGCTAAAACCTGTTATAACTGATCCAACTAAAGCCTTTGTTCGTTTTATCATAGTGAAATATACGCAGTATAGTATTTTCACCATATTTTTTACCATGAAATATTTAGCGTTTTCTGGCGGAATTTTTAATCATGTATTTTTCAAAATCTAGCGACTTTTTAATTGACGTCTGCAGACTTTTTTATTTCTTAAACGGCAACACTGCTTTTTTGCATATAAGTCACTTTTTTTCTTATTGGGTATCAAAGTGTGATTGACGCATTTGCCAGTGTCTTGTTTTATAAGTACGTAATAATAGCTACTCGTGTATTATTTATAAAACTTTTTTAATATTTCGGTGCTTCAATCCCATTTTAAACTTTACTATCGAAAAATTATTTTTAAGTCACCTTTTGAGTAGGTAATGCAAGAATATGCTCATCATAACTACTATATTAAAAATATAACAACTGTTATATTACAACTAGCGCCAATTTGACAGGTCTTGTAGTATTCATGATTAATAAAAAAAAAATATATGCATGTACCCCAGTTCAAGTTAAAAATCTAAATTATAATTTAATCCTTGATGATAACTTATGTATTTATACTCCCTAGTATATAATAAGACGCTTAGTTCAATATTTTTATGTCTGATATGATATTTCATTTAAAAAATTAGTTTTCCAAAAAAAAATTATTTCGGTATACCTACTGTTGACTTGTTAAAAGAATTAGTATAGGTCTTGAGTGCTGAACGTGATGTAAGATTTTTCATTATTATTGTAATATACGTATCTTAACCGTTTCTACGTCTAAATAATATAAATAAAACTATGCCAGAACGTTTAACGACAAAAATAAATGCATATTTGTATACTTTAAGAGTCTGTGAAGTGTTAAAATTTATATAGAATAAATGTAGAGCCTAGTCAACATAATTTTTCTTTAGTTCCAGGAAGGCTTCTGTAAAGAAAGTAAATCCTAAGGCGATAGAAGTGTTACCGATTAAGGTATGTCTACTCTTATATTATTTTTAAACCTAAGTACAGGCGAGAATACAATATAATGATAAAAGTATATCAGTGCAGACATATTATAGTACAAAAAAGTAATTAAGAAATATGAAAAATAGGCTAATGAAATTTTAACAAAATGCTTACGCTGAATATGCGGTGTTATAATAATGAATTATTATTAAAAACAACCAATTTGTACCGTTTTACCGTGCTATAAGTAAGTTTAGGATATATTTTAGATTACGTACACCGTTTTAAGAAATTAAAAGTACATACATCTTTTACTCATTTCATCAACGCTGCCGCCATATTTGCGTGTAGCGCCTTGCAGTTTTGTCTACGATCGTAATAAGTAAATATCTCTTTAAAATTTATTGTATTTGGAACGGTAATGGGAGTCATATTAGGGGTAGATTTTTAAGAGTTGGAACGTGTATCATATTATACTTCCACAATCGACCCCAGGAGATACATGTATTACTTTAATCGGTAAGTTCCGTTTACACTACTCAAAATAACGTATTGAGGAGCTAAAATCTTGTGGCCAGTATAGTTTATTTATTTATTTATTTATTTAAGGTCCACAAAACTGAGTTCTATGAACAAAAATGGACACGAACCCTTTTATATGTGAACACAGCATGCATAATATAAGAAGACAAAGTCATAGTATTAATACAAAGAAAAATTAAATCATATTAAACATTTAAATACATTTTTTTCTAATTGAGGCCAAAGAAACACAAAAAAATATATCGAATTTGAAACGTAAACTATTACAAAAAGAAAGCATGCGATATAAAGGGCAATGTTGGCCTGCGTTAGTTCTTGCTAATGGTCGATGAAAAGTTTGCCTGTTAAGTAAACGACTGCCTATACGTGGGACACTCAAGGGTATTTTTTGAAGAAAATCTGAAGATTCTAGGAAACCGTGTATCAATTTGTATATAAACATTACATCAGCCACCTTTCTACGAGTCTGTAATGGTTTCATTTTATAAAGTTCTAAACGTTTGGAGAATGAGTATAGTACTGCAATAATAAGCAAAAACAGTATCTTTGAGCGTGAATCGATAGATTTTTAATCAAATCATGCCATGCAATGTATTATTGCTAAGAAGTCCATGTTAGTAGCTTCTAACTACACATTTACTGAAACGGAGTAGTTTTTATAGACGTTACATCGAAAATCATCAATAGTTAGACACAAATACAGATTATACTGCAACAGTTACGATTCCAGCTAGCGAAGCAGTTAATTTTTTAAAGTAACTGCACTGTACCTCTGATGGGTAATTACTCGTATATCGCTAGGGCCGTTGTCCTGCGAGCTTTCAGCATCTGGATATACGCTGCCCGGTTTCTAAACGATCATTTTTCTTATTAAAATACACCTTATGTAAGTGTCGTACTATAGAGTAAGTAATATTTATAATGAGACTTAGTATTTTTTTTTTATATCCATAGTAGGCAAACGAACAGGCGGGTCACTTAATGGTAGGTGATCACCACCGTCCATAGACATTTGCAACATCAGGAGAGTCGCAAGTGCGTTGCCAGCCTGTGTTTGGGGGGATGGAGGAAAGGGGACGGGGAAGGGGGAAAGAGATGTGGGCCTCCGGCGCTCTCACTGACCGAACGAAACGCAACAATGCAAGCACTGTTACTTCACGTCGGTTTTCTATGAGAGGGTGGTACTACCCCGGGCGAGCCGACCCATTCATGCTGAAACCAGTAATAGCTTCAGCGTGACTCTATCACCTAAAAAAAGTTTCCTTACTGATTTTAGTTTCACGTTTTAAATACTCAATCGATTATTATGAAACTTTACGTGCACGATACTTCGAAGGGATAGTCAGATCTGCATGAAAGCATGAACGCACGGGCAAAAGCTAGTAAAGTTATACATGAGTAATTTTATTATTACCAAATAATATTTATAGTTGTTCGAAAAGTTGTCTAAACCAATTTCGATATAGTTTGCTCATATTGTAAGAAGTCTGGGAAATCACTATGCATGACAAAGCGTTACATACAACGAAACTACAAAATTTTACTGTTAATAGTGGTCATAATCGTCATAGTGAACGTCCGTTTATCATCATATGAGCTCCCATTGAAGATCAGTGCTGCAGTATTATTTACTGTATTGCACATTTTTGCTGAATGGGGTCATTTTCAAATGTATTTTTTTCCCGTCTAATTAGTTTGTGCAATTGTATGGTCGTTCCAACAAAAAAGCATTTCTTTCATTTTTTTCTTTCTAGTCGTAAACTAAGAACTTAACACTGTTTCGTTTGATGTTGAGTGGTATGGTATATGGAACACTGATGATACAGCAATGTCAGGATAAGCAGTTACGTTTTGTCGCGTTGTAGTTAGCTAGATACAGAAACTCTTTGATATATTTCAGGGTAGTGTATGAGTAGTAGTGCTCCTTGTCGCCTAAACGCTAAGGGTCTCTGCGTTCTCGGTGCTGATATTAAGTAAGTGGAAATTATTGATCTGTACATTGGTACGGTACGTGTCTGAGCGTTTACATTTATGCAATACGTATAGTTCCGGTTAACAAAGTAAATAATGTTTCAAGATGATTTTAATGCACATCATCGTATGTAATCCTATGTTAATTCGATAATAACAACGATCTTGTGGTGGTCGATATCGTACTGTGATATCGAGTATCCGATATGGCTGGGGCATACATGCGAAATGGACCACTTTGACCCCCAAACCTTTTGTTTATTCTGAAACTGTTCTATTTTTTTCTACACTATCGAACATTTAACAGATAAATAAAAAAATATAGACAAAAAAAATGAGGAATTAAAAAATGTTTTTTTTTTATTAACATAGCTATACTTTATAAAAACTGACTGCTTCATAAGGTTTATTTTTTGGAAATATGTATTATTAAATGTACTTTTTAGGAAAAAATATTGTAAAAAATGTGAATTCATTTTCAATTTAAAATTCAATTAAGAAAAATATTTTAATTTTCGGAAAGAAATCGAATATTTCGGGATATTGTTATATTTGTTTGTTTTTTTGTACAACATTTTCCTGAAATTTTCAGGCTGCCTTTTTTATTATTTTTTTACTAATTGCAAAAAAAATATTCAAATAAAATTCGTTTCAAATAAATGCATTAATTTCAAAACTTTATGGTTTGGTTAAATGTAGACCAACCGGGATTTTATTTTAATTTTCTTCGTTTTGTATAAAGTTATTGAAAAAATATTATAAAGTTATTTATTTGTTCTTTCTAGATGTTACTTAACTTTTTTTATTTATTTTCCGCAAATTTTAAAGTTATGTAAACAAAGTAAAACAGAATTCAGAATTATATTATAAGAAATAATCATAAAAATTTTTTCAATTGGAAAATCATTGCTTGTCTCTTAATTTTACATCTAATCGTTTGCCTCCTATGGTATAAAAAAATATCTGGAAAAAAAAGCATCCTGCTTTGTGCATCCAGGAATGAAATGGTAACAAATATAACTATGTATGCTTGTAAAAATATCTTATATATAGATAGATATATATATATATATATGTTCATCTATTCATCAGAGATATTCAATTCGAGCTTCTTGCCGGTTCTCCTCTATGACTGGGTTAGTTTCCGAACCGGTGGTAGTTTTGAAGTTCATAGATTTTAGGTTCATAGGTGCCTTCATAGCGCCTAAGTTGAAAAAAGTATTTTTGATTTGGTTTGCTTTGAGTATACGAATACTATTTTATGTAATCTGTGTTATTATATCTTTAATTAACAATATTTATTTTCGTCGTACGAACTAGTGACTCAGTTCAAAATATGTAATAATATTCTTATATTATATCCACGCCAAAGAAGTACATTTTGCTATACACTTTTTTAATCATCATTTTTTATTGAACACCTAGGTCTCTCATAGTAGGACGTCAACATCCCAAAAAGTTGAAATTTGAGATAGCAGGAAGATGGAAAAGAAAACCGAAGTGTTTAAGAATAGGAAGCCAGTGTTTAAAAAGGAGACAGCAGAAAACTGCCGGAACTGTAAGTTTCTAGGTGAAAATAAATATTTAATATTTTCTTTAACGGTATAACGTACGAAATAATTCTGTATAATAATCATTTCTGTAGGTAATCAGTCTGAAAGATCAGTGTGTAGACTCACATTGTAAGTTACTAGAAGTACAGGGTGGTTTCATCTTCTTTCAGTTATGCATGCCTAACCTTAACCGAGTAAATATTATTAAGAACATTATCCGTTCGGTTACACAATAATTTTGCTTATCTGCGAAAGCGTTTTTAGAAACTGTTTTACTATACTAGTATCAGAGATAATGGAGTTGCGCTACTATAGCTTAGTACTAATACCGCGTTGTTACGATGCATCACGAATACCGATTACAATGTATTATATAATAAATAAATAAAAATTGACCGAATTAAATACAAAATGATTAGACCTTGTTTGTGGGAAAAGCACTGTGCTTAATAGAAAACGTAGTAAAATCCAAAATCAATAACGAGGTTACGAGATTACCGTAAAATCATAAGTACAACAAAGAGAAAATTAGAATGAATAGTTTTCCAGAATGTGCAGCATGAGAGAAAAGGGAGAACAACCTCAGCGATACTATGCCTTTGTCATAGCAGCTACACAAACACCTATTTTTGTTGTGGTGATGCTGCGAAAGGGTCTTAGGCTTATTTTAAAAGATTTCTCACACACCAACTATATGTTTGAATGAGTCCCTGGATAGTTTGGATTCACAATTGGAAATAATAGGTGTCACTGCAATCGGTTTTAGGTTTCTTAAAAAATACTTAAAAAATACAGTTGAATCCGGTAGTAACCGATTTGGTGCAGAGAAGTTGTACGGGCCAGCTAGCTGGCTTCATATTCATACACTTTTTACGTATTTTATTTATTATATTTTAAGTATTGTAATTTAAGTAAATGAACCTCATAACGTAAGTATTTTCTTTTACCCAGCAGCGGCCGATAAACAACCGCGGCCACCGCTGGCTTCACAGCCGCAAAAGAATCAAACGAGAAGATTTTTCAACAAAAAGGTAAGTGAAATTTTTAGATTTAACTTACATTAAAGTTGGATAGCAGCGTCGAAATAACAGTTAGCTGCTATAATAGGGAATCTGAACAATAACGTATCATCCGGTTTTGAATACACGTGTTGTTTAACTATGGCAATAATAGATATAATAATAGAGGCAATAAATATCTTGGAATTCGATTTTAAATGAAGTAATATATGTTCTATTGCAAGCTCTTTACGACAAGACGGTGCTGTTTCGAGAACACACGATATGTAGTCCAGTCATCTTAGTCAAAATTAGGTAAGAATCTCTGGATTTGAGAATCCCAGCTATAAACTCGCATAAACTTGTATTTTGACATTCTAAAAGTTGTCTCAAAACCTACATATGGTAGGGTGTATGCGTCTATTAAAATCCGAGGTCAAAGGTCACAAAAATCGATTTTACTAATTCAGCGGGTGACATAGGCTACTTTAATTTAGACTAGCCGTTACCCGCGGCTTCATCCATATTGCTATCTCCAAGACGGTTGGACCGGTTTGCACAGGACTTTCCCTGGCAGATAGCTAACCTTATAAAAAGTAATTTAAGCTATTCTATTTTAGATTAGCTGTTACCTGCGACTTAGTCTAGATGAAATTTAGCAAAAATATATTGTTCACTGTAGGTAAACATGTGCGAGAGGCGTTCGTTGTACGCTGTACTTGACTCCAAGAATAAATATAATTAAAATTCATATATTTTATATATGTATGTAATTTGATTTATATTATATTTTTGGCCATTTTGTTTTATTTACCGCACTGTCGTTCGGTGTCATGGTATGGTGTCAACAACCATAGCAATGTATAAGAATATTGAATCGAGTTAATTGCAATGATTTGTACTTATTTTAATTATAAGTAAAAAGGTGTTTTACCTATAATATCAATAGTTAAACGAGCACTATTTACATTGTCAAATATTAAAAAAACTGCTTACAGGCATATAAAAAGCTTTATATCTTGATTTATATTAATGCAAGCTTTCAAGTATTTTAACTGATTCTGTATTTATATATAAAAATAATGTTTGTATGTTTGTCGTCTATGTATGCCGAAGCTACTGTTCAGATTGTGATAATAATTTAGGAGGGTATCCTGGGGACGTCAGAGAAGGTTCCTGTATCAAAAAATCTATATATATAAACGTTTTTTTTAAATATATTAATGGAATTGTTTGCCTTAAAGAAAGAAATGGTTTTTGTTCCTATTGAAACTTTTAACACTACATTTCGACATTATTTGACATACTTCGATTAAATATAATTAGCTATTAACCCTTCAGCTTCCGAATTAGCCACATTAAGTCCGTGACTTACGCTAAGTTTTTAATTTTTTTTTTATTTCATAACATTTATGTACGCGTATGCTTGCAATAAACATTTATTTATATGACAATGTGATACTTATATATTGTATATCGTTTTTGTCTACAGTAATATTATAAAGAGATAATAAATACCCTTTTTTGCCCTCCGTCTACACAGATGAAGTAGTTGCTATATTAGAAGCCATCAAATATTTACTATCATATAAATTAGATCAACCTATCATATAGACAGATTCTCTGAGTTGCTTACAAACTATTCAGCATAGACCGATTTTTTCTAAAGTAAAGTCTCCAGTTATCATAATTATTAAATTTCATTTGTATCAATGGAATTTCATTGTTTAGGAATCTATGTAATTCTGGCATGGATACCAGGACATTGTCGGATCCAGTGTAATGAAGCTGTTGATCTTCTTGCTAAAGAAGCTATCCAGACTGGATATTTTGATCACTATAACTATGATTGAATACAGGGTTCAGGATTTATCCTCTCCTACAAGACTGATTTGTTTGCATCATGAAACTCAAACTGGAATGTATTCAACCAAATTAAAGGCAATTTTTTAAAAAGCTTCCATTCAAGATAACGTTCCAGGTAAACTATGCCTATATAAGTTTCGTGACTGTTGCAAGTTTGCTGCCTCTACTGTCTGTAGACTGAGGCTCTATCTGTATAGGTGTGTTCTCCAGTCCATCTTTAATCAGGGATAACTCAGTATGTGAATGTGGGTTGGATGAAGGCACTCTAAAACACATTTTTTTCAATTGCCCCAATTTAGTTTTGTATTGTATGATATTTTCCTAACAATATACTACGTCCGTCTGATTTTAACACAGACACAAAGGTGTGTATTCTCTCCTTTTGTCAATACTCTGGCTAATTTTATGTGTTTTAACAAAACTAAACTTCAACAAAATACAATAACTAACAGTAATTATGTAAATATATATTTATTTAAGGCTTGATGTCTGTAGTGTTGTGTTTGTCTTTGTGTATCTCAGTGGTATAATCTGTTGTGTTTGTCTTTGTGTATCTCAGTGGTATAATCTGGAAGAATTAAATTATATAATAAAAATGTAATATTATCTATAAAGTGACTCTCCCATGACTGACTTGACAATGGTAGAATTCATATTTATGAAACTCCAATATTAAAAAGTTGAAATCTGTGAGTTTGGATGTTCGGGGTAATCTCTGATACTACTGATCCAATTTTGAAAATGCTTACACTATTAAAAAGGTTTATTAGATTTTGTTTATTTTGGTAAATATATATTTTCAATAATTGATTACAATATATGTAATTAAAATTATCAAAATTCTATAATATGGCGAGCGTTGTTGGAATTATTTTAAATAATGGAATAAAATCCATACCAAAATTAATTACTGTTGCCTTTACAAAAAATACGAGATACCATATTACTCAGTTTAATATCTCAGCCGAAAAAAATGTTTTTATGTGTAAAGGAAATAAATGTTACAATTACTAAAGTTATTATATACAGGTTTCATGTATACTTTACGAATTCTTATTAGAACAAAGAGCTAAATCAAAATGAAAATTTCATGGAGATAAAGTTTACTTTTTACAGCATGTTAATTGATGGAGTTGGTTAGAACTTAGAACATAAAAACTATTAGCCGGTTAAATTATTATGTTGTTGTGAGGACAGTAAATGGGGCGCGGAGGTAAGGGTCAAAGAAGCAACCCAGGGATACCGGGAAGACATTTCTTGCCAATATATATAGGATAGATTGGATTCACAACAGGATTTGGTAGGTGCCCCTACAATCGGGTTCTAAGGTTTTTTAAGATTTTTTTTGCATTTGGCTATAAAATCGGAACAGGTAATAACCAATTTAGCGCAGACGAAGTTGCGCGGATCAGCTAGTTAGAATAATAATCAGCTTATTGGTTACAATTCAACATCATAATTAATATTAATTTTGAAGATAGAAGGGGGTTTTCTAGTAAGACAGACCATAGATACCATGATATCCCATAAATGTATTAAGAGTTCTATAATACATTTTCTTGCGAAACAGACAAGCGATTACCTTTTGTATAGTCACATAAACTTAATTATATTGACAATATGCCATATTATATCTCTATAATAACATTTTATATCATTGTTTCATTGAGGTAGGGTTTCATCATTGAGGTAGTTATATGGTAGGTTAAAGTCAAGCTGTTGGTAAACCTTATTTGACATCATGTTACCATTTATGTAACTAATGTACACATTACATGTTACTGTAGGTGGCGTGCGTGTCGTACTTACAATTGATTTTGAAACAGCATTTCTGTAATTATACCTGTTCTCACAATTTTATATTTCTTTAATACAGTTTTAAAAACCCGTGCGGAGCCGCGGGCAAATGCTAGTAAGAAATAATAAAATGAATGTGTTGTCGCTGCCTTGATAGATTACATACAGATAATACTGGATCTACAAGCCTTTCTTTTATGACAAAAAGAGGGCAAGAAAATATTTATATTCCCATTCTAATTATACAAAAGTATTAAGAAGAAGACATCTGCGAAAATAAGGCCTGTTGTCGCTGTATTGTCGCTCGTAACGGAGGTCACAGGGCTGCATTCTTTTTCGGATAGGTCCCACGATTTTTTTTAAATAAATATTTAAGTAAAAAATTGTATATGATTACAGCTACGAGGGTCGCGAGCGCCGCGTAGAATTTGGACGTCACAACGGTTTAGGACGCCATCAGAAACCAAGGTACCACCGGTACCCCAGGAGTCAACACCGTCTTGGACGCCAAAAGAATGCGGTGTAACAACAATGCCACGGGCGCCGCAAGAGACTCAGGCGTTACAAGTAATGCAGGCGCCGCAAGCGCATGTGGCACCACCAGTACAATGGCCATTACCTACACAGTACCAATCAGCTCCACAGATAGCATCACATGAAGTACCCCAAACATACCCTTACCCTATGTATTATGAAACACCGTGGTGTAACCCAATACCCCCTGGTTTTGATTTGCCGCCACGTTATGATATGCCGCCACGTTATGATATGCCGCCACGTTATGATATGCCGCCACGTTATGATATGCCGCTAATTTATTATATGGTACCAATATACCACGTGCCGCCGGCACCTTGGGCACCCCCAGGATTTATGCCGCCGTTAGTACTATGGCCGTTGGCAATGTATCCGGCGGATCAAGTTATGAACAACACAATATTCAATACATATCATTCAGGTGTGTATAGTGTACATCTATATACAATTCATACCCAAATAATATATAAAGGCCATATGGGCAAAAGGCATAAGTGTTATATTATGTGTACTTATAAGTTAATCAAATAAGTTTAATATTTTTAGTTTTAGAGGCAATAATATAAAAGTTGATTTTAAAGAAAAAAGGTTGATTTATTTTACTTTTCCATCTGATGTTATTTTTTAAATTAGGCAGAAAAAAAATTGTTTTCATTTTAAATATGAATATTATTCTAAATAGCTATCTAAATAGTTTTGTTAAAATAAAAAAATAAAAACTATAGTACATAAGAAACACATATGTGCAAAACTTTGAACACTTGCTTCAAGATTGTCCCAGGTTTAGCACGAAGAGACTAGGGTACATAATGCTTTGTGATAATCTTCGTACATATCCATTCGATCTTTTGGGCTTGGTGGAGAAGGAGTCTGCAATGAAATTGCTAATCTTAAGACATTTAACGGACTTTGAAATTACCACAACCCTCTGACGTGTATCTATATCAGGACTAACAAATCTTGGTGACTTTAATATATTAAATTGCGATCATCCCTTACTCTCTTTATATTGCCAATTCCAAATGATCTCTGCGCGAAACAAACAAGTTTGGAAAAAAAGTACATAAGAAACTACGCATGAAAGTGGTTTTTATTTTTTTAGACTATGGCATACCCATTTTAGAAATTTCAAATACTCATGCTGTTGTAGGGAAGTACGTAAGGTTTGAAAAAATCAACAGTTTTGTAATACAATTAACTGCATCATACTTAATAATAGAATTTAGAAGAAAAAAAAGTTAATCGTAAGAATTATTTATTGTCTTTTTTTTAAACATATTTCGCTTTTTTCTCGAAAACTAATGAAATTAAAGATCTGAAACTTTCAGGAACTTATTACCTAAATTCTCTAAAGACTTTATTCGTGAATATGAATAGCTTATCACAGAAATCGATAAAGAAATATAAAATCTTCCAATTTCGACCAAAACTAACGATACGTTAATGTTTATAGAAAATTTATTTTTATAATTTATTTCAATACCAAATCTCTTTCAGTCATTAGCGACTTTTATAATTATGTATTTTCTTTTTTAGAACAACCATTCACAACTTTGCAAATGGGTAAATCTGATACTTCAGCGAACAATAAAGATATAAAAGATATAAAAGTACCTATACCAGATCCTTTACCTGTACAAGATCAGATACCAATACCAGATAACGCATCGACGTCATCCAGCGGCTACTCATCCGGAGATCCAGCTAAGCAAGCCGAGCGTCATGATCTGCATAGCAAAACTTTTTACTTAAAAACTACCTTTCTTTCATATGCTGACGATTGGAATGAGTGCTCTTTGTTTGCAAACCCTATAAAGAAGCTGGTGCCCTCCGATAGGCCGATCATATGTAGAGAGATTACTATCACTGGAAAAACTTACGGGTTGTTCGGCGAAGATGATAGCAATTTGTTTAAAAAGGCTTTGTTTCCTGATAAAACTGATAGATCCTATGAGAAGAAGACGAATACCACTGGGGCGAAGCAGTAGTGCTTTCGCAGCCAAACCTTGCACAGGTTCTGTTACATTTAATATATTAGGTCTTTACCTATGAAATTGCCGTTTTGTATGAAAAAATTTAAACGAATTTTTTTCATGTATTTTTTATTTGTATTAATCGAAGTAATCACCCATGCAATCAATGCATCTTTGCCAACGCAGTGGCAGTTTATTGATGCCCTTCCTAAAGAAATCAGCTGGATGGGAGACAACAAATTCTTCAAAGGCATTTTGTACTGCCTCTCGGGTATTGAATTTTTTTTCCGCCAAGGAGTTATCCTAATTCTGGAAAAAGTAGTAGTCTGTAGGCGCAAGGTCTGGTGAGTAGGGCGGATGACGGAGAACTTCCAACCCCAGTTCTTGCAACTTGGAGACCGTCTGCTGTGCAGTATGAGGTCGCGCGTTGTCGTGCAGGAGCAGCGGAGACGTGCGATTGACCAATGCTGGTTGGAGATGTACCAGCTTCTCCATCATTGTGTTGAGTTCTTCACAGTACACATCTGCAGTAATGCTCACCCCGTTTGGTAAGAAGCTGTGATGAATCACACCGGCGCTAGATCATCAAAGAGTGACCATCACTTTTCTAGGGGTAAGTTTTCGTTTAGGGCATTGTTTAGGTGCTGAACCAGGATCCAACCAACTTGCTGAGCACTTGCGGTTATCAAACAGAATCCATTTTTCATCGCAGGTAACAATGCGGTTCAAAATTCCTTCATTTGTGTGTCTCTTGAGCAGTGCAAGGCACGTCTCGACGCGTACTTCGCGCTGGCGATCATTGAGTTCGTGGGGCACCCATTTGTCAAGCTTTTTTACCTTGTCAATTTGACGCAAATGGACCAATATTGTTTTGACGCTAACGTCGAAAGCGGCTGCTAATTCAGCCGTAGATTGTGTATCATCAGCTTCCACAATCGCCTTTAATTCGTCATTGTCGACCAAAGTCTTTGGACGACCGCGAGGTTCATTTTTCAGGTCGAAATTCCCAGAACGGAAGCGAGCAAACGAATAACAGGTGGTGCGTTGGTTTGTAGTGTTAGCTCCGTAAACGTCGTTGATGTTGCGTGCCGCTTTTGCCTCGTTGCTGCCACGACAGTACTCATATTCCATAATTATTCGAATTTTTAACGTATCCATGATGACAAAAAAGATTGAAATGCGATGAAAATGTAACACTAATCAATAAACAAATGACTACTTTTGGAAAAAGAATTCCATGTTTTTAAAATAAAATTAATTTGAAATTAAAATTCTTAGTCAAACAAAAATTATTTTGATTTGAAATGGCCAGTACTGCAGAACGGAAATTTCATAGGTAAATACCTATTATTTACTACTCTTAATATGGTATCAGGCATATAGGTTATTATTGCTTATGCATATTTAGTAATAACTAATAACCCTTTTTTAAATATGTGAGGCGAATGGTTGATATGGTTTTCTAATCAGTGTTCGCGACAATTAAATAAATAAATGTATTAATTAATTGCATGGTACCGTGCTTCAAATAAGAGCGCGACTCATAATGTGTAAAATAAATACAATGTATAAGCACAATATTATCATATAATTTACTAAAGTTATTGCAAAGGAAGTGCCAAGAACTTGCTTCAGGGACACGATTTATTTGTATGTGTGTGTGTCATTTTTCAGTAACTGCAGTACTATGATAACTATTTGGTTTTGAAACTTAAACTAAATTACATTAAATTAAGATGGGATAATGAGAACATTATTAGTATATTAGAGTGTATTTTACAACATTATTATTTTTTTAAAAGGTTGACGAGGGCAATACGTTATATCTGCTATCACACATCCAGGACACAAATCATATGTTAAGCAATATTATTAGGTTCTACAATAAGGCTCTAAAGTGCATTATTGATTTCTCGGACAATTAATTTCAAGCATTATATTCAACTGGTTCTATTGTCCATAGAACATAGAGTGGATTATTATCTAAGTTATAGTGATATTTGTAATTAACTCTTTCTTTTTGTACATCTACGAAGAGTAGATGTGAAAAAAAAGAACATACAATTTCGTAAACTCTATCGATTTTCTTATTGCTTTTCTTCTAACCGATTTGTGGCGCCTTTATATTTACAGTATAGTATAGCCACGTATAAATCATTGCTCAATTTTTTTGATGCGCTTAATTTTAGATTTTTTATATGTTTTAAGATTTTCATTGTAGTAATATCCTACAAAGGGTAATTTGACCTACATTCAACGTAACTAAATCGTATACATTGCATAAGGGTTAATTATTTTTAAATAATAGGTAAAAGATAAGAATGATTACTATATGTTATGCTTAGATAGATATTTATATCGGGAACTTTTATGTAAAAAAAATTAAGTTCTATAATTCTGTGGTAGATTATTTGTATGTATCTCATAAAGTTTTGCCAGTGTTATCAATGTAACTGCCCGAAAACTCCTTCTTACGATTTAATTAGTCTACGTAGAGTTTTCTCTGCTTTATATAAACAAAACTAGCGGGCCCGGCAGACGTTGTCCCGCCTTGATTATGAAAAAATCCTTGACAAATTATATACTAAAACGTTCCTCATTAGTCACTCTATCCAACAACAGCATGAAAATCCGTTCAGTAGTTTTTGAGTTTATCGCGAACAGACAGACAGACAGACGCGGTAGGGGACTTTGTTTTATACTATGTAATGATATACATGTTTCATGCACATAACCTTCCGAAGGAAATTCTCTAAACCAATCATCTGTTTTATTTATCATATCTGTCCCCGATTCAGTAAATTTTTGGTGGTTCACTGACGGTGATTTTTTAGTTACATATATAATACTAGCGGACCGGGCGGACGTTGTCCTGCCTTGAAAACAAAAAAAATCCTAAAAGTCGATCGCAGCGCCACCTGCCGGGTCCAATTGTGAATCTAAACCATTCTCGAATCTCCACGAACACACACAAAAAATTTCATCAAAATCGGTCCAGTCGTTTAGGAGGAGTTCAGTCACATACACACGCACACAAGAAATATATATATTAAGATATGCAATATAAAAATAACACTTCTGAATTGGTGGGCGGGCCGTTTAAAACTCATTCGCGGTCCAGAGCATAGCTTGCGGTCACAGGGTTATGTATCATTGCTCCAAACAATAATGAAAACCGTATCAAAATCCGTTGCGTAGTTTAGAAGAACTCTAAGAGTACACAGAGGACAGATACAAAAAGTGACTTATGTTTTATAATATCTATGTGTGTTTCATGGCTTGTATAAAATATTTTTTGATTTAGAGTTTTTGAATCTAAACTCAGCATGTGTCAAATTATTAGAATACATCATTGTACTAGTTTTGTCCACGTGTCCTTACGCATTTTAATGTACTGATAATCTTTATCTTCTCATTTTATTCTATTCAAATATGTTTTATGATACTATTTCTGATCATTAGTAGGAAATCATGGTTCGATAACTCTGTACAAAGTTCGGCATCAGGAGTACGTATGCTTGAGTTTAACTTTTTGTTGAAGGGTGAAATTGATTTCAGGGTTCCTGTATCCAACGCCGGTTTTCCGTGGGTTCTTGATTGTACTACAGAGCGCTGCTATTTGATGACGTTTCGTTCCTGCATGTATTTAATACTTATCAAGTAGCAGTAGCACCTACGAGCCCTTGGACCCGTCTCACCGTTGATACATCGCTGCGATTCGTCGTCCTATTACTAATATATAGAAGTCATACTTTTTTTTGTTCATTTCGTATGTAATACTAATTACTAATCTCAACTAAATGTTTGAGTTTTCTCTAACTCCTTTGTATTTTGTGTTAATATTAGAATAAGTGTCATTCTAGTGGACTACATTTATAAATATTTAGTTTGAAACAGATCTCATAGTCATAAAACTTCATGTTTCTTATATATTTAAATAGGTATGTAGTTCTACTCTGATAAGACAATAAGTAGTTATACTATAGATTTAATAAGCTAGTCACGTAATAAACTTAAGAAAAGTTACGTGTGCTTGAGTTTTATTTCAACAATAATTAGTATCTTAGATAGTGAATTGTTTAATGCGGAAAGTTCTCTTTTCCCTATCTATATGAATAAATAAGGTTAATATGTATGTTATATACGGTACTTCAACAAAAAAAAGTGTTAATATTTTTGTCTGTCTAATTGTTTGTTTCGACTAAATTCCATTCCCAAATCATCGGACCGATTTTGACAGGACTCTCACTGGCAGACCCTGGATATTATAAAGGATAATTTTATTGTAAATATGCAAATTAGATTTCCGCACAAATATAATTCTTTTTAAAGATATAAATGCAGGCGAAATCGTGTGTGACTGCTTGTATATAAAATATATTAATATAATTATAGTTTCCCGTTTACGAAGTAGGAAGTTAAATAAAAGCCGTGCATGCGACATCTATGTTTCGTATTAAGAATTTAATAGTAGAGCGGTTAGTACGCCATTCCTGTTCGTTGTGATGATTATGGAATTGGATCACAGGTAGCAGCACTATACTGAATGAAGGCTTGTTTAATTATCTATTTATCTAAGCCCGGTGTGGTAAGGTTCTCTGTAACTACTATTTATTTTCAATTTTTGAATATTAGCATCATTAATACACCTCTCTAGCTGACATAATAGCACAGAATTTTAAAAATCATATACAATTATTGTAGAGTTATTTACATTATTTGAACATTCTTTGACAAAAAAACGTCAGTAACGTTCAAACTTAGAAAAATAATAATTACAGCGGAAAATGAACAACCAATAGTTAATATTACAGTTTCATATTTTGTAATTTAGTGCTGCTTTGTTTATACATTACACATCGAAGGCTATAAAAGTTAAGGAATAAAAAGAAAATCGTTGATACACTAACCGGGATTATACATTGAGAGTAATGTGAAATGTACGGTACGATACATTTAATTCTTTCCAAATTTCGTGAGAGGCGTCTATTATAGATCTAGAATCTAGAGTAAAATATGTTGTCTCACTGCTTGTAGGAACCTCTGTATTTAACTTAAAAACTCTTTCTAATAATATTTGTACACAGAAAGCTTGTACATTTTGTTTATTATGGAATTAATAGGGTACTAGAATTGTCATAAATATTTTTAAAAATCGTAAAAAAAAAAATATTTTCACGGATAATGATGAAATTTTGTGCACTGGAAGTGCGTTATTTAAATAATAATATGGTGTCAATAGTAATATTATTTTTAAAATTTAATATTTGTCAAACGATTTTAACATAATCAATGTAGTAGATGTATGAGTAGAGCTTTCGAAGATCACATTTGTTTAATTTCCGAGGTTAGTTAATTTTAACAAAGTTTTTTGAGAAGCAGAAAAATTATTAACAAACGAATAGATGTGCTGTGTACATATGTATCAAATGTTCTATTTCATTTACGGGATATTTGTAAAATAGTCTATAGTTATTTGCGAAGTAGTCTATTGACTAGATAAGAGACTAGACTACGAGATGCAAATTTTGAAATGCAGTTAAATCAGTCTAATTTAATAACAAAAAATACTGCATCCTTAGGTAATATAGTCACTGTTCATGGTATCAAAAAATTTAATGGTAAGTGGTAGAGCGACGCTGATGCTATTACTGGTTTCAGAACGAATAGGTCGGTTCGCTGGGGGTAGTACCACCCTCCCACAGAAACACCGACGTGAAGTAACTGTGCTTGCATAGTTGCGTTTCGTTCGGTCAGAGAGAGCGCCGAAGGTCCACCTTCACTCCCCTTCCTCTTCCCCTTTTCCCCCTCCCCTTCCCCATCCCCCAAACATTAACCGGCAACGCACTTGCGACTCCCTTGGTGTTGATAGTGTCTATGGACGGCGGTGATCACTTATCATCAGGTGACGCGCCTGTTCGTTTGCCCCCTATAATATAAAAAAAGGAGATTTCACGAAAAATGTTGTGTAAATAACGTGTCAGTTTAGTACGTCTATATATATTTTTTAATATATATCGTCTTCATGCTACCTCAAAATAAGTGGTGATTTTAATAATTAAATTGTCATCTCTTAAAAGGTTTCATTTCAAACAGTAAAAGTAAAATCAATTAATACAGAAGGGGGTAACTTAATGTCCAGGGAATATTATTGTAATACTAGCCTCTGCCCGCGACTAGTGTGCCCGCGGAATAGTTACTTTAGGGTAACGTTAACACGCAGCAGAATTTCTCAAGTGGAAAAAATACCCCGATTTTGAAACATTATTCATTAGTGCTCCGCTCCTATTAGTCTTAGAGTGATGATATGTAGCCGATAACCTACCTCGATAAATGAGCTATATAACATTGAAAATTTTTTTCACATCGGACCAGTAGTTCCTGTGATTACCCCCTAAAACCTCACAAACTTTACTTCTTTATAATATTAATATAGATAACATTAACCACCGTAAACCATATTCTATTGCCTTAGTTAAGTATCACTAGATTATTTTCCAAAGCATCAGAAAGCTGTTTTGTATAGCCACTTACTATGATGTGAATTGAAGCCGTGAACAATAGTTTTATTTAAAAAAAATGATAATAAAGAGTCACAGTCCCTTTCATCAGCACGTATAAACTTCGAAAGGTATTAGATAGTATTAAAATTAAGTATTTTAATATGTATCAATTCTGTTTTTCTATTACATAATCTAGAATTTCCGATATAAACTTAGAAATAATTATATGGCTACCCCATCGTATTTGTTCTGTCTATTCCGCGTAAAACTGTTGTAATAATATTCTATATTGTAATAAATGTGATCTCTTTAGAATATCCTGTATTTTTGGTGGTCATCTCAATGTAAAATTTTGAAAGGTAATTACGAATAAAAATAAATATAGAAGAAGCAATCGTAGTTTTATTTTGCGGAATCAATGAAAAGAGTACAGACAACTTCCCCGGACTTACCCTAGATAATCTATATTTATCTACATTTTGTATTTAGATAGCTTTGACCGGTTAAAAAAAATCCAAAAAATATTGTAAAGTTTACCAAGATTGATTTTTTCCTATTTTTTTTCAAACTCTTTCGTATTTTTCTATTTTTATGGCAATTATTCGATATTTTCGAAATTCTTTTTATGGGCACTGCATGCCCTGGCGTACTTCTGCAAAAAACGCCCTGCTTACTATAATGTATTCTATGTGAGTAGGTCATAATACTCTTGCCATTCTGCGTTCTGATGCATATCGTGACTTGAAGAATCAACAAGACACGGTGTCGCGCAAATCCGAGCGGGTAGGATCGTTCGCGATAGACGCGAAGAAGTGAGAAAGGTTTGGTATCTTATACGCACTAGCATTCGGCGTATTGTTATTATTTTAATACTAGCCGTACCCGCAGCTCCGCACGCGTTTTTTTAAATCGTATTAAAAAATTATAGAATTGTGAGGCTATGCACTACTACAGAAACGCTCTTTAAAGACAATAATAAGTACGACGCGCACACCACTAAAAGTAACATGTAACGTGTACATTAGATATATAAATACAAAGAGTGTGCCAAATGAGGTTTGTCATCAGCAACACATTTGGAACCTTAACCCACCATATAACTCATATAACACATATAACCTCAGTGCTCACTTACACTGTATAAGGAACTAATGAAACAATAACTTAAAATATTATTATTAGGATTTACATTACATTCAATATACATTGCCATTATTATAATTAAGATTTTGTGACTATACAAAAAATAAACGCTTGTCTGTTCCGCAAGAAATTGTATTATGGAACACTTTACGTAATACGTTTATAATCTAAGATCTTATTAGGAAGACCTGTATATCATTAATCTTATTAATAATTATAATGTCGAATTGTAAACAATAAGCTGATAATTATTTCTCTTCTTAAAAATAAAGAATGAGTTGAAATCTTGCTTTCTTCTTTCTTAAATTTCATGCAGACAAAATCGCGGGTAACAGCTAGTCTAAAATAGAATTACATCAATACTTTTTATTAGGTTCGCTATCTACCAGTGAAAGTCCCGTGAAAATCGATGTAACCGTTTTGGTGATAGCGCAGTGGGTGAAGCCACGGTTAACAGTTAGTCTAAATTAAATTACTTTTTATAAGGTCCGCTATATGCTAGTGAAAGTCCCATGAAAATAGGTCTAACTGTTTTGGAGAAAGCACTGTGGGCGTAGCCACGGTTAACAGCTAGTATAAACTAAAATTGCCTAAATTACTTTTTGTAAAGTTAGCTATCTGCCAGTGAAAGTCTCGTGAAAACTGGTTTAACCGTTTTGGAGATAGCATTGCGGGTGAAACCACGGTTAACAGCTAGTATACACTAAAATTGCTTGAATTACTTTTTTATAAAATCAGCTATCTGTCAGTGAAAGTTATCTGAAGATCTATCGAACCGTTTTGAAGATAGCACTGCTGGTGAAGCCACGGTTAACAGCTAGTATAAACTAAAATTGCTTAAATTACTTTTTATAAGATCAGCTATCTGCCAGTGAAAGTTATGTGAAGATCGATCGAACCGTTTTGGAGATAGCATTGCGGGCGAAGTCATGGTTAACAGCTAGTATAACCTAAAATTGCTTTAATTACTTTTTATAAGGTCAGCTATCTGCTAGTGAAAGTTTCGTGAAGATCGGTTGAACCGTTTTGAAGATAGTACTGTGGGCGAAACCACGGTTAACAGCTAGTCTAAATTAAAATAGACTAAATTACTTGATATGATGTCCGCTATCTGCTGGTGAAAGTTTCGTGAAAATCGGTCCAATCGTTTTGGAGATAGCATTGTAGACAAAGCCGCGGTTAGTACCTACTTTAATTTAGAGTAGCTTAAGTAACCCGCTGTAATTTCAGCTATCTGTCAGTGAAATTCATGTCAAAATTGGTCCAGCCGTTTCGGAGATTACCCGGAACAAACAGACAGACCGACAAAAATTTTAAAAATTGCATTTTTGTTATCAGTAGCGTGTATACTTTCGTACCCAAGCAGTAATTTTTTTTTATTTTGATATTACATACAGACACTTCATTTTTATTATATGTATAGAAGAATAGAAGAAGATGATTGTATAGAATTGATATATTTTTTTCCACTGCTATATCATAAGTTAATCGTGTCATATTTCAATGAATACGAATTACGCAAGGGGTCCTTATCGGAATATACACTTTTTCACTACACCAGTTATATTACAATTTAAAAAATAATAATTTGGAGACGGTACCCATTTGAAAGTACATTTAATCATCCTATCAAATATCACATAACAAATTACCATCTACATTTAATAATAGCGTACTGGTTCGTATCATATAAAAAATAGCAAATGATATTATAAAAATATAAATATGATATAAGTTTATGATTATACTATAATAAATGATTTCTCAATTCATATAAAATAGCAGTAACAAATGAAATTTCATCTATGCCTAGTAGCGGTACATAACTAGACAAAGAGTAAGGTGCTATTGGCTCGGACGATATTGCACTACCGCTGCCCGAGGCAATGTTCCTGGTTTATTGACAAGCTTGCTCGAAATACGTTTCATGAGATTTCGTGAATTCATCGTTGACACGATTTCCTCAGATATATATTTCATAGAACTACTACAATTCATTCCATAGAAGTTATATACTTTATTTCTCTTCCTAAAGCAATAGCCTTTTTTAATTCGTGAATTCTATCGGTATCGAACCTTCTTTTGTTCATTGTATGTAACAATATATAATCCTTATCCATATGATAAATGCGACAACGAGTTTGTTTGTTTGTTACGCTTTCACGCGTTAAATACTTAACCGATCATTATGAAATATCACATATATGTTGTCAGAAATACAGAAAAAAGACATTAGATGCATTTCATAGTGAAAAAAAAAACTGTTTCCAAGGGATAGGTCAAATCTAGCTTAACGCGAGCAAAGACACGAGCAAAACCTAGTAAAACACATTTATATTGTTTCCTGCTTTTTATCACGGTATCATTTACGCCAGGTTACTTTATTTTCTTTCGCAAATACTTTTGTGTACAGACGTTGTCTCGTCGTATTTTTATTTAAGGATAGATTAGATTTAAAAAGGTGTTACTTCAACCCCGTGGAAAAGTATTTTTTTAATATTTTGCGAATATTCTATACTATAATAATTTGTCGAACCGTCGTCGTCGTCGTCGAAAATATTTCTCCAAAATTGATTCCCGGTAATTTTGAGAGCGTAACAGTATACGATAATACTATTTTATTAAGTTGTGTTTAAATAGGCATGTTTATCTGTAAAACTATTCGATGAATTTCCATGGTGATTTCACATATAGGCATATAGCATATAGCCTTAAGTGTCACGGAAAACGATTCATGAAAAAAATTGAAGATTGTTCGCTTAGCTTGGTAGAGCTCGCAAAAGTCATTAGTTTCACTGCAGTCGATTTTTAAAATACACTCAAAGAAGTTTACGGTTCTCTGGCTATCTTGGTAAAACGATCATCATTGTGTAATACAGTGAAGAACAAATAGAGGGCGCTATTAGTTTTTACTTAAGTTATAAGAGTATTTTCTAAAGTTTACGTCAATGACAAACTCCATTCCGTAGAAAAACTGCTGTTACATTATTTTGTGAAGCGATTAATATAATAAAAACATAATTTCTATCAGATAACCGGAAAATTGAAACTAAGCCTTGTCTTTTTTGTTGAAGAAAATAATCTGCAAGTAATTATTGCAAAATATTTTATGTTATTTTTAGATAATTATTTCGTAAAATTGCAATTTGATTTTAATTGACTTTCGAATCACTACACATCTATGAAAAAAATCAATTCAGTTTTGTAGTTCACCTAATTCTAAAAAAATATGTAATAGCTAGTCATTTCAGTACCATCAACCCTTTACCCAAGCATAAAATTACAAAGTTTAATAAAAAAGATTATACAATTTTTATGGGTAATGGAAAACAGCGATGAGGCAGTTAAACTATTAAATTATGACACGACAGTTATACTAACGACCAATTTAAAATGACGAGGTGCGGCGCACCTCTGCCCTGCTCTATCCAATCTCCGCAATTCTATAATAAACATTATATTGCAGGAGAATCTATGCAATTTAGGTCGGCGCGCCTCCTGCTTATATGGTTAGTTCAAATGATTTATAATGATTACCTATCTCTTTCTATTACAGTTTCATTATCTGATGTTGACAAAATACTTATTAGTTTTTTGTAGACATTAATTATTTTTCCCATTGAATTTGTCGAATTCAACAAACTTCTAGAATAATAAGGAACATTTGTACACATATATAGAAGCAATTGTATGTATTAGTATAGATAAGCGACATGCCGTATCTTTGTAATGTACGTGTAGGTGGTAGAGCTACGCTGAAGGTGTTATTAGTTTCAGCATGAATGGTTCGGCTCGCCCGGGGTAGTACCACCCAACCCAAAGAAACACCAACGTGAAGTAACAGTGCTTGCATTGTTGCGTTTCGTTCGGTCAGTGAGAGCGTCGATGGCCCACATCTCCTCTCCCACTTCCCTACTCCTTCCCGCCTCTCAAACAGAGGCTGGCAACGCATTGGCGACACCTCTGGTGTTGCTAGTGTTTATGGACGGCGGTAATCACTTAACATAACACCAGCCTGTTCGTTTGCCTACAATGATATAAAAATAAAAGTGGCGTCGTAAAAGTCCAAGCGATTTAGATAATTTTTACGGCGCTTTGGTATTAAGTATAATACATCGACATTTCTGTTGTCTACAGATATATTTTTAAGATATACATTTTTTTAGTATATTATTTTGATTTTATGTTCATACATAAAATCTGGCCAGGATAGACTAGCCAGCGTTACTAGGGTAAGCACCCGAAATGTTTTTGAAGATTTTATTACAATATATTTAGAAGAAGCATAGACAAAACAATCAGTTTCTCAAATGATTTTTTATTTTAGTAGCTATTGACGATAACAGTATTATAAATAAAAACAAATTGGGAAACGTGTAAAAAAATAATGAATTATGGTCGAGATTTAGCGATTACAGGAGCACTAGTATATTTTAATTTCTGTAAATACACAAAGCTCCGCTATAAATTTATGCTTAACACGATACAAGAAGCTTAGTGCAGTGTGCGTGGTGTATCAGCTGCGAACAATTATTAATTTGAAAGTGCAGAGGATTGAGTTTTGAAAATGATAGGTGAAACTGGATATTTACATTATTTTGTATTCTACACCGATATTGTTTCCTTTAAAATCTATTTTTGGCATTATAATTGTTAAATCTAAAGAGGTTAGTAGTTTTTATTTGTATCCTATTTTGAAGCTATTAGTGATTGTAAAATATTTTTTTATTACACTAATAACAATGACTCTTGTAAAAACAGCAGGCCTAGAGTTTCTTGTCAATTAATTTCTATAGGAAATAGTGCTTTTTTAATTAACGGATAAGTTACCTAAAGTACTGAAACAAAATTTAGTTATATTATTTAATTTAAGAATTATTACCATCTACAATAAATATTGAAATTTACATGATCGTGTGAATTATAAATTACACCACAACCTCACGGAGCAACGCGGCCCGACGGTTGATTGCGAACCTTAATTACTTAAAGAGTTTATGAAAGTGCAAATTAATTTAAACTTTGAGTTTATCTTTGGTGTGAGCTGTCGGTGCTAGTTTTTTTTGCTTTTGACAATAGTACTTGTACATAACTTATTAACGAGACTTTATTTAATTTATTTATTCATTTTTTTGCCATTTTTACAGTCGAATCTTTATTTTACACGATTTCAATTGTATGAAATACCGTATTTTTTGCTTAAATATGTAGTTGCTACGAACAAGAATCAAAAGTAATTTAAAGGCACCTAAACGAATGATTCTATATTTTTACTAAGCTAATGTTAAGAAACAATTTCTTGTTTTTCCTTTTGTATAATTGAAAAAGAATTAGTACGTATTAAAAAAAAAAACTGTCATTAGCAAATTGTATGGTCAGGAGAGAGCTGACATCAGTTTAGAGTAACTGGCGGGACCACTTACTGTAACGAAACTCTATTGAATTGTAAATGAGGTAGATACACTGAAATAGTCATGGGTGCTGAAGAACTTACTGAAACATGAAAATTTTATAAAATTGTGTAACGTACGGAACGCTTTCTACATATTATATGAAGTTAAGACAATTAATTGTACGTTTCACGTAAAAATTGTTTCGATAACAAATAACTCGCGAAATGAAATTTCCTTGTCGTACTACTTCTGTGTTTTTTTTTAATTCTATTAGTTTTCGGTTTTAATGAGTTTATTTTTTTTATTTTACCTTTTGGTTTTATAATCCTATCACAATTCTTTGTACAAAGTTCGTTATTAAAACATTCTAATAGAACAAATAACAAGTTTGGTGAATTACTACCTCGTGAATTTTCAACGTTAGTTATTCAAGACAAACGTTTCATTTTACGGCAGCCGGATAATGGTCATCTCCTAATGGATTATATTGAGCTTAAACAAGGATAAAGCGTATCGTGTAGGCGTTATATACATCATGTTTCGTTAAAAAATAACTATAGATGTGTTCAGTTGCGAGTCACTTTGCTCTAGATCTAGTTTCTCACCATATTTACCAGCCTCTTAAAATCAGGTTAAGTTATAGTCAAACGCTAATCCAATGTCTATCCATAGAAATGATTGTTGTTATATAATTGAGTTCGATAAATTCCATCACCGTTTGGGCGATCGCCGTCAAGCTTGGCCCGAGTAATGTTTTATTATCGAGAAGGTATCTATGTTATCTATTTTATTAGAAAACGCCACTGCAATATGCTACTAAATTGGCACGTATGAATATTTGGACAACGAGATTATATACAATCTATAAAGTTTGCTATGTTATAACTTTTTATTAGTAAACATTCTAGTTAAGATATTTTATTGAAAATCATTACATAGTATAAAACAAAGTCACCTACCGCGTCTGTCTGTCTGTCTGTTCGCGATAAACTCAAAAACTACTGAATTGATTTTTATGCGGTTTCCACCAGTGGATAAAGTGATTCTTGAGGAAGGTTTTAGTATATAATTTGTCAAGGATTTTTTTTTAAATTAGGGCGGGACAACGTCTTCCGTGCCCGCTAGTATAATGATAAAAGCATGTAAAGCCCCAGGTACTACCACTTTTATATCCGCGTGGAATAGTTACTTTGGGCTAACGCTAACAGGCAGCGGAAGATCTCAAAATGAAAAAGTACCCTGATTTAGAGATATTATTCATCGGTGCTCCACTCCTATTGTTCTTAGCCTGATGATATATAGCCTATAGCCTTCCTCGATAAATGAGCTATCTAATACTGATCAAATTGAACCAGTAGTACCTGAGATTAGCGCATTCAACCAAACGAACAAACAAACCCTTCAGCTTTATAATATTAGTATAGATAAAGGTACTACTGGTTCAATTTGATCAGTATTAGATAGCTCATTTATCGAGGAAGGCTATAGGCTATATATCATCACGCAAAGATCAATAGGAGCGGAACACCAATGAAGAATGTTTCAAAATCGGGTAATTTTTTTCCTTTTGAGAGATATCGTTAGCGTTAATATTATATACGTTGCCATGGTAACGTGGTAAGTTTCTATCGCAAACATTTTCAAAGTTTATTTTGTTTTCCTATTCAAAATTTTTTATCTATTACGTATTATAAAAATAAAGTTTGTGTATGTACAATTAAAATAACAACTTTTTGATGAATGTATATGGCTACAAATGACCAAAAATTTTTTTTAATATTTTGTCTATATTTTTATATTATTATATTTTGTCTGTTTGTTCCGGGTAATCTCCAAAACAGCTGGACCTATTTTAACGGGAATTTTACTGGCAGATAGCCGAAATTATAGCAGTTGACATATTGTACTTTATTTGTCCGCGGCTTCGTCCGCATTGCTATTTCCAAAATGGTTGGATCGATTTTTACGGGGTGTTCACTGGTAGGTAGCAGACCTCTTAAAAAGTAATTTAGGTTTTTTTATTCGCCTTCGGCCGCAGTGGAATATCCGTAATGCTTGAACTGATTTTCACGGGGCTTTCACTGGCAGATAACTCACCTTATAAGAAGTAACTTAGACTATTTTATTTTGTTACTCAAGACTTCGTCCGGAATATTCTACTATCTCTTAATCGGTTGGACCGACTTTGACGGAATTTTTACGGGCAGATAACTAGCGAGCTTGGAAGACGTTGTCCCGCCCCGATAATAAAAAGAAAACCTTGAAAAATTATACTTAAACCTTCCCCATGAATCATTCTATCTACTGGTGAAAATGGCATGAAAATCCGATCTGTAGTATTTGACTTTATCGCGAACAGACAAACAGACAGACCAGAGGACATTGTTTTACACTATGAAGTGATGAACTGTTACCTGTGCATTCGTTCGTGTGAATTTAATAAAAATAGTTTGTTTACTGTAAACAAGCGCGTGAGACGTGCGCTGTACTGGACTCCAAGAATAAATGTATGTAATTTGAATTATATTATCATTTTGGTCAATTTGGCGGCCATTTTGTTTTATTTACCGCGTTTGCATCTACATAACTCAGTGATTATAGCAACGTATAAGAATAATACAATTATATCGACAATATGTCATGTTATGTCTATATCAATTTAACACATATTGTTCGATAAAATATATATATATATATATATAATATAATATATATAGTTTAAAATTTTCATTACTTTCTTATATAGTGTTAATGAGCACTGAGGGTGGTACATAGTAGGTTAAAGTTCCAGGTATATTGCTGATGATAAATCCCATCCCATTTGATATACTATTTGTATTCACATATCTAATGTACACGTTAAATGTTACAGTAGATGGCGTAATATAAGATTGTAAGTAGGTGTGTACATTACAGAAATGCTTTTTCAAAAACATTTGTAACTATGACACCATAATTATTTAATATATTTAAAAAATCGCGTGCGGAGCCGCGGGGGACAGCTAGTATAATTATAATAATAATGTCATTTATTTCAGACTCATCGTTACATCCTTATTTGTGGCTACCGTTATAGGTATATATAGTTATACTAGCGGGCCCGGCAGACGTTGTCCCGCACTGATTATAAAAAAATCCTTGACAAATTATATACTAAAACGTTTCCTATGAATCACTTTATACATTGGTGAAAACCGCATGGAGATCCGTTCAGTAGTTTTTGATTTTATCGCGAACAGACAGACAGACAGACGCGCTAGGGGACTTTGTTTTATACTATGTAATGATTATATAGTTATATAAATCTAGATTAAAAGTTATTCTCAAATTTGTATCGGAAAAAACAGACAAGAAATTCATTTAATAATAATAATAATAGGAAATATAAAACAAACAGCTAAATGATTTTGTGTTAAATAATTTGGCGACGAGTTCACAAATACAGGCGAATGAGCTTGCGAGCGCTCGCTTATCGCATCGAGAGCGAAGTGCGAAGCGAAATTCTGATTTATATTCACTCGGTGCTCTGGTTCCAGTTTGTACACATCAGCCTGCAAAGCTCTGAATCAGGGACTGCAAGTCAATTATTACGTTAACTAACCTTCACTGAATTTAATAGTGACTATTGTAGATATTGCATTATTATTTAATACTATATGTTAAAATTAACACAGTATTCTAGTTATTTAAAAATTGTTACGCAATATTTATAGCCAGTTACCCGCCCGGCGTCTGATGAAGAGAAGGAAAGCAAAACTTACCTTTACATTACGATCTTTTTTCTACTTAGTCTATGGCCTCCGTAAAAAATTCCACAATTCTGCCAGTCTCATGTAGATTTATAATAAGAATGTAAATCTAGCGTGTATGTACTTTTTAAATTTTAGTCAAAAAAATTGTTGCTGGTGTCTTGAAATAAGTAATAAAATACATTTCAATCATTTTTAGAAATGTCTGTCTGTCGGTTTTTTTGGACACGCATCACTGTTAAAGTACTGCGTTCACGATAAAACGAAGATAAAGAAGATCACAAAGGATATTCTCGAGTAACATTTAGCCTTTGTTTCATTAAAATCAGTCGGACTCTATCAAAAGTTACTGTAATTATAATGATGACGCGGCTTAAGTAGGAGAGAAAAGTACATAAGTAAATGGAATTGATAGATTCAGACGATTTTGTTAATCACAGTTTTTTAAATAAGGTTCGCGGGTGAAATCACGGTCACAGTTAGCAATGAATATTTGCTTCCTTTTATACAATGTGGGGATTAGAAATTGACTTTTTGTATCTCAAATCTATATATACTTTCTACTAGCTGTGCCTGCGACTGCGTCCGTGTGGAATTTGAAACATAAGTACAATGATTAATAAAACCCGATTTAACTGACCTTATTCTTTGTGAACGATTCCGTTCTGGGGACTATCCTCAGATTGACTGTAATATGCACAAGTCCAATGAAATATTTAGAGCGGTTAAAAAGTTTGACACGGGCTATTTTTCTGCTATTGTTTTGGGAAATTCATAAAACTGAAAAGGAAATCATTAATTTGCGTCAGTTTTCAGGTCCTATCTTCAATGATTCTTTCGCTAGACTGGAACGCCGTTTGAGATGAGGATGCCCGAGTGAACCGCTTTAATTAGTCCCGTGACATAACATGTCTCTAATTAGAAAGTAAGGTGTAGTTTCAAGCACACACTTTAAATTTATTTGCCCCTATTTCTTTAAGAGAAGGAACTGCATGTTTATCAAAGGACAAATGGCTAGAGAGTGATACAACTGACTTTGCAATATACAAATTATAGAAAATCATACGAATTCAATGCGCTGAACCGTATATGTAAATAAGGTTAAGGTGGATGACATTTATTAATCATAAATTGTAAAATATTATAACGGTTACTAAAAAATATAAATAAAAACGCAAACGCAACATGAAATATTGTTGATATATTATAAAACGTTTTTTATTCCATCATTTATATATATACACAAGGCCAGGCGTAATACTTACAAAAATCTTATTTGGCCTTGACCCTCGATCTCAAAATTTCTTTACGTCTTTTATGAGTATTAGAAATAATACAGTTATAGTGTAATGTAGCTGAGGATTAAACATAAATATTGATAGGTACTTGTTACTTTTCGATATCACATGTATAATAAATACCACATGGTGCTCGTAACTTGCAACAGTTTGCTATATGATTATTATTTTATTTTTTCACTCACACATTTTATTTATTATCTAAGCTTGGCTCTTGGCTTGGCTAAAAGTTTCACGAGTCGCCGTCTGCCTGACGTCAATAAGTCTCGGGATTCCTTTATTATCTAGGCAATTAGAGATGACTAAATGGCCATTATCATCAATTCTAAGACCTACATGCAAACTCATGTATTCTAAATTTGAAGTCAATGTTAAGGAAACACTAATCAGGGGTATAATAGTATTAGCCGTCAGTGTTGGCCGTACCAACTGATTTATGTAATTTTAAAATGGACGTGAGACTATGGTGTTTTTATTAAAGCTGCTAAAACAGATGACCTTCCTGTCATAGAGATGGTGCAAGTGATTTATAACTATGTTCACAAAAAATGAACTCCAAAGGCATAAAGTAAGGGCAACGTAACTTTGTTCTTTTAGAAAGGTGACAACTGAAGTGAAAAACCATTCTACCTATCTGGCTCCTTTATTTATTTTCATCAATATTTGTCACTTGCAGATCTCATTTACATAATGAGTAATAATCATGCTTATTATATAATGCCATATTAGATAATGAGTAATCTTGATCAATATTATAAATTCGAATGTGAGTTTGTTTGTTTGTTACCTTCTAACGCCTTAGCTATTGAACCAATCATCGTGAAATTTTGCATACAATTTATCAGGTTTATACAAAAAGATATACCGTGTTATTATAAAAAATACAAAATAGTTAAATACATATTGAATACTCGCTTTAAAAAAATTTGGATACTTACGTATTAAATGCACCACGCTCGCCGACGGCTGCCGCGGCAAGATCGTGTTATCCTTTTTCGCAAGTCTAACCTTTTTTTTTTTTTTAACGTGGAGAGAAAATCCATCATGGACTGTCAGTCCCCCGGGGGAGGGCCTGAGATGAGTCGACCGCCATCTGCGTGCTATGACGCAGCTGCTGGTCCCTTTCAGCGACTTTAACCGACTAAAACTCCACGACAACCTACGCCACACTATGGGGGATGTCACGGGTTGCGTGAGCAGGCTCCGCAACACCCTCCGGCGGCAGGCGTTTCCCACGCCACACCCGACTGAGGCAGCCCGGATGCAAGAATGCCTCCCAGCCCGCCGAACCCGTGCAATGGGAGGGCAGGGCCCCCGCCCCTTACTGTGCGAACGTATAATCGCAGGCCGCCTCGTCCAGCATCTAACACGAGTCGGGCCGGATCTGGTGGATAACCAGTTCGGTTTCCGCCAGGGGCGCTCCACCATAGATGCAGTGATGAGAGTGAAGATTCAGGCGGAGGAAGCAGTTGCCCGGGGTGAGGTGGTGTTGGCGGTGTCCCTTGACACCGCCAACGCGTTTAACACATTGCCTTGGGCTAGCATCAAAGAGGCACTTCGGTATCATGGAGTGCCTCACTACCTCCGCCGCATAGTTGGGGCGTACCTCTCGGAGAGGTACGTAACCTTCCCAGATCAGAGTGGGGGGGAAAGTCGACGAGACGTCGTGTCCGGTGTTCCGCAGGGGTCTGTCCTGGGCCCTCTCTTGTGGAACATCGGATACAACTGGGTGTTGCGTGGTGCGCTCCCCCGAGGCGCCAGCGTGGTCTGTTACGCGGATGACACGCTGGTGATCGCTCGTGGAAGGACGCACAGCGAGGCCGCGACGATCGCTACAGCGGGGGTCACTCAGGTTGTCGACAGGATCCGGCGTCTGGGATTGGAGGTGGCCTTGTGCAAATCCGAGGCCGTGTGGTTTCACGGCCCTCGGAAAGCGCCACCTCAAAGAACTCAGATTCTTGTAGGAGGCGAGTCCATCGACGTCGGGTCGAGTATGAGGTATCTCGGCCTCCTCCTCGACAGTCGATGGACGTTCAAGGAACATTTCCGGCAGCTGGCCTCTCGCCTAATGGGCACAGCGGGCGCCCTCGCCCGTTTGTTACCCAACCTCGGGGGGCCGAACTCTGCCTGCCGGAAGCTGTACCTAGGTGTCGTGCGGTCGATGGCCCTTTACGGGGCCCCCGCGTGGGCGCCTAAAGTGACGGCCTATAACATCGCTCGCCTGCGGAGACCGCAGCGGGCGATGGCCGTCAGAGCCATACGCGGGTACCGTACGATCTCCTTCAAGGCGGCCTCTTTACTTGCCGGGTCCCCACCCTGGGACCTGGAAGCGAGAGCCCACGCGTCTTTGTATCATCGACGCGTGGAGGCGCTGGAGAGGGGTCAACGTCTAGCACCTCGAGAAATCGGGATGCTAAGGTCCCAACTCCACCAGGTCCTAGTGGTGGAAGAGTGGTCTCGACGACTTGAGTGACCTAGCTGGGGCGTGGTAACCATCGAGGCTGTTCGACCAGTCATGGTCGAATGGCTCACCAGGCGGCATGGCACCCTGAGCTTCCGGCTGACACAGGTGCTTTCGGGGCATGGCTGCTTCGGGCGCTACCTGTGTCGCATTGGCCGGGAGCCAACTCCAGGGTGCCATCACTGTGGCTGTGTGGATGATTCCGCGCAGCACACGATGAGTGAATGTACCGCCTGGGATGTGCCACGCTACGAGCTGGTCGCGGCCATCGGCCCGGATCTCTCGCTCCCGATCGTCGTTAATAAGATGGTTGAGAGCGAGGCCGGGTGGCTCTCCGTCGCCTGCTATTGCGAGACAGTCATGCTTGCAAAGGAGGCGGCGGAGAGGGAGAGGGAGTGGACCACTAGACTCCCCTCCCGCGGTCGACGAACCACACGGCGGCGATGGGTAGGTGATGACCTCCGGCCGCCGTAGATGGGGGGGGGGGGGGCTAGGGGCGATGGACACGGGCATGTCCGTCGCCCTGGCAGTTTAAACTGCACAGGCCCATGTGGTTGAGGTGCATTGTGCCGATGCGACTCCCACAGTTCGTCAGGGGGGGTCTAACACTCACTCCCCCTTCGAGGGGTCTACCATCTTTGACCCCTCAGACCGCAGTCAGGGCCTCTTGAAGGGCTTACACCTATCGGGGGAGCAGACGCAGTGCCAGCCGGCAGTCCCTGCTCCCCCACCCAAAAAGGTATATGAAGGCACCATGGGGTTTTAGTCCGTGCAAATCGGACATAACCCATCCTCAGCTGCCCGACGGGATGGGCATCTGTAAGGGATCTCCCCATGTATAAAAAAAAAAAAAAAAGGGCCCCCGCCCCTTCCCCCCCCCGGGTTCAGCCGGCAGCGGAGAGAAAACCCCTCCGCCGCCGCCCCCACACTGATTTTTTATCGAGGTTTACTCCTCTTCCGCCTCAGCCACTCTGAGGTCGCCTCCGGCCTACGCTAGCCTAAACATCCCCCCCCATCCCTCGCTCGTAACCCTACCCTGCCTATCTCAAACCCTACGCCCTCCAACCCCCTGGCCTTGCCTACCCACTAAGTAGGTAGGCAAGCCAGAGGTTACCTAACCAACTTCCCTTCCCGTTCCCCCACCCTACAATCCCTATCCCTACCAAACCTCTCTACCTACACAGACCCTACGCCCACCTAACCCCTGGTCTTGCCTACTTACGCGGTAAGTAGGCAAGCCAGAGGTTTCCTAACCTTCTCCCCCCCATTCCTACGTAGCCTACGTGGGAGGTTTTCTCAAGGTGGCCTCTGGTGGAAGTCACCTCCACCTCTCCTTCTTCCTCGCCTAGCACCACGGCGACGTATCGCAGGTGCGCTAGCATCCCTCTCTCTGACTCGTTCCGCCTCTTCTTTCTGCAGCACAATTGAGTCACAAAATGAGGCGACAGCTCCCCACACTGCCTCGTCCCGGACCATAGCCTTAACTACGGTCGGTAAGGACATATCCCTTCCGATTCGCAAGTCTAACCTAAGCTAACCAAAAAGAGATAGAAGAGCAAGATGTCGAACGTTCGGCGAACACGGTGCATTTAATACGTAAGTATCCAAACTTTTTTAAAGCAAGTATTGAATACATATTTCACTTTTTTGTAATAACACTCATAGAGTTTTATCTAGAAAAAAGTAATGTTCCTGAGGGATAGGTCAGATTCATATTGATGCGAACGAAACCACCAAAATAAATACTTTTCTAATACCATCATATTCACGTAATCTTAGTTAAGTTACTTAAAAAGACATAATCCGTGTTATTACAAAAAAGTTAAATACGCACTGAACTCTTACTTTAAAAAAGTTTGATTACAAAAGAGTGTCTTACCCTTATTTACAGATTGATATTATTTTCATTTAAATATTCTCTAACACTTGTCTAAGTTCACAGTTCTCATTCTATTGTTGTAATTAACTATATCTCTATTTGCTGGAAAAATAATTTTGATAGTAAATAATAGATTTCATGGGTATTTTCGAAGAAGTAAACAAATTAAACAATTTTAGACATTCACAAGTAAATCGTAACTATTACTATTTGCCACTGTTGACATCTGATAGTATATTAAATCTGTCATTATACTGTTGTTCTACCTTACGCATTTTGACGAAATATATGAATCTTATAAATTGCTTACTTTATTTATTTTATACATCATTTTCTTTTAAGTAAAATATCATAATAATGATAACCAATTTAACGTATATTAAGTAAATTTTCTTAATGAAGATCTGAACAAAAATATTATTCATAAATTGAAATTGTTTTCAAAATATCTGTATGTAATGGAAACTTTTTGAATAATGAGATCGTATTGAACGAATGCTATTCAGAGTTGCTTGCATAAAAAAATTAAATCAGACGTTTAGCTAGAGAACGCTTGGACACACTTTTGTAATAAAGTATTTTAAAGATGACTTCTACCAGATTTTTATTGCCTAAATTGCCTAAATTTTAGGCACTGCTTAGTAAAACTCGTGTTATACCCGTGTTCGTTTTTGTTTTTGTAATAAGAACGAATGTATCTAAAAATATTTAATCGCTCGCGAGTGTGATAGATCTGAAAAACAAGGAAATAATCATTTGAATTTATTTAAAACATCCAATATTGATATAGTGAATTATAAGCACCTAAATGAAACGATTAGTACTCGATGCATATGTACATTTTATGATCACGAATATATCTTGCTGCAAAAATATTTCTTTTATAATATCGTGCTTTGCGGCGAATTTGTCGATTTGTCGAACTATAAAAATCTTTTTATATTATTATTCGTACTAAAGACAATGTTTTATGCCTATTTATTAGTGCTTAATTTCTCGAGATATCAAAATAATTGTATTATGAAAAACCGTCAGTTATATTAGAAATGTGTTTTAAGTTTATATATCGACATAACCATCATGTGCGTCATACACAGAATGAACTCTATTCGGTCAATGAGTTGGTCTCAAGCGATCCCGAAGAAAGGTTTCTATAACTGAAGTCGATTTACGTTCTCAGTGACTTAATTGACTGAGTAAGATATGAAAGACCTAGTTTACGTTGTGCTGGTTATCGGCTATATGATTAATTATAATAATTATGCTTTATTCTGCCGTATGTCTATGTGTAAGGAAGAAGAGAGCCTTAAGAGGACATCTGAAAGTAGAAGAAGTGCTTTTTCTCTAATAGAACCACTGATTTCATACTCGGATCGCCAATACTTTCTAGGTGGGGGTAGTGGTTACGGCCCTTAGTGTGAGAAAAAATATCTTTGCTTAGAAATGGACTATTTACGGAATATTATTACGGCGACTAAAATTAAATAGGGTTAAAAAAATAACAACTAATAGTCATATTTATTGCGTATATATATAGTACGCTCGCAATGTATCGGCGAGTATGGATAGAACTCTGCAATCATAAGCTCCCAATTAGAAATACCATGCTTGAATGGTGATAGGACTTTTTTCTTTTGTCCTGATCCAGCCTCAATCGGGAAATTAGTCGATTTCTTCATGCATACGTACTTGAGAATTCGTTACTCTTTAACAATATTGTTATTAAAATTTAATCAGGGTCAAGCCTGATTAAAAAAGAGGACGCTCGCTCGGCACGTAGGGTGACCGTTCTTTGCCCTTCATTACATAATGGTATGCACACTAATGTCATCCGTTTCCGCCAAGCCCGATCAACCGTTATAGTGACGTACAATATTAATGCAAATACAGGTCTTATAATATTTAATTAGATTGTTAAGTTGATTTTACAATATTAATTTAAGCTGTAATTTTATAACATAGATAATATGAAATGTCTTGACATTATTTTAAGTCAATAAATAGGTGTAGTTATGATGTTTTTCTCTTAACTTCTAGTTCAGTTTTGTGTAATTGTCATTTATAAGTTTCAACTCGACCTTTTTATGTTTCATTGTGATTCTTTTATTAAATGTAACGAGAAAATACTCTGACAAAAACATAAGGTCTATCTTTGTTGTCATAGTACATATTTGTTACTTAATAATAAAAAAAAATCACACACGACTATATAAATTAACTATAATAATTAGACAGATATGTTAATTACCTACAAATATAACGGATGCTAATTGTGATCGTCACAGGATGGTGCCCTCGTGTGCCCTCGCCTTAATAGAAAGAAGATATTCCTATCCTATAAGGTTTGTACAGGCTTGTATCTGCTACACACAGCTAAACATTTTTCAAAGACTATGTAAAAACGCAAAAATCCTTGATAAATTTGTTTATATTTGAATTTTTTCAGGATTGTAAACAATTTTTAAGTTTGCAAATAATCTCGATAATTTATTTTAATAATGTATTTATAATTTGATTTGAAAATAATAAAAAAAAAACAACCTAAAAGTTGACAAGTTCTTCAAATGATGATTAGATCCAACAAATATACTAAAGCATAACGAATCTCAGCAATTTAATATTGTGTTAAAAATAGTACATTTGTAACTAAATGAATTAATCTGTAGTTCTGTTTATATAAAATTATTTATTTCTCAAATTTTGTGATAGATTAACTCTTATAAAGGCCAGACTAGATCTCACAAATAATACGTTAGATAGTTTTCGTTTTTCTATCTCCCTGAAAAATAGATTGTCCATTTTTATTTAAATATACATTATTAAAATAGTTATTGGCTTTAAATATATCAATAATGCTTTTAAATTATTTAGAAAAAGAAGAAATAAAAATTAAGACCTTATTTATTTGCTAACGGATTTTGTTTAAATTTTGTCCTTGGGAAGTTTTTTTTTATTCTGAAATTGATACGTTATAAATTAACAGTAATACTTTTAGAAATTGTAGAAAATATAATTTTAATAAATCTCAATTTATCTTGATAAATATCATTCTATTGCTGATAGACTGATCACCATAAAAGTTGACCCAACTTATATTTTTTTCATGGAGGAGGTATATTAGTTCTATAATTATAAATGTATATATCTATAATCAATTTTAATGTAACTCATCACTAGTTGGAGCTACAGTGCGTCAACTTTACTATCTATTACATCAATAATAGTAAATATATGTGTTAGGAACTGAGAACAATGTTAATACGTATGTAATCAAGTAATGAATATTTCGTGTCAGAACACACTTTACTTGTAAAATAACTAAGTAATAAAATTATAATAATGAATTAAATAAAACAGAGCCCACTTTCGGTCGATAAAATACATGAAGTTTTTGTAGGACATAAAAAAGCATATTCTCTGATACGAAATTGCGAGCGACAGCTAGTGTTTGATACGATTTCACTATTCTATAGCTGGTATACAACGTTCATGTCCATTCAGTAACGTCGAAACGTCACTAAATGGCATTGATTAATGACATTCTTCTTTAGCAAATTATCTACATTTAATACAACTCATGTTAGATTTGACTTAGTTTAGTATCCTTAAGCGTTCCGAGAGGGGAATAAGTGAAACGAAACTATTATTTGTATTTATTGCTATAATAATATAAATTATTTCTTAGTCAATAAATATAAAAAATAAAACAGCCACCTAGAGAGATTATATCCGTCGTTATTGTCATTCGGGTTTGCATCTTCACGGCTCGTTGGAATAACGCTGAGTCATGTAAGAAAGAGTGAAAACACTGACCCTTATATCCTCATGAGGTGGCTAACATAAGAATTTGTGAGCTTCTTCGTTCCCACTGAGACGTAAGCTACGGTTATAGCATTGAGCACGTACTATCAGCCTGCTTTGTTTTGTGAAAGAAAATGGATTATGGGATAAGGTCAAATAAATTCATAGTTTGGAACCAATCAAAATTTTAAATATAAAGAATATTTTCGAAAATCAATAAATATACAAAAGTAGATTTTTTAAATTCATAAATGAAAAATATATTTACAAAAAAAAAGATCCGGTAAATGAAAACAACGTGGTGAAACCATAGCATGATGAGGATTTTTCTAAGCTTACCTGGATAGTAGCTATTACTCACAACATGAAAAGCTGTTACCAAGCACCCATAGATATGTTTCGGTAGCAGAATTTGGACAGCTAGTCCCCTCGTATTGCGTGTTTACCATCTTAGACTTAAACCACAACGTTCTTTCACATCAAGTGAGATTGGGATCGAATGCTAAAACGTATAATTATGATTATTATTATATAGTATAAAACAATGTCCTTTGCCGCGTCTGTCTGTTCGCGATAAACTCAAAAACTAGTGAAAAGAATTTCTTGCGGTTTTCACCAGTAGATAAAGTGATACATAAGGAAGGTTTAAGTATGTATTTTATCAAGGTTTTTTTTATTATAACGTCAGGACAAACGTCCGTCAGGTCCACTAGTATAGTATAAAAGAAGATCTCTGCTCAAATTATCCCCTAATTAGACGTATAAATAAATATTTCTAGAGTGGTAGAGCCACGCTGCAGCTATTACTAGTTTCAGCATGAATGGGTCGGCTCGCCCGGGGTAGTACCACCCTCTCACAGAACACCGACGTGAAGTAACAGTGCTTGCATTGTTACGTTTCGTTCGGTCAGTGAGAGCGCCGGAGGCCCACCTCCTTTCCCTACCCCTCCCCAATATACAGGCAGGCAACGCACTTGCGACTCCTCTGGTATTGCTAGTGTCTATGGTGATCACTTAAAATCAGGTGACCCACATGATCGTTTGCCTCCTTTTGACATACAAAAAAAATATTGTTTTCTTTATATAAAATCAATATGAATCGTTGAATAATCATTTGATCTTAATACACAATATCATGATTATTTATCGCAATTTCTAATAAAATGTATACAGTATTAACTAATTATTTGCATACACATATAATATACGTTATATTTGTTTATATAACGTAACGTAATAATAAGCTTCGATACAAGTTGCAGAGGGAAAGCAAACATTTATGCATATACTCACCAACTATTGATTACGATTCATTGTATTTTACATTTATTGCCTTTTCACACGATATGCCTGAAAAACAATCAGATAATATACGAACGTCACGTGAGGCTTGGCAAATATTTAGTTATTTTGTATTTACCCATGTATTTTATCACGATGCTTTTATTTATTACAGATTGCTACAAATATGATACGATTATATATAACAGTCGTTATATTTGTCACTTGTTATTTTAGGAACGTGATGGAATTGTATTTGTAGAATTAGAAATATCTAATAATCATGCTTAGTGATTGAATAGGTAGAGTATTGGAATGTCTATCTGTTGTCCGAGGGTTTCGGCACTCGAATTATATTGTTTGGATTTACTAACTTTATTTTCTAATAGCAAGCGCTCGTAACTTCGTTGACGCGAAATTATTTTGTCCTACAAAAATGCATAAAGCTATAAGTCCAAAATGCTTCCTCGGGATTAGTCTACATTCAAGTTGACTCAAAAATTTTAAAATGATACTCGTTCTAATACGAACATTCTTCTTTAACACATCGTTCGTCGATGACCGATTGCCATAAAAGTTGGTATACTTAAAAGATTTACTATGAAGAAGGTTTTGTAGTATCAATTTTAAAATAACTCGTCAATAGGAGTCACTGTTAATTTCTGTACCGTTTACCAGTGCTCGTGTCTACGCAGTGAAGACAAAGTGTATTTACGCAGGACATATTTTGTTATTATTCACCACTAGATGATATTCCAGTGCATTAATTTCTATATCCTTCAACAGATTGCTATATAAATTTAGTATGTACATATTTGAACACAGAGTCTATACAATAACCATTTTGTTTTGACATGACTCCGAAAACTGACTAAAAATATTTTCCAATGTAAATTTTATAATGTTGGTGGAAATCGTATTGTTTATGTACCTATATGTTGTTATGACTTTTACATGATGTGGGTATCGATAGCCAACATGTTTAACTAGGAGGCTTCAATTGTTGTATTTATAGATTGGTACGATGCCTTAGGCTGTCGAGATATGTTCAGTTACTTGCGGATAGATTCTACTAGGATTATATATGACTTAACACCGGTTAAAGTGTGATAGTCTTGGTGACATAGTATAGAAATATAATACTAAAAGAAATCATAAAAAAAAATTGAAGCTCAATCGTTAATTAAATTATTATATAATTACTTACTTCAAATTACATATTAAACTATCGTAGTCATTCTTGTAGATAGTACATAAAAGGTAAAATAGTTTTTTATAGTTCAGTGAACTTCAAGCGTCTGCTTACGCAGTATATTTATGGCGTCAATGCGAAAACTTATATTACTCTGTCGAATAAAATAATAAAACAACGAAGACAATGTGCTTATTAAAGTACTGTACACCGTGTTTAACGAAAAGGGTCAAAAGCGAAGAACAGTAATAAATAAATTATAAAGCAGGCTTCAGGGTTACGCCAGCGGTGAGATATTTTGTTTAAAAGATTTTAAAAATGTGTTCAAAATTCTAGTTATTATTTGTCACTGTAGTCAATAATTGCAACGAAAATACTCACAGTCACAAGCATATATACAAAAAATAACTTAATATTTTTTTTATATCATAGGATGGAAACGAACAGGCAGGTTCCTTGATGTTAAGTGATCACCACTGTCCATAGACACTTGCAACATCAGGAGAGTCGGAAGTGCGTTGCCAGCCCGTATTTGGGCGGAGGGGGGAGAGGGGACGGGAAGGGGGAAAGGAAAGTGGGCCACCGGCGCTCTCACAGACCAATCGAAACGCAACAATGCTAGCACTGTTACTTAACATCGGTTTTCTATGAAAGGGTGGTACTACCCCGGGCGAGCCGACCCATTCATGCTGAAACCAGTAATAGCTTCAGCGTGGCTATACCACCTATAATACCTATTAACGTCTAGGGTAATACTCAATAATTAAGGATTTTAGGAAACCCTTTACACAGCGGGGGAAATTCAATTTATTTGTTTATGTCACCAAACTTTATAAAGCCGTCTGTCTATGCACAGATTTGTCGGAATTCACGCTTCAAATAAAATTACTTATTTAGTTGTTTCATTGTTCTGATCACTGAATGGAACTTAAATATTTAAATACGAGACTAAAATTGAACAACAATTATTTTAGAATCGGTGGCTTTGAGGATTCCAGTAATATTTTGTGAATTTATTATTATTTATATTATAGCATTGTTACAAACCTTAATACTCGTTTTTTTGTCCTAACACGAAGACATGACATGTTCGTATGAAGTATCTAATGGAGTGATTTGACAGTAAAATCGACCTATATGTCATCACGGCAAACGGCATGACGCTCCCTTATGCCGTCATGGTTCCTATACGCTACCGGCCTCGACTCCTAGGGCACGTATGTTATACACTTCGTTGTTTCTTTGTGCGAGTTGCGTACTATTTCTATCCGACTACAGTTGACTTGACACATTTTTAATTGTAAATTCTAATAGTAACTTGAACTGCCTTTTTATTTTTCGACAATGTACTTTTTTTGTTAATTTTGAAGAAGATCTAATGCTACAATTTTTACTTCTCGTAGTAAAATGAATTAGTTAACGTAACTATTTTCTAGGCATAACATTAGCCATTAGAATTATTAATTTGTCTTTCGATAATAATGAAGACACAAAAATAAACATCTAGGATTTAACAGGCGCGGGAATGAGATAGAATACATTATACAGTATTTATTATTACTTGTATGTTGAATTATCTAATATTTGTTCTGACCCGAGCACTGTATACGTGTATGTTCTTGCGCGTGTGTTACTACATGTGTGTGCGCGCACGCGTACTACGAAGCCTTCGGAAGAGCGTTATGTATTGTTCATATTTATCGTTTATAAGAATACTAGTTGATCCACGCAACTTCGTCTGCGCCAAATCAGTTATTACCGGTTCCAGTTTTATTTCCAGACGCGAAAAAAACCTAGAAAACGATTATAACGACACCTACCGAATTCAATTGTAATTTCAAAGTATCCTGTATATATTGGCAAGAAATGTCTTCCAGGTCCTCTCGTCCTCATCTCCGCACCTCATTTACTATCTTCGCAACAATGCAATAATTTTATCGGCTTATAGTTTTTATTTCCTATTCTCTTCTAACTAACTCCATAAATTAACATGCTGTAAAAAGTAAACTTTATCTCCATGACGTTTTCATGTTGATTTAGCTACTTGTTTTAATAAGAATTTGTAAAGTATACATGAAACCTGTATCTAACAACTTTAGTAATTAGTAATTGTAACATTTATTTTCTTTTTCACATAAAAACATTTTTTTGGCTGAAATATTAAAATCAGATATATGGTATCTCGTATTTTTTTGTAAAGGTAATTAATTTTGCTAAATTTTATTCCTTTATTTCAAATCTTTTCAGCAACGCACTTCGTATTATAGAAGTTTTATAATTTTAATTACATTTATTATGATCAATTATTGAAAATATATATTTACTAAAATAAAAGTAATCTAATATACCTTTCTAATAGTGAAAAAAATTTCAAAATTGGATCAGCAGTTAGTACCAAAAATGACCCCGAACACCTAAAATCACAAACTCCAACTTCAACTTTTTAAAATTTGAGTTTCATAGATACGAATTCCACCAGTGTCAAGTCAGTCATGGGAGAGTCACTTTAAAAGTAGTGTTAAATTTTAATTTTTGTAGATTATGCCATTGAAATACACAAAGACAAACACAACACTTACAGTCATCATGCCTTAAGTAAATATATATTTACATAATAATTACTATTAGCTTTTTATTGTGTAGTGTTAAAGTTTAATCTTGTTAAAATTTATAAAATTCGCTAGAGTATCGATAAAAGGAGAAAATACAAACCTTTGTGTGTTTCTTAAAATCAGATGGACGTAGTGTATAGTTAAATAAAATATCATCATACAATACAATACTACATAGGGGCAATTGAAAAAAATGTGTTCTAGAGTGCATCCATCCAACCCACATTCATATATTGAGTTGACCTTGATTCTGAGTTCTGCAAAATGGATTGGAGAGCACAACTCTACAGATAGATCGTCGGTCTATAGATAGTAGACGCAGCAAGTATGTAACAGTCACGAAACTTATAAAGCCATGGCTTAACCGGAATGTTATCCTGAATATATCCAGAAACATATAATTTGCCTTTAATTTGGTTAGATACATTCCAGTTTAAGTTCCATGATGCAAACAAATCAGTCTTGTTTGGAGAGGATAAATCCAGAACATAGGTTTTATAGTGATCAAAATATTAGCAAGAAGATCAACTGCTTTATTACCCTGCATCTCACTATGTCCAAGTATCCATGCCTGAATTATACAAAGTCCTAAACAATAAAATTGATACAAATGGAATTTAACAACTATGATAACTGGGTAATTTAGAAAAAATCGGACTATGCTGAATAGTTTATACGCAACTTAGAGAATCTGTGAATATGATCGTTTAATCTAATTTCAGCTACTTTATTTTGTAGGTGGAGGATAAAGAAGGATATTTATTACCTCTATATAATATTATTGTAGATAAAAATGATATACATATATAATGTATCACATTGTCATATTAATAACTGTTATTATTGCAAGCATATGTGTACATAAATGACATTGTCAAATGGCGCGAAATTAGAAAAAAGCGTAATCCATTTTTACCTTATGTGGTTAATTGGGAATCCGAGGGGTAAAACAGCTAATAATATTTCATTGAAATATGTCAATGATGTCAAAATAATATTGAAATGTAGTGTGAAATATTCCAATAAGAACAAAAAATCCGTTTCTTTTTTTTAGACAAACAATTTCCTTAAAATATTAAAAACAACATTTATATATATATAGATTTTTTGAATCAGGAACTATCTCAGGCGTCCCCAGAACAAGCTACAAAATTCTTATCACATTCTGATCAGTAGTTTCGGGGTGCATTGAGGACAACCATACAAACATTGATTTTTATATATAAAGATTTTAAATATTTTAAAGATTTCACATGTACTATGAGTAAATTGCACACGTGTTTTTTTTTAATAATCGTGTGTCTGTTGTTGCTATTGAAAGAAGAGCTCTCTCAATTATTTAGCCGAATAACTCACAGTACGAGCGTGTTTGCAAAGGATCACTGATAGTTATTACGGTAGCGGTCTTCATGAGATCAACTATAACAAAAACTAACATCGTAAAATCGAGCCTGTAGCGTAGTGCGTGTTCCATAACTACGCACATTCTATATACCTATACCGATGACAGTAATACCTGATGGAAAGTTGGTCCAACTCAGATTAAACTTAACGCGAAGTTTCCTCAACTAAACTCATTGAAGCCTGTAATAGTATGTGTTAACAAGAGAAGTAAGATCGTATTGGTAATTAGCTTCTAACATCTAATTAATAGGAAAGTTAACAACTTATACAACGTGTTACAAACCCTATTTGTATTTAATTATGATCTATCTTCAGTGTTATTAGTTATGCTGCTTATTAACATTCAATAAAATCGGTCGCTACTTTTGTATTTTTTTATTAATTTTTTGATTGCTTTCCATTCCATCCCATTTGATTCTCCAGCTGCTACTCTAAAATCACTCTTTATATCAGATCGTTATATTATATTATACTGAACATAAAGGTTTTTCTTAAGTACAATTTTTAAAATTGAAATACTATGATGCAGTTTGGTAGGCTTAAACATCTTCATATAAAGTATGACTGTTGTGTTGGGAGTCTACGACGCGACTGAGACGATCACCTTTTAACCTCATGGACATAGGCATTTACAGTTCGATCCTTTTCGATAATGCTTAGTTGTAATATTGTAGCCAACTCGTCCCCAGCCCGTAATTATGTCATTTCCCTTACCGTTCTTTCTGAAAAACAAATAGCAAAACAAATAATCTCTTATTTAAGAAATATTAAGAATGAAGAAATTGTATTAACTTAAATCTCATTTGATTCAACTGACATATTTATTTTAAATTAAACGTTGGTTTTAATGAACGTGCATTCAATTATAGTGACTTTCTTTGAGAGTCGTATATAATATTGTCCATCTCAAATGTCGATTATTATCTGTGCTTACTCATTATATAAATTGTTTCACTTAATTATGGATTCTTATTGCCAGCTCAATCGCTCGCTTAACTGCTTATTATCATTCGTTCCTTAACTTTAAATCTAGCAGTATAATTATATGAAAGACTTGTACATATTTCTATCTTTACGTTTGGATAGATAAAACATATATAAGTATAATTAAAAACACTTTTCTTGTCAAGATAGTTTACTTTTTTTGTTTGTTTAAGTTATTCGTCACAATAACTTCCTACATATTATAAAACAACATCCTCCGCCACGTCTGACTGTCTATTCGTGATAAACTCAAAAACTACTAATTAGATTGTCATGCGGTTTTCATTAATAGATATAGTGATTCACGTGAAAGGTTTAGGTATATCATTTGTCACGATTTTTTGGAAATTGGTTGAAATGTAACGAAAAATGTTGGAAGTGTCGGAATAAGTCAAGGCGCCTGGGAGCTTTGCTCGAAAACGCTGCCTAATCCCTTTGAGATATAACAAACCGATTGTTATAATAAACGACGCAGACGAAGTAACGGTAATCAGCTAGTATATCATGTAATACTTTCTAGGTATCCTGTAAATTGAATAAGACATTTAATTTAAGACAACAAAGACAGACAATGACGTCTTACAGTTTATATTATGAACCATGTTCCTATCACTACATTCGATAAATGAAAAAAAAATATGTTGAAATACGTGTTTCATTAATGTCATAAAAAAGTAAATTAAGCTTCAGTTAATTCTGACGCGAAATATATATTTCTTGTGCAAAGTCGGCTACTTCATTTCGCACTCTTATGAGTTGAATTTTGAGAAATTTCTGCTTAAAGGATACGTCTAATATACAATCAAGAGTCTATTCATCTTTCAAATTTCTTAGTGCTTTTGGCCAGGCTTTGATGATTCTGTTATGACGATGCGTTTTATATAAATACTAGACGTGCCCGTAACTTTGTATGCGTTTGCGTTTGTGTGTATTTTTTTTTTTTATTGTAGCTCGGCAAAGTGACTGTACTGTGCCTGATGGTAAGCACAGTACAATCCAAAAACAATGGCGACCACCGAAAGACATACTATCCATCGCCAGTCGCCGCTGTCATGCCGGCCTGAAAGCGACCCAGACAGCCCCCCCCCCCGGTTGCTGGATATACACCGGCTGATCCCGGAACGCGACACGCCCAAACGTGCCACTATGGCGGGTGTTCCACCTGGTGTACGGTGGTCGCGATCCAGTCGGGTATAGACACCCTACCACCCCGCAATATTATTTCTTGTGATTACTACCGTTGTATGAAATAGTTGAGTAAAGACATATATCCTCAGTATTCAAACCTTTGCGAATGCCGGAAGCCGGAGCTTTCAATGAAGGAAAATATTGTGATGAAACCACAGTACAGTGTTGCCCGTCTCCTCATTGCACAGGTCTGACTGACGAGGGGAGGCAACTGGTATGTACCCAGTCTGTCTCCCTAATAGATAATCTTCCGCCGGACGGACGGTTGGAGCGGCTATACAAGGTCGAGTAGCGAATATGATCCCTTGCCGCCCCAACAAAAAACAGTCTGTCGGTACACTGTGGGGTTTTAGTCCGTGCGAGTCAGACATAACCCACTCTCTCCCCCGGGAGGGTGGGTATCCATAATGGATTCCGCCACGTTAATATTAATTAAAAATAAGTTCTTTCGTAGTTCGCCTGGGTAGCTGCCATGATCAAGTTGAAATCTCTTGACAATAACCTATGAGTATCTCCCGGCAGCTGCACTTTAGGTATCGTTATACTTGTTTACTATCCTGGACCACATCGTTATTTACCATCAAAAGAGATTGTAGTCAGAACGCTAAAACTTATAGAATATTAAAAAAATATATAGCATTTGTCATGACGATCAGTTGAATGTAACATAAGCTGATGGGCAACAAAGTCACCTAGTGGTAAATTACAGTAAAATGGTTTATTGATCTCGGATATCAAAAACATCCGTTTATATCCATATATTGATACTTCACCTATACAAATTTGATAAAAATCGTTTGAGATTTTCTAATTACAATTTTTGTATTTCAAGTTGGTAATTCTTGATAGCCTATCAATTTCAGAATAACACGTGCTTCCTATATAAAAGATCTAAATAAAATCAGTTGAGTAATAAATAAAATGCCCAATATAGGTATAGAAGAGCATAATTTCAGAGTGGTTACACGTATTTGGGTAATTATTTTTTGTTGTCTTTCTAATTGCGATGACAAGGTTTATTTGAAAGAATGCCACGAATGCCCTTGAAACTCAAGGGAAAGGTGTATAAAACTATTATAAGACCAGTCATGTTGTACGCATCTGAGTGCTGGACTACGAAAGAGACTGAATAAATATATCAGAGGAAGTTTGAAAGTAGCACCAGTCACAGAGAAGTTTAGGAGTAATAGGTTAGCATGGTATGGGCATGTCATAAGAAGAGATGAAGACCATGTAACTAGAAAAACTTTGATTATAATGGTCGATAGATATAAGAGTTGAGGAAGACCAAAATGGTATAGATGGATTGTGTGAAAAATGATATGTGTGTAAAAGGTGTGAATACTGAGATGTCGTCTTATAGACGAGAGTGGACAAGGAAAACATGTTGTGCCAACCCTACTTAGGTGGGATAAGGGTAAGAAAATGATGAGGATGAAGGTTTATTTGAAAGAAAATGTTTAAAAAATACAATGGAAAACAAAAAAAAAAGTGGGTTTAAAATTTCTATATAAAGAATGACTGAATGAGTAACGTAGAAGGTACAGTAGGAAGTTCTTCAAAAATATTGACGGATTGATGTTGAGTTGCCATTTTTTTTTATTATGTGGTCTCAATGTATAGGGTCAATTTTATCTCATTTTCTTTGTTCATATACCCGTGAGAAGCCGTGTACAGCTAGTGTTTTATAGGATAAATTGACATTATTATAATATGGGATAGCCTTACCGAACTTATTTTTAATTACTTAAAGCAAATATTATTGGGTATATACAAACTATTGATCCCCTTGACCTCGACATGCTATTATGTCAAATCAACCATGAAACTACACAGTGCTCGCTGTTGTGTAACCCTACTCCGTATAATTTTTGTATATTCACAATAAACAGGTTATTCGTAAATAAAGCATATCTCATTACTAAATTATAAAAGAAAGTTTTCTACTGCTGTGTTAAAATTTATACTGTTATGATTAATCAATAATTTACTATAGAACGTAACTAAAACAGCCTGTATTTAATCAATATATGGGACATGTAATCATGAATTTAATAGTTTTAATTTACAGTTCGCGAGAAACTTTTCTGAATATAGATGTCTAGAACACAAAACCATGTATAAGGATGTATATACGTTATATGTACTACATCGAAACATTATTTATATGTACGACAAATAAATACCAATTTTAGACTCCTGTAATAAAAATTTCGTTGGTACATGCCGGTGATCGAACCTGGAGACATCGAAATGATATTCCACCGGTCAACTTACTAGACCATAACTAAAAAACTCGATAAATGATGGACTGAAATATATTGGTACACATAATTATCTTGTTTGGATAAAACAATAATGATAACAATTAATATCAATATGATTGAATAACGTTTGTGTAAGTTGCCTTTAGAACTGTAATGTAACATTTTAAAACATTTATTAAGACATTTATTATATAAGAGAGACGAAAAATCGTATCGAATGCAGTGAACGCAGTAGAGCGCGCGACCGTCCGCCACGACGCGATGGTCCGATCAGGACTTCAAACGATTTCCCCCTTGAGACGTTGAGTGTGCATCTTGGGTTATATACATCGATGGCCGGAGCCAACGGCTATATTCAGAGCAGCTAAAAACATTGTACATCGGTTTGATTGCAATTAGATTAGTCACGTTATCTGCTCACACACGGAACTTTCGTCTCGCGTGCCCGATGCATCAGGGTGACCCCTCTGGCTGTGCCCTCTCTGTCCTCCCGCTACGTTATTTGCTGACAACTGCAGAAATATGTAAATGCTTCAAAAATGCTCATATAGGAATACTGTTTAGAGGGGAAAATAATTATTTAGTTTACAATCGTCGTTACCGTTTAAGATAGCGTGGACATTAACTACATCTCCATCGTATAGGCCTATCTATCGCTTTTAATAGGCACATAAGCACACCGTTCCTAGAATAAAGACAAATGTGTAGAACAAATCACAATACTAAAATACTTTGTTCAGAGCACATACAGGCTATAGGGAAGAGACATTTATTCACTTCGTTTCTATAATAAAAAAAGTACTAAAATACATTGTCCAGAGCATATATAAGCTAAAAGAAGATTTATTCATTTCGTTTCTAGAATAAAGACGCAGGGGAAAAAAATTGGAATACTAAAAATACTTTATTCACAGCAAACGTACTAAGCCTAAAAATAACCAATATTAAAGAAGAGTTTTTAATTTGGGATATATCTAGTTTGAAAGCCGAAGCCACACTGTCAATAAATAGATTTCAATTTTTTATGACAATAAAATTATCTCTCATACAAATACAATTATAAATATTGTATAGTACATTTTAAGCGGACGATACGTTTACTATTCGCCTTATATCGGAATGCTCAAATTATACAGTATTTAAATTTATGATATTAAACTTTAAACAAATACATTGCCTAATATACCTTCTTAGAAATTAATATAAATATGAATTTGATCATCGGTTACTTCTTTAATTTTATCATTCGTAAAACAAATTGTTGTTTATTTAACTCTATTGAATAGCAATATAGAGCAACTACTATATTCAGTTAACCTGTGTTTAGTGAAGTAAATACAAGTTCCTTATATATGAAGATAGTTAACAGGAAAAGCGGATCGTATACAATGATATTATAAGCTGTAGTTATGTTATAAGCATTCCGACAGCCACTTGTTAAAACTCGACTAGCTAGCAAACGTTAACTCAGTATAGTGTCAGTATTAATGGAAGTATGTCATGTATTGATCGTTACATAAAATCCCTCAAAACTATGGCAAACGCCTTCATGTGCTATGAGATATTACACAAACTAAGCAAGCAAAACTTCCTACAGTTTATTTATTCGCATGTCATTCATCTTACTATTACCACGAATTAATTATTATTATTCAAATATTACGAAATCAACAAACTAAAATGAGCTAAGAAATGATAGATGTCAAAGAAAAAAAGAAAGAGTTCCTATATGTTTTGATTATTCTTTATTTTTGACGAGGATTTCTAGGCAACATATAACTATTTCTTTTCCACGACCTATATTATGCATATGCCATCTTACATCCACATTTTATCAAAGATAGTGTGGCGTTACAACATTAATTTACCTATGTGTGCGTTATCGTGCCATTTGTTTTGTTAAAATATCGTACAGTTAACGTATCTGCACCTTTTTATTTATAATATCACTAGCGGGCCCGGCGGACTTTGTCCCGCCCTGATATTTAAAAACCTTGACTAGTTATATACCTAAAGCTTCCTCATGAATCATTGTATGTACCGGTGAAAACCGTATGACAATCCGTTCAGTAGTTTTTAACTTTATCGCGGACATACAGACAGACATGGCAGAGGACTTTCTTTTATACTTATGTAATATAAAATCTTTGAGCGTATAACGTTTCGTATAACAGAGCGAGTGTTAATGTGGCGCGACATTCCGTGGGGTGGGACTGCATGCAAGGTCACATATATTGCATCGTTTCGTTTGCTTTGGATCTATGCATATCGCTCCGCTCCAATGAACAAATAAAAATTTAGAATGACCTTAGTAACGCAATATTTTTAAAGAATAACGTATAATTTATTATTTAGCCAATTTATCTCAAATAATGACTTTATTATTACTGTTTTACCAGATATATATTTGTGGTATGATGGTTAAGCGTCTACATAAATATCTCTTATTGAACCTGCATGTTCTAGAAATAAATGGGTGTTAGTTACCTCCAATAACTCCTTCGTAGAGGAGAAACTAAAGGAGTTATACTGATAACTCTAAATTTAATTATACGAAGGATGTCTGATAAATCGGTTCTATTTCATAAGGCTGTGGATAAAACATAAGATAGTTACATTATTAATATTATATATAGTTATATAAATATATGATCATTATACGTCTACACTTTAAGAATGCTATAATTTTAGATTCTTGTTTATTATTCCATTAGACCTATTTGTCGTATTATTTATTTTGTTTTACCTACAGATACCATTGCGTACTGTATTCTATATATGTTTATCTTATAAGAATTAATGACAGAATACGACCGTTATACCACATAAGCTACATAATTAATATAATAAAGAAAAGTACTTCTATTTCGGTTATTTTTCTACCAGAATAATAGAATATTTCATAATATTATACTTGGAAAATCAATACAAAGGGTTTCCCGAGACTTGCTGCTAACTTTATACTTTCCTTCCAATTATCTGGCGTCATGAGAATTGATTCAGTTGGGGTAACACGTATTTTATTGAATATATACACGTATACACTTTGTTATTTTCTTGTACAATATCGCTTATTCCATATGTACTATTTTGTTACAATAAATATATAATATGTCTTGGTTTACTATTTTATACACATTTTATATATTGCTATGTATAAAAGAGATTTAAAGAAATATATTCTTTGAGACGATAATGAACGAAGCAACTCGTCTTCAGATTGAATCTGAAACAGTGATGGTATCAAGTTTCGAGTCTTCGAGAATGGAAAACCACTCCAATTATATTGATAAATATCGATTATAATTAAGTCGATATCATCACGAATTTTATACATACTAAGAACTCTAAATACTAAGAAGAAAACAATCTAAAGTTTATTTATTTATTCACGTATTTTTATGTACATTTTACGTAAATATGCTTACTAAGTTTCCGTGTAAGTTGAAATCCAGAGCTAAACGTTTATCTTACAGCTCAAGGAAAGTTCGGTAATTGGAGTGGTTTTCCATTCTCGAAGACTCGAAACTTGATAGCATCACTGTTTCAACATTCAATGTGAAGACGAGTTGCTTCGTTCATTATCGTCTCAAAGAATATTTTTAATTAAATCTCTTTTATACATAGCAATATAAATTTTAAAGGTTAAGTTTTATAGCATATTTCATGAAGGAAATCTCTGAAAAGACTGATCCGATTCTAAAAATTCTTTCACTTTATACTATCTCTGAATTAAATAGTCTATGTGTTATTCTTTATAAAATGTTATATATTAGGTCTTTACCTATGAAATTGCCGTTTTGTATGAAAAAATTTAAACGAATTTTTTTCATGTATTTTTTATTTGTATTAATCGAAGTAATCACCCATGCAATCAATGCATCTTTGCCAACGCAGTGGCAGTTTATTGATGCCCTTCTTAAAGAAATCAGCTGGACGGGAGGCAACAAATTCTTCAAAGGCATTTTATACTGCCTCTCGGGTATTGAATTTTTTTCCCGCCAAGGAGTTATCCAAATTCTGGAAAAAGTAGTGGTCTGTAGGCGCAAGGTCTGGTGAGTAGGGCGGATGATGAAGAACTTCCAACCCCAGTTCTTGCAACTTGGAGACCATCTGCTGTACAGTATGAGGTCGCGCGTTGTCGTGCAGGAGCAGCGGAGACGAGCGATTGACCAATGCTGGTTGGAGATGTGCCAGCTTCTCCATCATTGTGTTCAGTTCTTCACAGTACACATCTGCAGTAATGCTCACTCCGTTTGGTAAGAAGCTGTGATGAATCACACCGGCGCTAGACCACCAAACAGTGACCATCACTTTCCTAGGGGTAAGTTTTCGTTTAGGGCATTGTTTAGGTGCTGAACCAGGATCCAACCAACTTGCTGAGCGCTTGCGGTTATCAAACAGAATCCATTTTTCATCGCAGGTAACAATGCGGTTCAAAATTCCTTCATTTGTGTGTCTGTTGAGCAGTGCAAGGCACGTCTCGACGCGTACTTCGCGCTGGCGATCATTGAGTTCGTGGGGCACCCATTTGTCAAGCTTTTTTACCTTGCCAATTTGACGCAAATGGACCAATATTGTTTTGACGCTAACCTCGAAAGCTGCTGCTAATTCAGCCGTAGATTGTGTATCATCAGCGTCCACAATCGCCTTTAATTCGTCATTGTCGACCAAAGTCTTCGGACGACCACGAGGTTCATTTTTCAGGTCGAAATTCGCAGAACGGAAGCGAGCAAACCAATAACAGGTGGTGCGTTGGTTTGTAGTGTTAGCTCCGTAAACGTCGTTGATGTTGCGTGCCGCTTGTGCCGCGTTGCTGCCACGACGGTACTCATATTTCATAATTACTCGAATTTTTAACGTTTCCATGATGACAAAAAAGGTTGAAATGCGATGAAAATATAACACTAATCAATAAACAAATGATTACTTTTGGAAAAAGAATTCCATGTTTTTAAAATAAAATTAATTTGAAATTAGAATTCTTAGCCAAACAAAAATGATTTTGATTTGAAATGGCCAGTACTGCAGAATGGCAATTTCATAGGTAAAGACCTATTAGTAAATAAGGCATGTAAAGTCGCTGACAATTTCTTATATAAGGCTGAACTTAAATATAATAAATCTAGACGTGTGGACATTTAGAAAATATCACTATGCATTTTAATTTAATGTATATTTTGGTAATTATAAATCAGAATTTTAATACTAATATATATCATAATAAATATCATAAATAAGGGTCTATCTAAGGGTTTAATCTGAAGTGTTTATATATTATACATTACAATTGAAATTACGTGTAAAAATATTGGTTTATATATTATAAATAAATTATAGTAAATCCTGTCTAATCGTTATATTAAGGATGTCCTAATAAAAGAGGTTGCACATATGAAGTTCGACATTCATATAAACAACATTTGTTCATCTGTATATAAAATGTTAGGTTCTAGAAATAGTAAGGTTTTTCCAACAACCGATATATTAAACAACTTTTATATTGTATTTTTAGAAGTCAGCTCAAGTCCGTACTAAGTTTATACAAAGAGAATTCACTGTACTTTGCTTACAAGAGACTAAGAAATTCGCTCCAATCCGCAAGATTTAAAGAAGCTGAACTATATATATATATAAACATAAGGTTAACATAACATTAACTTCTTATTAACCCTGACAATCAAAAGCTTTTGGAACAATTTAGCTTTTATGATCTATTCAGTTTACCTACAACATATATTCGCTATACTTCATGATAAATGCCATGGACCAATTTAGAACATTCCTGCATAGTTCCCAGATTATTACGTTAGTACGAGCTGGCTATATGACGACGATACAGATATTGTTGCTAATTTCATTTCCCAAATTACAATAAACTTTACGATTTATTAGATTCATGGTTTTATAGATTATAATGTAACTAAATCAAATGTTGGTCAATTTGATCTTGTTGTTGTTGTTTTAACTACAAGGCATTTTTATTGAAGTAACACAAAACAAAGTACAGCTAACTCCAAAAATAACAGCGACCATCGAAAGATCGGTTGTCGTGCCAGTGCCAGTTTCTTAGTAGTTGGGTGGTGGTATTTGGTTGATTCCGAACGATAACAAGGGTAAGTGCCACTGATGGGTGTTAAATCTGGTAAATTACAAGTCCCCAAACGTTTTTTGTCTCGTAGAATATTTACTATGTTTTTTGGTTACGTATACATCCTCTGCTTAGGTAATATATATTATTCGTTTTTGCAAATTCCTAAATTTGAAAGATGTTTCGAAAATGTGGCTTTATTATGCATGTAGATAGACATGACTTTATATTACAAGGAAGTATTATTTAACTATTGGTGTTTTTAAAGTCATAGAAAATGAAAATGAAACCAACGACTTGCTTAAATGAGAACCATTACCGTTAACCCCCATTTGCATGGACAACCAATTTTTTATTCGTCGATATCGACACCTTTGCTGGCTCTCGTCGACCCTTGAGGTCGATATAGACTACTTTTGGGGTCACAGTAATATATGATGGTCACTATTCCTATTCAATCGGACACAGTTGCAATAAACTACGACCCCTTAAAATGTATCTATAACTAGTTTACCCGTGCAACTTTGTCTGCACTAAGTAGGTTACTACCGGTTTCAATTATATTTTTAATCGCAAAAATTAAAAAAACATAATACCCGATTACAGCGACACCTGCAGTTCTCAATTGTGAAACCAAACTATTCAGGAACTCACTATACCCACTTGGTATGTGAGAATTTTTTTAAAATAAGCCTAGCATCCGTTTGCAGCATCACCAATCGGGTCCAATTTAGTAGTTTGTTCTATAAGAATTTGTAAGTATACGTGAAATCTGCATCCAAACTTAATCTTGTCAAATTTATTTTACCTTTGACACATAGCCCATCATCTCGTTGATTGAGATATTAAACTTAGATATATACTAGCGGTCCCGGCAGACGTTGTCCCGCCCTGATTATAAAACAATCCTTGAGAAATTATATACCAAAATGTTCCTCATGAATCACTTTATCCACTGGTGAAAACCGCGTGAAGATCCGTTAAGTAGTTTTTCTGTTTATCGCGAACAGACAGACAGACAGACGCGGTAGGGGACTTTGTTTTATACTATGTAATGATGATTATATAACAGTTACTTTTAAACGAATGTATCATAATATCGGCTGTAATTAACTGTGATTAGTAATTCATCGAGTCAATTATTTCAAAATGTTCAATTACTATGTCTTATTTACTTCGTTGCTGTGGTCATTTCTCTTAAATAAACAAATAAATTAATCACATATTTGTGTCTTACGATATAATATGAAAGCTGATTGACACCCGTATGCCACCATTTGACCATTTGACTGATTAATAACATAAGTAATAATTATTACTTACATAAATGTTTGAATAGGTTCATCAAGAAAACATGACATCTATACGTATAATAAGAATGTAAATCTAACGTGTCTGTACTTTCTTGATTTTTGTGAAAAAAATTGTTGCAGGTGTCTAGGAATAAGTAATAGAATACATTTCAATCATTTTTGAAAATGTCCGTCTGTCTGTTTGTATGAATATGCATCACTGCTAAAGTACAGGGTTCACAATAAATTATAAAGCATATCTTCGGGAGTAACTTAGTCTTTGATTTATTAAAATTGGCCCACTCTATCAAAAGTTATTGTAATTTGAATGACTGGTCGATGTAAGTAGGAGAGAAGAGTAGTAATCTATACTAATACTAGCGGGCCGGGCGGACGTTGTCCTGCCTTGATAATAAAAAAAAATCTAAAATTCAACCGCAGCGCCACCTATCGGGTCCAACTGTGAATCTAAACCATTCTCGGATCCACTGCAACACGCACGCAAAATTTCATCAAAATCGGTCCAGCCGTTTAGGAGGAGTTCAGTGACATATGAACGCGCTAATCTCAGGAACTATTGGTCCAACTTGAAAAATTCTTTCAGTGTTAAATAAATCATTTATTGAGGAAGGCTACATATCATCACGCCTAGGAGAGGAGCACCAATGAAGAAAGTTTCAAAATCGTTTTTTTTTTTCGTTTTAAGAGCTTCCGTTGCGTGTTAGTTAGCCCAAGGTAACTATTCCACGCGGACGAAGTCGCGGGCAGAAGCTAGTTTTAAAATATATGTGACAATTATTTAGTATAACTCCGACGAAACTAAAGCCCCGGGAAATAGTAATATAAATTAATGTGATAAATTTCAACAGCGCACATGCAGTTTTTAATCTATTCTTTTTAAACGAAAATTACTTTCTGTAGACAGTAAGTAATTTATGAGAAAAAGAATCTACTCGCTGATGTTTATATTCACATCGAGCCGACACGAAATAAGGCGAAACGCTTGAAATGCCATAAATCCCCGTCACATTGCCTACTTGATCAATCATGAAAAGATTGACAGGCACAATTTATCGATTAACCGTTATAGAATTTGATTTATTGTTATCATATCACACATATGTTAAATAATAAGGAAATAGTGTATTTAGTTGATTGAAAATGGATTTTTTTTATTGAATTTATAGTGTCCAGTTTGAAATAAAGTAGTGGGAAGAGTGTCGTCGTTAGGGGACGCTCGAATAGGGCGGGACGAGGGTGCTACGAACCAACCTTTCCATACAGCGGCTCGGCGTCCACACAGCTCGCACAGTTCAGTCAACGACGCGACCGCGCCGCGTTTGCATTGTATGTCTTTTATGCTCCGTGAACGAGCTTGCCATGAGTTCGTTGAAAGTTTATGTGAACGGAAAATAAAATATATTGGTGCAGTATGAAAGAGATAAATTGGTGGTCGTGGCGTGTGGCGAGGTTTGTATTAAATTTCTTATATTGTCTATGCTCACAAAAAAATATTAAACTTCTGTTTGCGAATTCTCAACAACAGCTGAGCGTCTACTCTTTTTGTCGTTTTGCGCGTTTTTTTTCGTAAACTTTATTTTTACTAAGAGCATTATATTATTCTTTTGTTATTTGAACTTTTCATTCGGGATAGAAATATCATATATTTGGCTATCTTTATATACATTACTTATTCAATTATTATGATATACTATAATGTATTAATTAAAATTATGATTAAATATTTAAAAAGGGATCCTGGATTACTTCATACAAATTAAACATTGGCTAATAAATATGATAAAAAGAAATAATAAATAACTGAATAGACTTAATCCATTTTTTTTTTCAAATTAACAATACAATAACAGTGTTTAACTAAATCAATTGACAATTGTGCATCGAAGCACTGTTTCGAAGTTCATTCTTTAAGCTAGCTCTACATATGCTAATTATAATTTATTTTAAAGACTATAGCAATAATTATGAAAAAAAGGATCAGAAACGATCTTGTTAATATTTTTAAAAGGAGATAAACATAGATTTATATCAAGAGTGAACTTAGGTCGATGTCTTTTCTTAGGCGCACGGTTTTTTTTTCGTTCATGGAAATAATTCAAGTTTCGTACTAATTTCGAAAATTAATCAAAAATCTACTTTACACTAACGTTAGGTGGGACGGGGCTGGTAGACTTCAGTTAGTCTAGACAGCTGAACTAAAGGACGTTCAGCGACAGAAAATTACCTACTAATCGTCGAGTATACATACATACATGTTTATGTTTACTTACTGGTTTCCAACTTCAATAAAGTCTTTGTATGTACAGCTAACACGAGTCCTTGACTGATGTTCCGAATGTAACTTGGTGAAATTGTCGTATATTTATTCTTTTCAGTTTCGGCTCATATGTTTTTTTCGTGATGCGTTAAGTTTTCGGTAAACACTAACGATTTCTGATAACATATTGAAACGTTTGTGACCACCTTCTGCTTTTTAATATAGCGAAATTGACCATGAAACAATGATTAAGTATTAGGTACTAACATACGCCAGGTATACTCGCTATAGTAGCATGCTTAGGGTTGTCGCGTGCCGGAATCCTTTGATTTATACAACAATATCTAAGCGTAATTCTGCCCTAAACTCGAGTAGGCCGCGATCACCATGTCCACGGTGATAAATTCGTCAGAGTAAATCATTTTAGTTTGTCGTTTTTCGGGTTCCGTCAGTGTTTCATCAGAGAGGCTTGTAAGGTGGCATGCCATCGAAGATAAATGATGGATTGCTGATTTCTTGTTGATCACCGTTGTTGAAATTTACTCACTAACAGACACAGTACCGTCATTATGTCGTGTTGTACTGTGTATTCTTTTTTAAATACAACGAGGCTCCCAATTCCATAGTGATATACGCGAATATTTCCAACTCAACGTTGATGTAAAGTTAGTTGGTCGCAATGTAAAGGTAACACTTGTGTAGATATAATGCAAGGTATTAGGTATGTACGTAGAATCGGCTTAAACAATGTATCATACTGCTCTGAAACCGGCGACAATTCAGCCACGTAATGCTGGATTACATTATTGAATACATTACATACGTTGCTACTAAGAGTATGTGCAACGTATTGCAGCGTAGGTAGAATGTTGTCAACCGAGATAATATTCACCAACTCCCTTATCACGTATTTGGCTTTTGCAAAGCGATAGTGGAAATGGTTAAAAATTCTTAGAGTGGCTTACGATAAGTGTTGACTTATCAAAATCGTCACGTAAAGAAAAAGCGTTGTGCTTTATCAATGTAACTTTCTCTCTCTCTCTCTTTGCAATTTTTAAAGCCTTAACATTTAAAATTTTAACTTTTTAACTTGTAAAGGTTTTTCTTACGTGACGAAAATATATAACTATAAACAAACTCAATCGCCATATTAAATTATATTCGGAGTTGGAGAAAAAGTGTAAATAACTTAGTTCCTGCTAGTAGTCGAGATCAAGATCGTCAGGTTTCCCCGAGCGCATACTTTTTTTTAAGTCAACAAAGTAAATTTAATATTTGTAAAATTATAGCAGTGGTTAGATAATAACGAAAATATTGCATTTAAAATATAAAATGGAAGCTTACATTTAATTCAGATAAGTATAAAACAACAAAACATTTTTTCCGGCAGCAAAGTTGCAGGCACTAATTAGTGTAAAAATTAATATGTGTACTAAGGAAGCTATGTTATTGATTTACTAAGACTTGCTTGATTGGTATATAATATGAATTTGTCATTTTGATGTCGATGTTAGGCCATATTTGTTACCGCTTTACTCTCGTCGACTACGTAATTATAGGACCGCTTGCCTTTGGAAATTTCACACGGTCCTGAAATACTTATGCATATCGCATTGGTTTGCGTGAAATTAGTATTTCAGTAGTCAAATAATGTAGATAATAACAAATAAAAATATTAAATCTTAAAGTAAACATGTACATATCATATTTTTTTGTCTTTCTCATAAAAAATAAACTGTATTCCCATAATTGTATAATATAGTGTAATAATTTAGTAAAATATTATAGCGATTTTCAATTACTTATTTTTGGGAATTGTAAAATCCTGTACATACAAATAATTATATAAAATTTTCTAACTTCATAATGTATAAAATAATCGTATTCATAGTCATTTTTATGCTTTTGAAGTTGGTTTATAATAAAAATCCTTCTTGAGTAAGTCTTTACGTCATAAAACGCACCAACTGTCCAAAGTTATGTTCGTAGCTTCAGGAGTTTTGGCTCAATGTTGATCTCCCATTACTTCTTCCTTTATATAAACAAATATACAGATCCACTCCGGTTTCTAAATGTATATTTCTAAGGAATTGTATTATGCGAATGTCTTATATGTATATTATAGTATTATAAAAAGTAGGTATTTGTTTTCACAAAAGATTCCTTCCTTGTTGTTGACGGGACTGTATAATTAAACGATTCTATCTCTGTATACACGAAATACGTAATGTTTTTTCTGGTCTTAATGTTCCGTTTCACGAAACTTCGCTTCAGATTGATTCAATAGTATCGCTTTAATTTAAAGAAAACATAATTTTGAAGGGTAAATGAATTATATGTCTAAACATTCTAATATAATTTATCAAATATATTATTTTGTAATATGTAATTTTTAATATTTAGTCTGGTCACACTTACGTCTATATTATCTAATGTTTACTCTTAACTGTGCTGTTTTTTAAGAACATTTTGTCGGCGCTTTCGAACAAGCCATCAAAAGGTATAATCGACACTTTGTGGATTTTTTACTGGCGGAATTCTTTTTATTACATTTTTATTGAGGGTTAATATAATACTACGTCCTTTTAAATTCGTATATAGTATATTAACGTGTTGTTGATATATGGTAATAAGAACTAGGCTAGGAGCCTGCAATAAAAAGTGAGGATACAAACTATTTGGAAGTTAAAAATTAAATAGTGGCTGGATTATTTGTATTTTTCTCCTATGCATATCAATGACATGATCCATTTCTTGTTATGCCGACGACAGCACAGTTCATGTGTGTTATTGTAATAAATCCATATGTAGTCGTGTTGAAATTGTCAATAAACCTCTTAAAGATCTTTATTTTCAATTTAACTTCATAATTTTAGGGAGATATGTCATTCTGTAATTGATAACTTATAAAAAGCCAATTACATTTTGATTTGTATCATAACCCTTAGCTCTATTTTATTAAAACGAATTGATGTAACTAGTCGAGAGTAATTACTTTGTAAAATAGCGGGCCAATGCTAGTACCAAAAAGATGCATATATACAAAAAGAAATCGTATTACCAGAAAGTAACTAACAAACAATCTCTTGATCTTTATAGTATTAGTATAGATACATTTTAAATTCCATGTCATTTATTAAATAATCCACGTGAAACATGCGATAGCAACAATCATGTAATAATATAAAACGTACAAATAATTAAATCGATAGGCTCCAGATGTTTAAGTCTAACAATTTTTTTGTTTTTGAGCTCCTAGATACGTTTTAACGAATATCGTGGTTATGCCATTGTAATAAAGACTATAGTAATATTTGGAACACCAACAGTTCTACTTCTAGTTAATGTTCTATATTTAACTATCTTATGCCCGCGACTTCGTGCGCGTGGAATAGTTATTTTGGGCAAACGCTAACGCACAGCGGAAGCTCTCAAGAGAAAAAAAATCCCCATATTGAAATATTCTTTATTAGTGCTCCGCTCCTATTGATCTTAGCGTGATGATATATAGCCTATGACTTTCCTCGATAAATGAGTTATTTAACACTGAAAGAATTTTTCATATCGGACCCGTAGTTCCTGAGATTACCCCCTACAACCTCAGAAGTCAGTCTTTAGAAGGTGGTAGAGCCACGTTGTAGCTACTACTACTTTCAACATAAATAAGTCAGCTCGTCCGAGGTAGTACCACCCTCTCACAGAACATCGACGTGAAGTAACAATGCTTGCATTGTTGCGTTTCGTCCGGTCAGTGAGAGCGCCGGAGGCCCACCTCCTTCCCCCTTTCCCTTCCCCTTTCTCCTTTCCCTACCCCTCCCCCATACACAGGCTGGCAACGAACTTGTGACTCCCCTGGTGTTGGTAGTGTCTATTCTAGTTCGTTTGCCTGTTTCTGATATACAAAAAAAATCCAAACTCACAAACTTTACGATTAGCAACCGCTCAGGACTTCGCGTTAAATTACAATAAAAAACTAACGCAACCTACTTGCAAGTTATAGTAAAATGGATAGCATAAAATACCTTCTCCAAGAGAAAACACATAGATGTATCAATTTCCTAGTCGTCGGTCAAATTGGGCTAAATAATAGGTCTTTACCTATGAATTTGCCGTTCTGCAGTACTGGCCATTTCAAATCAAAATAATATTTGTTTGGCTAAGAAATCTAATGTCAAATTAATTTTATTTTAAAAACATGGAATTCTTTTTCCAAAAGTAGTCATTTTTTTATCGATTAGTGTTACATTTTCATCGCATTTCAATCTTTTTTGTCATCATGGATACGTTAAAAATTCGAGTAATTATGGAATATGAGTACCGTCGTGGCAGCAACGCGGCACAAGCGGCACGCAACATCAACGCATCACCTGTTATTGGTTTGCTCACTTCCGTTCTGGGAATTTCGACCTGAAAAATGAACCTCTCGGTCGTCCGAAGACTTTGGTCGACAATGACGAATTAAAGGCGATTGTGGAAGCTGATGATACACAATCTACGGCTGAATTAGCAGCAGCTTTCACGTTAGCGTCAAAACAATATTGGTTCATTTGCGTCAAATTGGCAAGGTAAAAAAGCTTGACAAATGGGTGCCCCACGAACTCAATGATCGCCAGCGCGAAGTACGCGTACAAATGAAGGAATTTTGAACCGCATTGTTACCAGCGATGAAAAATGGATTCTGTTTGATAACCGTAAGCGCTCAGCAAGTTGGTTGGATTCTGGTTTACCACCTAAACAATGTCCTAAACGAAAACTTACCCTTAGAAAAGTGATGGTCACTGTTTGGTGGTCTAGCGCCGGTGTGATTCATCACAGCTTCTTACTAAACGGGGTGAGCATTACTGCAGATGTACTGTGAAGAACTGAACACAAAGATGGAGAAGCTGGCACATCTCCGACCAGCATTGTACAATCGCTCGTCTCCGCTGCTCCTGCACGGCAACGCGCGATCTCATACTGCACAGCAGACGGTTTCCAAGTTGCAAGAACTGGGATTAGAAGTTCTCCGTCATCCGCCCTACTCACCAGACCTTGCGCTTACAGACTACTACTTTTTCCAGAATTTGGATAACTCCTTGGCGGAAAAAAAATTCAATACCCGAGAGGCAGTACAAAATGCCTTTGAAGAATTTGTTACCTCCCGTCCAGCTGATTTCTTTAAGAAGGGCATCAATAAACTGCCACTGCGTTGGCAAAGATGCATTGATTGCATGGGTAATTACTTCGATTAATACAAATAAAAAATACATGAAAAAAAATCGTTTAAATTTTTTCATACAAAACGGCAATTTCATAGGTAAAGACCTAATATTATCCATTTCTGTACATAACGACGTCCATTAATATGTACATAGATAATCTAGTGAGAACATTGTATTAGTGAAGAGCGCTGTCCAAAACTTTTTGAATTAGATTTGTTGTTAATGTAATTATTTATCGATATCTAACGTATGAAGATAATATACTTATGTATAACTAGTTTCAGCTCGTGACTTCGTCAATAGTTACTTTAGCTAATGCTAACATGCAGCGGAAGTTCTCAAAACGAAAAAAAATCCGATTTTGCAACATTCTTCATTGGTGCTCCGTTGCTATTGGTTTTAGTGTGATATATGAACTATGTAACATTGATAGAATTTTTCGAATCGGACCAGTAGTTCCTGAGATTAGCGCGTTCAAGCAAACAAACTTTTCTGCTTTATAATATTAGTATAGATAAGGCTGAAAAATTCAGGCAAATCTACGCTAAACAAAGAGATGATCCTTCCAACTAAAGTATAGTTATATTATAATGATTGAAAGCTTTTCAAAAGTACGTGAGCGGAATAATGATCATCAAACGTGGCTAACGCTTTTCTCTTATCCCCTGTTTGATTTTCAGGGAAAATTTGAATAAATGTGTTTGCTTTCTAGGCCGCAATTAGTAATTACTATTTATTCTTACCTATATATCTATGTACTTGTATATAAATGTATGTACGTTCATATGAATTTATTAACTCCGTAATCGATTGATAGATTATCATAAAACTGTTATATCTACTTGATTTCTCCTGAAGAAGATTATTATGTTATCTATTTTTGTATAACTCGTCACTGGATTGCGCTTTTTTACAGGATGAGATCTCTGACGGACATCCCTTCCGCCGGGCAGCTGAGGATGGTTTATGTCCGATTAGTACGGACTAAAACCCTATGGTACCTTCTTGTACCTTTTGGCCAGGGGAGCACCGACTGCCTAATCCTAATCGGTGTTGACCCTTCCTAAGGAGCTCCGACTACGGTCTGAGGGGTTAAGATGATAGACCCCTCAACAGGGAGTGGGTGTTAGACCCTCCTAAAGAACCGTGGGAGTCGCATCGGCACAATGTGCCCACGCCATTAAACGGCGTTAGGATATATTTTATTCCTGTTAAGTTATATACTGTAAATAGAGGGCCCGGCAGACGTTGTCTCGCTCTTATTATGAATAAATCCTTGACAAATTATATACTAAAACGTTCCTCATCAATCACTCTATCCACCGGTGAAAACCGAATGAAAATCTGTTCGGTAGTTTTTGAGCTTATCGCGAACAGACAGAAAGACAGACGCGGAGGGGACTTTGTTTTATACTATGTAATTATGATGAAATACTCCTAAAATCACATATCGTTACGAGAATTTTAAAAGCATTCACGTATGTTAACAAACATTTTTGACAACATGTTGACATTTACTACATAACGGAATACATAGAGGTAGAACTGGCAAACGGTGTAAACTGGAGCGAATCACTCGGATCGGTTTTTCAGTGTGTATTTATTTGTAATCTAGTCCAACGCGACTGACATTTCAAAGCGATTCCGAATAAATCGGTTATTAAAATATTTTACCGGTTTAAAATCTGTATCGGTTCAAACGTAATCGGTAAACGTATGGTAGTTGGAGCAAAATAAACTTGTTTATTTCAAACATGAACCTAAGCTGACGCTAATCCTAACTTACTAATACTAGAAATCTGAGAGTGGGTTAGTTTGTTTGTTCGTACCTACCTTTTCGTTTTGTTTGTTCATTTGTTACTCTTTCACATTTTAACTACTCAATCGATCATCATGAAATGTTGTATATATGTTGTTAAAAGTACAGAAAAGGACATAGGTTATTGCTCATGTAGAAAAATAATTACTATTGTCTTAATTCCATATTAACGCGAGCTAAGGTGAAGACATATAAGTGATTAATTTCGGGTGAAACCTAAATTGGCGACAAATGCTATTTGATATCAGGTGATGTCAACTATATACTTTATTTATAGGATCTACAGATGCAGATAAAGGAAAAAGGCAAGCTACGTTTTCTTGTAGTAATCTTATTTTATAGAAGACACATGATATAGATGTTTTTTTGATAAATTAAAATGAACAAATATACTAATAATTATAGAACAAATAAGGTTGGTTGAGTGATGTCAGTTTTGTAACTTTTTTTTTTTTTCGAACCGACTACGCTATTGACCTGGCAAGGTCTTTACAGCTTCACCGGACTACAGTTTTGTAACTTTGCTACATTGCAGATATTATTATAGTAGTTTCAATAATTGAGAACGCTATTTTCCGATATACATATGACATTTTCTACTCCTTTTAATTATTTTACACGTTATTGTAAAAACAAATTATAATTTCATGCATTTTGAAATCTCTCTCTAAATCTTCTGGCATTCTGGCATAGAGTCCTAGTCTACTCTTACATAGCGTCGTATCGATCATACCACGCTTTTCATTTTATATATTGAAAATTCGTCATTTCACTAAATAATGATTTACAACTGCGCATCAAATTAAGTTATGCCGTGACACTATTAGCATAGCGATGATGGCTAAATTGATAACGTATTCGGACACCGTGTCGATTCACGTAGGTTCGAATCCTTGCATCTGAATTAGAGCTTTTGGTGAAGGAAGACATCGTGAAGAAAACATAGTATGGTAGGGGAACATTGTAATAAAATCATAGGATGAGGGACTTTCTCTAAGTGTGCTGCTATCACCAAGCTCATAATCTGACACCAAGCACTGTTGTATTCAGGCAACAGTATTTGAAAGCCAGTCCCCTTCTTGGCTTAGTATGCTTACCATCTTAGATCACATAGTCATTTAACACCAGATAGGACTGTAGTGAAAAATGAAGTGTCGTCGAGAAAAACGATAGAAGTGAAACTTTTGTATGACGGAAACATTTTAATTCCCCCCCCCACCCCCCCCCCCCTTTCCCCCCTTTTTCTCCCCCCCCCCCCCCCCCCTCCCCCCCCCCCAAAATAATATCCTTTTCTCCCTTTTTTTTTGTTTTTTTTTTCCTTCCCTTCACCCCAATTACTTTCCTTTCCCCAACCCAAAAAAAAAAAAAAAAAAAAGTTAAAAAATACAGCATAGAGTAAACATAGCACGGTATTCCCATCCAAGTACTGATCATGCCCGACGTTGCTTAACTCCGGTGAGCAGACCAGAACCGGCGTTTAAAACGCTACACGACAAATTGTTAAGCCTCACCACGTTTTGTCATATAAAAATATTATGGGTCAAAATGTTAAAGCTCGTCTATAAGAACTTTCAATTTAAAAACTAGTTAATTTGAATTAGAGATAACGTGGGCATATAGCGGGACTGTTGCGTAGGGCGCTGAACTCTGGAGCATGGTATATTGCTAACATAGACATTCACAGTTCGGCTCTGTTAAGTAATGCTTAGACCCCGCCGGGTAGTCAGCCCACCTTCGCGTCACCCTCGGGTGGATCGTACCCTACTACACGGCCCGCCCCAACTGGAATTTTGTTCCCGTTTAACGTACTTTCTCTATTACATTTGCATACTAATTATTCAACTCCTAAGAGTGAGCTCTATAAAATAGCCTACAACTTTCCGCGATAAAAGGGCTATAAAATACAAAGACATTTTTTCAAATTGACCGGTACTTCTGGAGATTAGCGCATTCAAAAGAATTAGTAATCTAATAATTATATTTTGGCATAATTTTTTTTTTCGAACCGACTACGCTATTGGCCTAGCAAGGTCTTAACAGCTTCACCAGACTATTCAGTTATCATGTAGTTAAACTACTTTACTATGATTATGATTAATTATTATGATTCTGTAGGTGGTAGAGCCACGCTGAAGTTACCACTGGTTTCACCATGATAATGGGTCGGCTCACTCGGGGTAGTACCACCCTCTCACAGAAAACCGACGTGAAGTAACAGTGCTTGCATTGTTGCGTTTCGTTCGGTCAGTGAGAGCACCGGAAGCCCACTTCCCTTCCCCCTTCCCCGTCCCCTCTCCCTCTCCTCCCTTCCCCTCCCCCCAAATACAGGCTGGCAACGCACTTGCGACTCCTCTGGTGTTGCAAGTGTCTATGGACGGTGGTGATCACTTAACATCAGGTGACCCACCTGTTCGTTTGCCTCCTATGATATAAAAAAAAATGAATTTGCCTATATTTATTAAATGAACTGACGGTAAAGGAATTTTTATGGTTAGAAAAATTGGAATGTTCGGAAATCGTTTCCGTATCAACAACATCTGGTTGAGATAACTATGAAATATAGGTTAATCATCGATTGAAATAGGCAATACATTGTGGTGCCTAAACTCGATTCTTCCTTCGAAGTATTACAATAAATAAATAAAAATATTTTCTCATTAAAATAGAAGAAGTCATTCATCGTAAGTAGTTTAACTCTACCGATTCGTTTGCAGTCGATACATAAAATAATAAGCTATTCTTGTATCGAAGCCGTCTCATATGGTTAGTCGCAGTGCATCAGTGCTATTTCAATTTAAGCTAGAAACCTAGAAACGTCCGTCAGAACTAAATTAAGACAAACCTTGTATAGTCCGATTTAGACACGAATGTATCTAAGTTTTAACCGTGAATTTCATTTTGGTCGATTTCTTTCATAATTTCGTGTAATACATTGTTTTCGATTACATTAATTTGTATGTGATACAATTGATAACTGTCTGCAAGAAGTTCATATACAAAATGTAACAAATTAATTATATACTTATGAACATCTTATTTTCCATATCCGGTCTATAAATAAATAAAAATAATAGTTTACATATATCATCTGTATTTAAAATTTGATGATACAAATGCTACTAGTGATATGTTCTGAAAAAATAATGGACAATGCAAAACGGTATTTGAGATTTATTTCTTTTATGATTGCGGCATGTGTACGGTGCAGTAAAAAATATTTTTTATACTTGTGGAAATCTCTTATGGATACACCATTCTCTCAGGGAAGAGAGTGGGTTATGTCCGACTCACACGGACTAAAACCCCACGGTGTACGTCTGCCGCTATAGTTGGGGCGAAACGAGATCTCTATAGACTTCATCGTGCCGCCCCAGCGGTTGGCCCAGCAGCAAAAGCGCCGCTGCCGGGCCCCGTCTTGTTAGGAGACAGCCGTGTACACACCGACCGTCTCCTCCGTCCGCCAAACCTGTGCAATGGGAAGATGGGCCCTCCGACCCATCTTCCCTAATCCGGTTACGGTGGGAGGAGGCAGAGCAGTAAAAAACATCAGTTGACCATTGGTAACCAGCCATTGCGAAATCGTTTAATTGTAAACACTTTTTGCTTCGCCTATGGGCACATTTTTCTAGCTCTGTATTTTGGTAACTCTTTTGTTTTTGACACTGCACAAATGCGTGTTCAGTAATGTACTTAAATTGGTCTTCGTAATTTATAGACATACCTAGAAATGTAATGAAAGACTCTGACTATATTTATAATACCTATGGCCCTATATAAATATATTTAAATATTACTAGAGATCAAAACGCTTTTTACTATCAAAATCATGATTTGAACTATATCTATGAATCTCATTATTACTTGTGTAAATCCCCAGTTTGTTTTCACTTTTCCATATATTATAGTACATTTTTTAAAGTCCTTTAATATACTCCGAAGTATAGGCTCTTCATGTGTGTTTCTGCTTGGGGAACTACGAAAGAGATGAATGAGACGAATGATGGAGTCGAAAAAATCTGCTGCTGTTAAGAGGAATCCGTCGTGAATAAGATTAGAAATGAGTATATTACAGAGAGTATATTAAATATTAAGTGATGGATAAGTTGAGAAGTAATAGGTTAGTGTGGTATGGTATTGTTCGCCGTTTGGCGAACCAGTTCCTAGGGGTTAAATCGGGAGCGTAATCTCCACTGCATCTCGGAGACTCGGAATCTTGAACAGAGTGTGACGGTTTTTCACACCTGAGCAAATATTTCGTTTGTAAGGCACAAGTTCGGCCTTGCGTGGAATACTTTTCGCACCTCTGAGACGGTTCTGCCAGATACCTACTAGATGTCCTGGATAGGTTGCAGATATGTGTTGTCCGCATTGTTAATGATGGAGACATTACATGGTTTATATTTTATACAGACTCTCCCTTTCATAACCGAAACACGCGCGCTGGGCTACGGAGTTACAGTTTTACGGTAAATCCTATCTAGGTACGAACAAAAAAGTTCGCAACATCTTACCTTAGCCGTACTATGAAACTGTGGAACAATCTCGCACCAGTATGTGTCCTCCTTCCTATAACATGGGATCCTTCAAGCGTAACGTGAACGAGCATTTACGCAGGCCGGCATGACAGCGGTGACCGGCGAAGGATGACGTGTTTGTCGGTGGTCACCGTTGTTCTTGAACTGTACTATGCTTACCATTAGGCATAGCTCTCACTCTGCTGTGCTACAATAAACAAAAAACTCAAGGATGCCAGACTGGCCGAACCTCGGCTTCGGCTGTTGCCTTGGATGCAACAACGCGAATCTGTCTAAGCTAAACTAAGTTAGCTATTATATATAAGAATTCATGACACACACAAGTATACTGGCATGTGAGCCTCACGAATTCAAAGGTAGTGTTACCGAAGAGTGTACAATTATCGTAGGCGAGTCGATGTAAGGATCGTGACGTATGACGAATGGAGGCTTTGTCTATAATGATGGCGTAGAAAAAAAAATGTTCGAAAATTTATAACACTAAATCTTGTCAATAACCAGCAAAGAAAAAAAATAGAGAATCGGTTGACACATAAAGAAGAAAAATGTACTGTTTTATCTTCGCCTATTTTTATATAGTTACATTAGGGTTTAGAACTAAATACTATTTGTTAGTGGGGAAACATGGAGAATAAATATACATATTATGGTATACACGCTCAATAATTCAATTATAAATAAATACCAAATCGTAACATATTATCGAGCAATTACGAATGTAATACATATTAACATTGTGGTTTTATTACCACGGCGTAACCAAAATGATTTAATACAATTATGGTATAAATTTACATATTATGTATTTTAGTAAGGTTTAAGTATTCCTTAATTGGAGTGGAATTAACGTATTGAAATTCGTGATAGTTATAAATTTAGGAGTGTTTCAGTTGACGGTGCAAGAGCGATAAAAAATAAAAGAAAAAAAATTCATCCTCAATATCAGTGAATGCATGTTCCACTTCCAATTTTTGTTATGAATCTAGTTCGATGGAGCGTTTCTTCCATTTCTGCGATATATTCGATAGTTTTTATTATCATTTAGAATACAACTAACGAAACCGTTGTCTATTTGCGACAAAGAATAGAAGAATAAAATTTGTACAAATATTCTCCAATTTCATCCTATTCTAATATTGGAATGTTCTGGATACACTATTATATAGCTATATGTTTGGGATATGTCGACTATATATCTGAGATTTTAACACAGTTTGACTGGTCATCATGAAAATTGTCACAGCTATATGGAGATATATGATGGTTTCTATGTTATCTATTTTAATATAACTCACTACTAAGTGCACTAAAAAACGTAAATTTCTGTACCGTTCAACTGATCGTCCAGAAAATTGTTATGTACAGATATTTTATCACAAATAATATTTCATGTTATCCATTTTACTACTTTACCTTAATGTTAGTTGCTTTTTGAATTATTAGCTGTATATGACTCTGCGGTTTAGTGAAGGAAACTAGTTCTTTGTTTAAATTCCCAACCATAGTACTTCAAACATTGTACGACAAAGAAGCTTTGTAAGTAAAAAAATAATTTCAAACATACGAAGTGTGTACACATATAGTAAAAAATAAATACATACATTATATTGCTCATATAGAGTCCAATATTTCATAATAAAATAATAATAATTTATTAAATTCAGATATTACTGTATAAGTTAGAATATTGTTCTATTTGTTCAGAATGTCGGGCGCCTCACACTATTTTATTTTGAAGAGCATTACACGGTATCTGACGATAAATAAGTCTGATACAACTTCCAACGGATAATGATCGGACCAGTGTACATTGTAAAGGATGTTAATATTGGTAATAGCTTGGAATGCCGCTTTTGTTGTTAAGCAATGATTGAGCCATCTCCTGCAGCTATGTGCATCACTAACAAAAATATAAGAGTTCGAATCTATACCTATTTTCTCGAAATCAGCACGTTGCCACGTTTGTTCTTAACATAAATGTAGTAATTCTTCACAAAATAATGTATGTGGTTGTGAATTAAAATCACCCAATATAAAAGCTGCCTCTAAGCCGAAATCTCCGTAATCCGGATCTCCGTAAATTCGACCAGATTGACACCTTTATCAAAGGGTATATAAATACTAAAATCTAATATCGAACTACTGTTATTCGCGGACTGTTACAATTTAACACAGAAACTGACGTAAACTCCGCTTTGCGTCATAGGATCCGCCGCTGTTGATGACTCTACGGCAGATGTGCGTGTATATGAAAATACATTATCAATGGATGACAAATATTGAATTTCATGTGGCAATAACCATGTTCCTTGAAGTGCTACGATGTTTGCCGACCTACATATATTCCTTATACACTCTAAAGATCTTTTAACATTTTTACAGTTAAATGTTATGAGTTTATACCAATATTGCATGATTTGTAGTTTCATTTACATTCATCACTTGTATATATCCCGCTTTGCTTTTATACCTAAAATTTATGAAACGCCTAAAAGAAATCCAATCTCGCCACAGCTAGTCATCAAGAAACATATGAACTTTATGTTTAGGAATCAACAATTTGTACCTTTGATATCCTTTATCTAGTTTCGTAGTTATTTTTTTAATGTAACTTCTTGTTTCGCTTTTTCATAAATATATTTTGTTATATCTGTCTCAATAGAGTTCTTGTGAACGATTGAAATAAAAAGCGGTATTTGAATATCTCTTGCTTTTAAAATTTTCACCTGGTACAGTGAGTACAAGTGCTGCCTTTCCTTTTTTCCCTAAAAATTTATTTCTTACTCTTTTTCTCTGTACTGTTTTCTTCACTAGGTTCTTCGACATACCATTTTCCTACTCTACGGACCATATCTGGCAAGGTTGTTACTAGTGTTTTATTTACTTCTAATTCACCGTTGTGAGTTGTGAGAGTTTTTTCATTATGGAGCGTTACCATAGGTTCACACAAAGGTTTACGAGTTGAATTCGTTTGGTTATCACCCCTTAGTGAGTGGAGTTCGGACACACATTCAACTCGAAATTATATTGGTGAGATCCAACAGTAGCGTCGCATTGACATTTATTTCTGTATATCCACTTTTTATTTTACTGGTGTCGATTACTTTTGGAGTAACAGAACAACACATATGATTTGTTTGTACGTGCGAAAGAGCACATCGACTGTCACTTACTTCTTACTGATCAATTATCGCTACATTTTGATTCACTAGTTTATGACTCAAATTCGTTAGCTCACTGGCATGCAAAGTACCTCTACTTTTATGTACATTAAGGTCAAAATCGTTCAACACTGTATTATTATCGACTTTAAAACATTTAGTTTTAAATTCTTCAGAGTCTATTTTTGTAATTAATAATTTTTTCAAATTCTTTATATCTGTTTGCATTATGATTATGTCTTTTAACAGGCGAGTGACATCTACATGGTCAAACGTAACCGGTGGCAGCTTTTGTAAATCCTTAGCTACGAACACGGGTATTATATCTGGATTCGTGTTTTGGAATAATGAAATTATGTCCTCTAAGTCTTTTAAAAGTTTACCATCTCGTCGTCTTACGATCTTTATTTTAGTGTTAGGAGCATCAAATAACAAACTCTTTGCTTTTTCTACTTCAGTCACTGAGAAGGTAGTACTGCAAATTCTAATGAGACTTTGCACATCCATTACATCTAGTTTGTTCTGTGTAAACGAAAGTATTTCACTGATAACTATGTTGCACGAAGCACACGTCACAGTTGACGTCATTTTAGGTGACAAAAACTTTAGATTATATTTAACATTAACTAGCTCGGCGTTTCGCGTGCGGCGATTACTACGACCAACTGATCTGATCATATAATTTTACCCAGCTAACTATTACCTCTAGAAATTCGTAGTAACTTATTTAGGTGATTTTCGTCGTAAGTCGTCGACTCAAACTGTAGTTCTCGATCTCGGTGGTTATGTCTCTAAACTTGTCGAAATCGCTTCAGGCGTTCACGTAGGATCTCTGATGGGACCTATTTTTTCACTTTTTTTGCTAATGATATCTCAATGTGTTTTCTCGACTTTATTATTCTACTCTATGCCGATGACTCATATTTTATACCTAATCACTGGCCAAGATGACACAATTCTTCTTCAACGAGATCTAGATAGTTGTGAAATATGTTGAAGTTATGTGTTTGTTCTTTTACACGTAAACCCGATCTGATTGAACAAAATTTCATATTCGCGAATACAGTACTATCAAGAGTTAATATAGTGAGGAATCTTGCAGTCATTTTGGATTCGAATCGCTCATTTGATTCACATATCACATAGTTCAATAACATAGTAAGCAATTCCTCTACAGCGCTTGGTTTCGACCTTTGATTGTAGTCTGAATTGAACTGCATATAAACGTTGAAGATATATAAGATATAAGTATTGCGCTTTTCTTCGTAGTCTCATAGAATATGTCTTTCAAGTTTGGAACCCTAACTATAATACATACATTTCACGTATTGAACGGATTAAAAAATGCTTATTTCAGTATTTACAATTTAGAACCTCCCATTACTGAACTGATTGTATAAAGCGATGTAAGCATTTCTCCGTTTTTACCACTCTGAACGACGTAAATGAGTCGATCTAACTTTTTTAAGTAATATAGCCAATGGAATTGTAGACTAACCAGAACTACTATCAAAAATTCAGTTATGTGTGCCTACAAGTACGTTAAGAAATATTATATGTATCATTTGTAAGCACAATATATAGACAGAATGCACTTCTGCTCAGGGCGTGTAAACAATTAAATTGTTCATGCAACAATGTAGAATTATTTTACACTGGCGTATCTTTTCTTAGATATAGTTTATGTAGAGACTTTTTTCAATAATTCTGACATTGTGTTTATAATTATTTTTATTGTATTTTTTATAATTGTATTTATATCTGCTTTTTTATGCATAAAGGCAGTTAGTATGAAAATTGAAAACATGTTATTGGTCTTTTTATCTGTTACTCTTTTGGGTACTTACGTATATATTGCACCGCGCCCGCCGAATACTGGCCCGGTCGGCTCGTGTTATTTATTTTCGCTAGTGTAACCTTTTTTTTTTTTTAACGTGGAGAGACTGTCAGGCCCCCGGGGGAGAGCCTGACCTGAACCGACCACCAGCCTTTGTGCTGCCACGCAGGGGTGGTGCCATACGGCGACTTTAACCGGCTAAAACTCCATGACAACCAACGCCGCACTATGGGAGTGTCCCGGGATTGCGTTAGCAAGCTCCGCAACATCCCCGGCGGCAGGCGTTTCCCACGCCACACCCGACTGAGGCAGTCTGGTTGTGAGACTGCCTCCCAGCCCACCGAACCCGAGCAATGGGAGTCCAGGGCCCCCGCCCTTTTCCCCCTGAGTTCGGCCGGCAGCGGAGAGGCTAAGCCGCTACGCCGCCGTCCCACCATTGATTTTTTAACGAGGTTTACTCCTCCTCCGCCTCAGCCACCCCGAGATCCCTTCCGGCCTACGCTATCCTACACATCCCCCCCCCAACACTCGTTCCTAACCCTACCCTACCTCACTGAAGCCCTACGCCTTCCAATCCCCTAGACTTGCCTATCCACCAAGTAGGTAGGGAAGCCAGAGGTTACCTAACCTGTACCCCCCCCATTCCCCCAGCCTACCTACACCCTAACCCTACCAATCCTACCTACCTAAACAAACCCTACGCCCGCCTAACCCCTGGTCTTGCCTACTTACGCGGTAAGTAGGCAAGCCAGAGGTTTCCTAATCCTAACCCCTCCGTTCCTACGTGGCCTACCTGGGAGGTTCCCTCAGAGCGGCCTCTGGTGGAAATCGCCTCCACCACGTCGCCTACCTCGCCTAGATCCCCGACGGCGCGTCACAGGCGGACTGGCAGCTCTCTCCCTGGCTCGTTCCGCTTCCTCTTTCTGTTTCAAAGCTCTTTCACAGAAAGAGACGACCGCTGTCCATGCTATGTCATTATCGACTATGGCCTTGACAACTACTGGCAAAGACAGGTCGTTTCCTATTGTTGACACAAGCTCATCTCGCTCTTCTCCCCACGCCGGGCAGTCCGCAAGTGTGTGTTGTGCCGTGTCAGTTTCCTCCTTACAATGATGGCATTTCGGTAACTGTTCTTTCCCAACAATCTGGTGTAAGAATTTGCCAAAGCAGCCATGCCCAGTCATGATCTGAACCACTCTAAACGTAAGTACGCCGTGATCCCTTTGGACCCACTCCCTAAATACCGAGCGGACGGCCTCTATGGCTCGAAGGCCGGCACTGGGCGAGTCCAGTGTATTCCTCCATATTTCCATCATTTTCCCCTGGAGATCTTTCCGCCACGCGTGCTTTTCCCTCTGTGTGATTTTTCCTCCACTTGCAATCTTTTCCGCGCACAGGAAATATAATTCTGATTGTAGTCGAGCTACCAGTTCCCATGGCATAGACCGTGCAAGCAAGCACTCTGCTTCATACGCCACTGTACGATAGCTGCGTATCGATCTGACCACCATAATTCGCTGCACCTTACGTAGCACTGCGTAGCAACCTCTAGTCATGTTTCCATACCAAACCGGTGCTCCGTACAAAGCCATGGAACATACGACATTTGCATACAGTGAGCGGCATATATCACCTGCTCCTCCAAGGTTTGGAAGGAGCCCCGACAGGGTTGAAGCGAATCGCATCACTTTCGGACCTAATTGCTGAAAATGGTCGGCGAACGTCCAACGGCTATCTAATATAAGGCCAAGATATTTCATAGATGGGCTTATCTTTACGCACACATCTTTCACCATAATAAAAGATTCAGCGGGCGGGGCTCTACGTGGTCCGTGGAAACAGACGGCCTCCGTTTTTGTGAGAGCGACTTCCAGTCCCAGCACCCTGATTCTGTCTATCACCAACGACATGTTCGCCGTCGCAAGCTGTGTAGCATCCTTGATAGTTTTACCACGTGACGTTATCAGAGTATCATCCGCATAACAGGTGATATTTGTGTCTGATAGAAGGACACCACGGAGCACCCAATCATATCCCAGATTCCACAGGAGCGGTTCGAGGACCGCCCCCTGTGGAACTCCGCACGTGATTTCCCGGCAGTAGTTGCGATCGTCCTTCCCGGTGTATATGATACGCCTGCCCCTTAGGTATGACTCTATGATACGTCGCAGGTATAAGGGGACGCTGTGATATTTGAGTGCCTCAATAATACACTCCCAAGGGATAGTATTAAATGCGTTGGCGATGTCCAGGGACACCGCCAACAGCACTCCTCCCTGTGTTCGTGCACCCTCCGCAAATTCCTTCACCCATAGAATTGCTCCGACGGTTGAGTGTCCTTTCCTGAAACCAAATTGGGTGGAGAATATGTTCGGTCCCGACCCAGTAAGGTGTTCTACCATACGGCGTACGATTACTCTCTCAAGGATTTTCCCTACCTCATCCAGAAGAATAATTGGACGGTATGTTGACGGCAAATCCGCCGGACGTCCGTGCTTCGTCAGTAAAACCAAGCGACCGGTTTTCCACTCTGTGGGGAAGTGTCCCGTCTGCAGACATGTCGAGTACAATCGTCTGAGTCTATCACCCAAAGCATCTGGCGCCAGGACCCATACGCGGCCGAGTATGCCATCTGGCCCTGGGGCTGTGCTTTTGGCCCGTAATCTTCTAAGTGCCTCATCTAATTCGGCTTTGGTGACGGGGGTGTTTGCTCACCCACCACGTTTCCGGAAAACGTTTCCGGAATCGTATATGGGGGAGTGAATTCTTCCCTGTGTGGGAACAGAGCTGTTAGCACTTGCTCCAGAAATTGCGGCTCGAGGTTCCTCGTAGCCGGAGGAGTCCAGGGATGTAGAGAGCGCATCACTGCGCGGTACGGACGCCCCCACGAGTCCCCGTCTACCATACCCAACAGTTCCAGCCTCGCTTTGTCCTTGGCTTTTTGGTCTCCCTAAACTCATTGACCAACCGTGTCTCTGTGGCCTCATTCCTACCCAGACGTAGCCGGCGGTGCCTGGCACAGCGGCGTCTTGCTGCTATGCACACCTCGCGTAGCTGCGCTATTTCTTGCGTTCACCAGAATACCCTGCGCTTAAACTATAATCTAAATATTAAACTATAATCTATAGTTTAGTAACCTGTAACCTGTAAGTTTTCCATAAAAGTAGAAACTTTTTTATTTTTTGATCTAAAATACATATATCGAGTACACTGAAAACACATACACATATTTTTAAATATGTATAATTAGATTGAACGGTTAGTTAGGTCACGAAATTGCACTCACAGAAACAGTCATTCGCATCAGGTGGCATTCCCATTGAATGCTTTCTACGCTCGTCACAAACCGGTGCAATTGCTACTTTTATATTTTTATAGCCCAACGATCTGAAATATTTTTTACATTGCTTATAAGCTTCAATTTTAGCTTTAATTAAGCACCATAATAAATAACTTTTTATGATGGGAAAAAAATTATCTCCGCTTTGTTAAGTTTGCCAGTCTACGGATGATTTTTATCATATGTTGTGGAAGTGTGGCGGAACCAAAGAATTACGTCAAAAATGCTTTTAGATTCCTGGAGTGATTTTGGAGATGTGAATATTGTATTGGAAAATCCTGTATGTAATGTGGCTGGAGTATTTTATAAATTTGTTTCCTTAGACTCTAATTGTGAGGATCAAACTTAATAATACATTAACTCAAGTGAGTTACCCTATGAGGCTGGCATAGTTATCAAGGATGTACTAAAGCCTTGTTAAAATAAAGGGATAAAGATAAAGGTTTTTAATTGTTTTGGTCAGTAATCTATTGATTCTTTTGCAATGAAACTGCAACATTTTCGTATTAGAACGCATGTTACATGAAATCCACCCAGCCGATTTGAATAAAGTTTTCAAATTATTAATTTAGTACTGAACCCGGGGTAGAATCGAGACTACATATATAATAACGGTTTTTCGTATGAGTTTAGGGGTTAAAAAATAATGATAAATTTTTTACTTTTATGCTAACTGAGACATGTTGTACCTTTGGAATATTAGACGCAGTCAATGTATTGTCAATGTAGTCACGGGCACCTGTTAGTATATGATTTTAAAGTTTTAACTTGACACTTATTCAACTTATGCACAGACTAGTTCTTTTTAAATTAATTGTAATTAATTAGTATTAAATATGAGATATATAGATAGATAGGTTACCTATCTTTTCAGACATTCAAAACTACAGAGTTGTATAATTAATTGTTATTTTTTTTATTCTATCCATTTGTCAGATATCTTTATTAAGGATATTACATTGACATTTGAGAAATGACTTTTTGTTTGTATGTATGTACATCTGGTTTTATTTATAAATCGTTTGAGCATTTTTTATGAATTTTTGTAAACAGAATATAATAAATGCCATTTCGTAATCGATATACTATAAAGATTAAAAAAAAAACAAACTTTAAGAATAGTTTTAAAACAATTTTGAAATAAAAACGTATTTCTTCTCAGCCGAATATCTATTAAAATATAGGTTATTTCAAAATCAATGGCAATTATTAATTATACTTGTAGACTGAACAAAACATATAATAGTCTAATACGAAACAGAAAACAAATTACTGCGCAATAAACGTGTACGGAGTTCCGGTCACAGCTTGTATCTACATATATATATGTAGATTATTGAGAAAAACCCGTTTAAATCGCAGCTGGACTTTGATGAAACCCCTGTAGTGATGATTCATCTCTCCCCCGTTTGGAACCCCAATTGTTTGTATTAAATGTAGGGTTCTTCGAATGGAGGGTGAAATCGTTGTCTATATTTTTATACAACGCGTTGTTGACGGTTGTTAATAGCAACGAAAACATTATATCCATAACAGTTAAACTATATATTAGACCAGAAACTGTGCGCGAATTCGCACACGTTATTATGTTATCAATGGACGCGTTGGAAGCAAGTATGTGTACATACGTAATGATTACTAAATATATAGAAATTCAAAACGTATCTTTTAATCGCTAGCGTTCCATCACTAATTTGTTGTTATGGTGGAAGTTGCTGACTTGCTAAGTCTAACGGAAATAACTCTCAAGCGTAGCTACAGGGACATACCTCCTGATATTTTGCGAAAATGGTAGTCAAGTGGGCAATGTCCTGAAATACTACCGATAGATATTTATCTATTTATATGGACGGAGAAGACAACTATATTAAAAGTTTATATTGAAATTTGCTGAAAAAAATTGGTGCATCAATAACTTTAGGTTATCTCCATGGGTTCCGTTTAATTGCTTTTAATAAAACAAAAAGCCGGGACAGTCATAAGGACTGCCGACAGAAGTGAAAACTCAAAAATAATGGAATCGCCGTGTTCTTTTTTAATTTTTTTTTTAACTTTATTTTTGGCAACCAATGTTTTAGATTATTACTGCCATTGTCGAGTAGTTAATAGTCTTACCAGTTAGTGTCGTGCGGTCATTTTAATGTCAATTTTCATGTTCCAACAAGATGGTGGCTCCCTTGTTACAACTTTCCAGGGAATTTTTGTGGCATCTCAGAATTCATGCTCCGTGGTACTATTTTCCATTCACTTCACTTATGCACAACAAACAAACTATATTACATAAAACACCACCAATTTTACCCAATATAGAGTCAAGTAACACGAGATTATGAATAAAATATAAAATCTACTACATGACAGACCAAAAATCCCGTCAAAAACTCCTTATTTTACTTTTAAATCAATTATAGCCTTAGTTGTTTAAGTTTTATAATTTGTAAATTGAAATTATTAACATTAGACTGGGTTTCACATTTATTGGTACTCTAAGCAATAATTATATATATATTATACACTTTATGAATTAAACTAATATATGATATGCTCCACAAGTTCATTACAAAAATATCAATATTACATCCACACAGGCCACTATACTATGCGTCGCTATTGTGGCGCAAACGCAATAAAAATACGTCACGACATATCGACAAGATTTTACCTATCAAAAAACAAACACGCATATAATACAGTCGAGTATATACAGCGTCTGGGCTACGCCACTAGCATGTCGAGGTCATCGGTGATGCGAAGCAATAAGTTTTTCTCCCATCCTTTTTTTAAATTGTTCAACGTAGTTAAATACATTTTCACTTCAAAAGTTATGCTTGTTAAGTGATCATATTGGGTAAAATTAATTGATTTGGGATAAATATGAGGTTCCAGTACAATTAGTAGGTTAATTTTAAATTATTTTCATACAAAATATTCTGAATTGTATACTTTATTCATCCAACTACTATACGATACGGGGCCGTGCGGCGGAGAATGCCTAGAATGGAACGTGAGAGTTATTTTGCTAAAAATGTTATGAATATTTCAGAGGCGTGCGGAAGGCAAATGCGCTTTCTATTTGGTTCGATCGACAAACTATAAAATTAAATTTAACGGTACAACTGAGAATGATTACTAAATTAAAAATTAATACCTAATAAGACATTTATTCTCATTTACAGTTATCATAATTGGTGACAACTGGTACCGGCGACAGTTATAAACATTATTGTGCATATATTTTGTGTATGTGTTTCCTTATTATAATTAGTAATAATTTCCTAATTTACGCTTTCATTTAAATATTTGTTATCCTGTATAAAGTTTGATCTAAAGCGTAGACCTATATGTAGAAATTATCTCAGATAAATCCATTACAAGTCGTTATCTCCGCTAACGCCCAGTTTGATAATTTCAAGTTTGTAGTGGAAATTTAAGAAAATTACGTTGATTGTCTTCTTTAATGGCTGATTACCCTAACTTCTCACTCTAACAGGGGTTCTGTCTGACGAGTTTAACGAAGACAATACACAAGATATACGCGAGACGCTCTTTCCAGATAACAGTTTCCAAACGTTTTTGAATGGGTAATTGGCATTTATCTGTTTAAGGCCTTCATCTATTTCATTTAAAGCGATTTGAATATCCGGAAACAAGTTTCAGGTGGAAATCGATTAGTTTTTGTAATTTATTGTTAGCTGTCTTGTTATTATTAACACGTCTTGTCATTTTTCTTGTCTGCTCAGTACAAATCTTGAAGTGGAATTAAAATCATTCTGATTACATAAATGCTTTACGCATTGCTCAAAACTGGATGACATTGCAATATTAATTCATTTTGTAACCTGATTATTTTAGAGAGATTTATGTATGTGACTTTAAACTAACTTGTCATATGTCTGTATTATCATTATCATTACATAGTATAAAACAAAGCCCCCTACAGCGTCTGTCTGTCTGTCTGTTCGCGATAAACTCAAAAACTACTCAACGGATTTTCATACGGTTTTCACCAGTGTATAGATTAATGAGAAAGGTTTTGGTATATAATTTGTCAAGGATTTTTTTTTTATAATCAAGGCGGGACATCGTCTGCCAGGCCCGCTAGTGATTTCATAAAGGCGTTTTTAATCGATTATAGAACTAGATAGAAGGTAGGTGAACCTGTAAGGACCCTTCAGACAAATAGTACTAGTTAGATTGGAGAATAAACAGGTACACTATTTTGTAGCTGGATGTATGTGTACTGAAATTGTTTGTCACCACGTATAATGTAATCGAGTTACAGTCGGGTACAAACACCTTATCGCCCCACTCCGATTCTTCCAGTTTGTTGTTCAGTTCAGATGAACTCTAAATTCATATTGAATATGATACTTCATACTGTAAACTTTCTCAAGGGGTTGTAGAAATAAAAGACACCTCACTATAAAACAGCTCTTGTACGACGCTGACTATTTGATCTATTTGGTCACTTGGTTTGCTTAAGAATGCGTTGGGAAATGCGCATTCTTTTGGACCTTGGTATAGTAAAATTGTACTACATAATAATACTTGGATTAATTTTATAATGAAAAAAACAGTGGCCCGCGTTTCTATAGGCATAAATTTTCTGCTTTGGTCTCTAGGATTTTAATGTTATGTTACACAATCTAGAAACTTCTTTAATAAATGGGCTACTCTAATAACAAAAACATTTTTTTATTTGGTTGGTTCTTCATGAGATCAGTGATTTCAAATATACAAATGTATCAATATTACATAGTTAACTATATACTTAACTATATGGTTATAATAAAATATAAGGTTCCATAAATATTCGTTACGTTAATCGATGTCAAAGAGATTAATTACAGCATTTAAAATAGTTATTGAATACTATTCAAATACTAACATTTTAATATCAGTTGAGGCAAGAGAATTTTATACTCGGATTTATGTTTATTAAAAATAAAATCCACCTGGCACTACCTATAAATCCGAATTTAATCGGTATAACTGGATACGATTGAAAATATTTTAAAAGGCCGGTCAGTGATTTTAATATATGATAAAGCTGCGGATAGTTGACAATTGTCGTCTCAACATATATACGCTTTTATCGTTTACATCCCATTCATGATTATAATCTATATGATTAATCCAGTGTATACATTTAGAAAGACATGTTTGAGATTATATTCATATTGCGCTATATATAAATTTTGATCTATTAATTTTTGTTTACTTGTTACAAATTTCGAGTTTGAGATACAATACATTGGTGCTATTGGTTTTTTAAACAGAATTTGAAATATAGTTATTGTAAATTATTACAATCCATATTTAATACAGTCTACTGCTAATAAAGGTTAGTATTTATTTCACAAGAATTAGATCATCGTCACCTTCGCCTGTTAGAGACCACCCACCCACTGTAGGGCCATAGGCCTTTTCCCAAAGGAAAGTATGGCTTAATAACCACGCACTATGGCTTAATTCCCACATACAGTTGTCCTACAAGTATGTTCCTGATGTTTAGTTTTCATCACGCTGTTTTGTTTCATCGTCACTCGATAGTGTTACCAATTTAAATTAGTAAATGTACTCGAATTTCGAAAAATTGTTTTGTACATGCCGGGGTACAGGTTCGAACTTGTAGACATCGAATTGAAATTCGACCGGTCAAACCACGCGACCACAACGACGTTTTTGTACAAAAAAATAGTTTTTAAATTACCTATTACATATATAGTATACATAGATAAATGATTATCAATTTTTTTAGTGTCTCGAGACACTAAATAATCATAAACATCTGTCTCTAATAGAACGTTGCTGTAGATGAACATAGTATGCATTAAAGAAGTAGTAACATTGAACAAAAGTAAAGTAAGATTAAAACAAATGAAACATTTATACATAATTTTTTGATAGTTGAAGCGACAATGTTTTGAAAGTGATGGTGGTTCAATGTCTTTAATTATTTAATAGGTAACTAGCTGTACCCGGAGATCCGCACGCGTTTTTTAAAATTGTATTAAAGAGTTATAAAATTGTGAGACCATGGACATTTATAGAAATGTTCTTTAAAACATTTGTAAGTACGACACGCACGCCCCTTATAGTAACATGTAACGTATACATTAAATATATAAATACTAACAGTGTGTCAAATGAGGTTTATCATCAGCAACATATTTAAAACCTTAAGCCAATATATGACTACCTCAGTGATCACTTACACTGTATAGGGAACTAATGAAAAAATGGTTTAAAGATAGATAATGGTATAATATGTCCATATTGTCTATAGGTAATGAATGAGCTGACGTCTTGAAATCATGCATAAGTATAAATCAAGATATAAAACTTTCTATCTGTCTAATCAGTTTTTAATATTTGACAATTTAAATAGTGCTCATTGAACTCGATACAATATTCTTATATGTTACTATGGTTCCTGAGTTATGTAATCGAAAGCGCAGTCAATAAAACAATATGGCTGCCAAAATAACCAAAAAGACAAATAATACAAATTACATACATAGATACAGATATATGACTTTAACTTATATTTTTTCTTGGAGTCCAGTACAACACACATGTTTACAGTGAAGAACATATTTTTGCTAAATTTCATGCGGACGAAGTTGCGGGTAACAGCTAGTCTAAAATAGAATAACCTAAATTACTTCCTATAAAGTCAGCTATCTCCCAGTGAAAGTCCCGTGAAAATCGGTCAAACCGTTTTGAGGATAGAACTGCGGGCGAAGCCACGGTTAACAGTTAGTTTAAATTAAAATAAACTAAATTACTTTTTATAATGTCCGCTATCTGTCGGTGAAAGTGCCGTCAAAACCGTTTTGGGGATAGTACTACGGCCGAAGCCATGGTCAAAAGATAGTATAAATTAAAATTACCTAAATTACTTTTTATAAAATTAGCTATCTGTCAGTGAAAGTCTCGTGAAGATCGGTCAAGCCGTTTTGGAGATAGCACTGTGGACAAAGCCACGGTTAACAGCTAGTATAAACTAAAATTGCTGGAATTACTTTTTATAAAGTTAACTATCTGCCAGTGAAAGTTTCATGAAATCGGTTTAACCGTTTTGGAGAGAGCACTGCAGACGAAGCCGTGGTTAACAACTAGTCTAAATTAGAGTAGCTTAAGTAACCTGCTGTAATTTTAGCTGCCTCTCAGTGAAATTTCCGTTAAAATCGGTCCACCCGTTTCGGATATTCCCCGGAACAAACAGACAGACAGACCGACAAAAATTTTAAAAATTGCATTTTTTTACCATTATAGTGTATATTTTCATACCCAATCAGTATTTTTTTTTTAATTTTTGATATTACATACAGACACTTCATTTTTATAATATGTATAGATTACAAAAAAATATATAACATAATATATTTGTAAATTAAAATCGTCAAATCGTACTTCACAACATGTCAAGTATGAAAACTGGATTAAGGTTTACTCAGGGTAGGCTCACCAGACGACACGGCACCCTAAGCTTCCGGCTAACACAGGTGCTCACGGGGCATGGATGTTTCGGGAGTTACCTATATCGCATAGGCCGGGAGCCGACTACAGGGTGCCATCATTGTGGCTGCGCGAATGATTCTGCGCATCACACATTGAGTGAGTGTTGCGCCTGGGACGTGCCACGCAGCGAGCTAGTCGCGGCCATTGGCCCGGATCTCTCGCTCCCGACTGTCGTTTAAGATGGTCGAGAGCGAGGAGCGAGGCCGGGTGGATCTCCGCCGCCTCGTTCTGCGAGACAGTCATGCTCGCAAAGGAGGTTGCGGAGAAGGAGAGGAAGCGAACGATTAGACTCCCCTCCCGCGGCCGACGAACTACGCCGCGGCAACGGGTATGCGATGACCTCCGGCCACCGTAGTTGTGGCCTGGGGCGATAGACACGAGCACTGTCCGTCACTCCGGGCAGTTAAACTGCACAGGCCCATATGGTGGAGTTGCATTATGCTGATGTGACTCCCACAGTTCGTTAGGGGGGTGACACCCATTTCCCCTTGAGGGGTCCACCATCTTGACCCCTCAGGCCGCAGTTTGGGCCCCTTAGGAGGGGACAACACCTATTGGTGGAGCAGACGTAGTGTCGATTATCCCGATCGGTCCCTGCTCCTCCAGGCAAAAGGTGTAAGAAGGTACCATGGGGTTTTAGTCCATGCGACTCGGGCATATCCATCCTCTGCTGCCCGGCGAGATGGATATCCGTTAGAGATTTCCCCATGGAGAAAAAAAAATAGGGTAGGACTTAAAGTAAAAAGGAATTCGGGATGTACGGTTAAGATTTGCGAGTTGGAATGTGGGAACAATGACTAGAAGAGGAAGAGAATTAGCTGATGTCTTGCAAAGAAGACACATAAATGTGGCTTGTTTGCAAGAGACGAAATGGACAGGGACAAAAGCGAGAGAGATTGGTATGGTATATAAATTCTACTACTGTGGGAGTAACAGTAAGAGAAATGGTGTAGGAATTGTATTAGACAGTGAGCTTAAGAAATGTGTGACGAATGTAAAAAGAGTAAATGATAGATTAATATTGGTGAAATTATTGATAGAACAGATGATGGTCAATATAATAAGTGTATATGCGCAGCACGCTGGGTGTAATGAGGCTGTAAAAGAAAAGTTTTGCGAAGATTTTGATGGAGTGATGATTGATATTCTACAGAATCAGGATATCTATATCGGACGTGATTTTAATGGGCATGTAGGAAAAGAGAGTGGAGGTTATGAGAGAGTGCATGGAGGCTTGGGTTTTGGGAATAACAAAGAAGGTGAAAATCTCATTCAAGCAGCAGTTGCTTTCGGCCTTGCCATAGCCAATACTTTTTTCCAAAAAAGAGACCAGCATCTAACCACATACAATAGTGGTAATCACACTACCCAAATTAATTATTTTCTCTTACGAAGAAATAATATTAAAATAATGCAAGATTGCAAGTTTCTGCCTGGAGAGATATTAGCTTACTCAACATCTTCTATTAGTGTTAGATTTAAAAATAAAATTAAAGCTGGCCGGAAATCAGCTGAGTCTATCACCCAAAATTAAATGGTATCTAATAGAGAAAGATGAGTATGCGAAAGAATTTAGAACAAAAGTTGTTAATAAAATGATAGAAATGGAAAATATGGAAGCGAAAACTGTTAATGAATGTTGGAATGAAATGGCAACATGTGTAAGGAACGTAGCAAAGGATGTTTTTGGTGTAACGAAAGGAAGAGGAAAGATAGATAAGGATACTTGGTGGTGGAACAAAGAGGTAAAAAAGGCTTTGAAAGAAAAGAAAATGGCTTTAAATGAATTGAAATGTATTGAAGACCAAGATTAAAGAAATTAAGAGAATAATGTATGTAGAATCTAGAAGAAATGTAAAAAGAGCAGTTGCTATTGCTAGAACTAAAGTACAAGATGATTTGTAGCAATCACTAGATAACTCAAAACACAAAAATATTTGTATCGATTAGCAAAAGTGAGCGAAAATAATACAAGAGATATTACACACGTTAAATGTATAAAAGACGATAAAGGAAAAGTTTTGATGAATGATGAGGAAATAAAGAGTCGTTGGAAGAAATATATTGAAACTAGCGGGACCGGCAGACGTTGCCCCGCCGTGATTATAAAAAAAATTGTAGACAAATTACTTACTAAAACCTTCCTCAAGAATCACTTTATCCATTGTTGAAAACCGCATAAAAATCCGTTCAGTAGTTTCTGAGATTATCGCGAACAGACAGACAGACAGACGCAGTTGGGGACTTTGTTTTATACTATGTAAGGATACTGATGAATGAAAAAACGACAGGACCGGAGAGTTAGAGACCGTACCGTCACGTTTAGCCGTTGTACAAGAAATAAGTGAGGATGAAGTAAGAAAAGCTGTGAATGTTATGAAAAACGGAAAAGCCATTAGGCCAGATGGCATACCGGTTGAAGTATGGAAGTTTTTAAAAGTAGATGGATGGATGTGGCTGACTTTATTTTTTAATAAGATGTTACTAGAGGAAACGATCCTAAATGAGTGGTGCGATAGCGTAATAGTGTCTATCTTTAAGAATAAGGGTAATGTGCAGGACTGTAACAATTATCGAGTAATAAAGCTGATGTCACACAGGATGAAGGTTTGGGAAAGAGTGATAGCGAGACGAATAAGAGATGAGACTGAAGTGACTCAGAATCAATTTGGGTTTATGCCTGGATGTGCGACAATAGATGCCATTTTCGCACTTCGGCAACTGTGTGAAAAATACAGACGTGTACATAAGAATTTGCATATGGTATTTGTCGATCTGGAGAAGGCATATGATCGAGTACCCCAAGATGTTCTGTGGTGGGCACTGAAAAAGAAAAGAGTGTCTGGGAAGTACCTACAACTTATTCGTTGTATGTACAGTCAAGCCAAAACACACGTTAAGTCCGAAGCTGAAGTTACCGATAATTTTAATGTGGTTATAGGTTTGCACCAAGGTTCAGCATTAAGGCCTTATTTATTTCTTCTTGTTATGGATGCGTTAACATCAGACACACAGGAGGAGACACCCTGGTGTATGCTGTTTGCTGATGATATTGCTCTTGTCGGCGAAGGTGTTACCAAGGTCCAGAGTAGGTTAGTAAAATGGCAAGAAAAACTGGAGAATGTTGGTTTGAAAATCAGTAGACTAAAAACTGAACATTTGTTTTGCTACTTCGGTGGTCCGTCCAGTTTTTCTCCTATAGCTTTAAATGGATATACTTACCAACCTGCTTTGATTTCCGGTATCTCGGTTCTCTGATCCAAAACGATGTTTACATTGACAAGGACGTGAGGAATAGGATAAATGCAGGGTGGATGAAATGGCGAAAGTTGTCTGGTGTAGCTTGTGACCCACGAATGCCCTTGAAACTCAAAGGGAAGGTGTATAAAACTATTAGAAGACCAGTAATGTTGTACGCATCTGAGTGCTGGGCGACGAGAGAGACGGATGAGAGAAAACTACATATGGTAGAGATGCGAATGTTAAGGTGGATGTGGTGTAACTAGAATGGATAAGATTAGGATTGAATATATCAGAGGAAGTTTGAAAATAGCACCAGTAACAGATAAGTTAAGGAGTAATAGGTTAGCATGGTATGGGCATGTTATGAGGAGAGATGAGGACCATGTAACTAGAAAAGCTTTGTATGTATGTATAGTAGCTATGTATAGTATGACGGTCGATGGATATAAGAGTAGAGGAAGACCGAACAAGGTATGGATGGATTGTGTGAAAAATGATATGTGTGTAAAAGGTGTGAATACTGATATGACCTCTGATAGGCGAGCGTAGAAAAGGAAAACATGTTGTACCGACCCTACTTAGGTGGGATAAGGGTAAGAAGATGATGATGCTTTGAAAATTAAAAATGTGACAATTAAAAAAGTTCCTTAAAGAGAAATGATGCCGTGAGTCTCCAAATTTTCGCGGGAAAAACATGATTTTGTATTAGATACTTTAATATTAAATATATAAAATCATACATTCTTAAAATATTTCATGTTTTATTTTTTCATATCGGAGAAAAGCTTTATTTCTCATTATATATTATTGTTTTTTTTCACAGTATGTCGTAATATCACGTTTAGATTTAATACATACTCTAAGTACATCAATGCGATCTTCCTTGAACATAAATAGAGACCGGCGAAGCGTTATAATATAATCTGTACATGCCCTTGTTCTAGTATATTCAATACGTCCAATCCGATGATTAGAGGTAATTATCAGACCGATGTCTTCAAATATATGTACAACTAACAATAGGCCCATGTAAAATTATGTGCCTGATGAATAGTTGTACATTCGTACTGTCTACATTATTTAAAGTTTATTGAACCTATATTGTATTCAATAGAAAATTTCTATATCTTTGAAATTTAATTTTATTAAAATAAAAAGATTTATCTAATAAGTTATTAAATTCAGCTGTTTTAACTGTCATCTGTATCTAAATATATAAAAATCCAGTGTCATGATGTTTGTTCACGATGAACTCTGAAACTACTCAGCCGATCTTCATGAAAATTACCATTTATGTATAATTTGGTCCAACTTGAGGGATAACATAATTTATATTTCGATTAAATCATCAATATTTCGTAATTACAAATTAAACTATTGTCAATGTTGAATATTGTTGTTAATTGTAAGTTTTATCAGTCTTGAACAGATGGCGCTTTAAATTAGTTTGTTGACAGTAGGACTAACTGTTATAGATGGCGTCACGTTTTAATTTTGAATTTCTTATCGTATTTTAATTTAATTTACTACCCCGACAGTTTTTAGGCACACTCATTACCCCATAATACCAAATAATTTACCATCATATTTATTCAACATGTAATAACTGAGCCACAGCAACGCATGGTCGGGTCAGCTTGGCTATTATAAATGTCAACGTCTCTCTGTTTGACCGTCTGTTATTGTGCTCACAACGCGAAAATAACTGAAACGATTTACATGGTTACCTCCTACTATTTGATGGCCGTGACTTTGTGTCGTTTATTATCACAACAATATATTATTATAAGCTTATCAATTAAATCGAATCAAAAATAATAATAAAAACGTTCAGGATCAACAATAATCATGAAAACGTTTAAACTTCATTAGCCGATTCAGCAAAATACTACTGAACACAGCTATATACCACACTCGACACGGATCAACCGACGCTGCGCACGAGAATGAACCATGTTCACCTTTCGCCACGCCCTTCACAGGTCAGCTTCTCCGATATGTCAGGTCAGGTTAAGACCAGCTCTTCCTACACGTCGGGACATGTCAAGCCCAGTCCACCAAGAACAATCAAATACAACGTTAGCAGACACAGAGAGAGAGAGAGAGAGATGAACTTCTTAGCCTTCCATGGATTCACCGTGCGGGTGCCGGGTCCATCGTGTGGCAGAGGGAGAAACTCAGAGCAGTTCCCAGGACTTGCGACCCAGGTGTAGGTTTAAGGAGGCCCCCTTTGAGATGCGCATCAACGCTCACCTTCACTGCTCGAGTTTCCCGCCCTGCCTAGCCAAATTTGGTAGGAACCTGTTAGTGCAGCCTTTGATACTCGTTCTAAAATAGAACTTACTGCAGTTCTCGACAGGCCAAGGTCCTTCAGAAGGTTGTAGAGAGATTTTGCTGGTATACCTCTCGCTCCTACTTCTACCGCGTATAACTTAACCACATAGCCATTTTTACTTAGTTCATTTGTTAGTTCGTAATATTTATTTAATATATATACACTAGTATAGTTACCACGAACTATTCCTCGTACCGTAGATGTTACTTGCTCAAATGTTTGAGCGAGAATGTCCCCAATATGGGAAGTTCTTTTCACACACCCTTTGCGGGGCACGCGGGAGGATAGAGGACAGCATCAGGGTAACCCCTCTGGCTGTAGCCTCACTCTTCTCCCACCTTGACGACAGTGTCTTTTGTTTTGATAGGTGCGCCCTTTTCAGGGCGTACCTCCGAATGGTCTTGTCTTCTTCTACCGGTGGTGATCTAATTCGGTCTTGCTGGAGTGATCGGCCCAATGGTGTACCAGGGTGCGTCTCTTAACAACTTCCTAATTTTTACCTCGTACTCCGCGCCGAGTTTACGGGCTTCTTCCGGAGAGGGCTTCGTTTTGACAGTTTCTTGTTTTCTTGTCAGATTGGCTAGAGTCTTAGCCGTCCGGATGTCTTCTTCATCTATATCAGAGGTAGTCTTCTTCTTCCTATTTTTTCTGGCTCGCTTTTTGCTTCCCTTGGTCGTCGCAACGTCGCAGTCTCTTTGACCGTATTCAAGGCCGGCCTGGCGCCCGATTTACGTCCGGGATCACTCGACCGGGCTAAGGTGCCTGCACGGCGGTTTCTCAGTTCCCTTTTAAACACAGGGCACTATTATCTTTTTATTAGAAGGGTGGTTGTCCCCGTAGTTCACGTGGGTCGCCGGTTCCTCCCTCGGGCGATCATAGTGGTGCGCGAATTGCGGCCCCCAGCACCTCTCACAGGCGATTGCTCTGTGACACTGTTGTGACGAGTGCCTGAGTTGCTGGCACCTGTAACATTGTGCTAGCCAGCGTTTTCCTCCCCAGGCTTCAGATTGCATGGGCATCAATAATAGTGTACCAATTTCATATATTGCGGGTATTAACCCGGGTGCGAATCCTTTGGGTCGGGTGAGGTGGGCGTCTGCGATTGGTTGGTCACAGTTGTAGTGGCAGCACTGTCGCTCAAGGTCACCTTTTTAGGGTTTCCTGGGCAGATGACCGGCTTCTTAGGTAGCTCTGCTATAGATGGCGTTACGGTCGACACGTACGAGGGCTGCTCGTTAACGACCTTTCATTAAAATATTCGGACCATATCTTGAGTGAATTTTTTTTAACTCAGCTGTAACATCATTGTATATTGGTAGACAATCATATAAAATTCCATCTCCTATCGCTTCTTTTGCTAGTCTATCTACCATTTAATTTCCTTATACTAGAAGGCACCCACTGTATTACTATAGACTTAAAAAAAATTACATTAATAAAATGATTTTGTAGTCATCCGTACAAAGTCTCGGTCACAGTTAGTATTGGTTAAGTGAACATATTTCGAAATTTCACTACACTTAACTAAATTAAGATTAAATACGTGTGCTCATGAAGTTGACAGCAAATAATTGCTGTAGTTAACGTTGACTCAAGTGTAACCTCTGTCATATGTTAACGTGTGCTTACCTGTTAGCTAAACGAACTGAATAATATTACTCTACCAATTGATCCTTGTCTATGCTTCAGTCCCCGTTGGAAATTGCTCCCATGATTAAAGCACATTAGAATTTGCCCGCGACTTCTCCCGCGTAGAATAGTTACTTAACGCTAACGTTAACTTTAATTCGCGACTTTGTTTACGTAGAAGGAGAAAATATTTATAAATATTGCGTACATTAACTCCGATTTGAAACATTCTTCATTGATGCTCCACTCCTATTGGTCTTAGCGTGATGATACACCCTATAGCCTCGATAAATGAGCTATCTAACAATGAAAGAATTGTTCAAACCAGATCCGTATTTCCTGAGATTAACGCGTTCAAACAAAAAACTCTTCAGTTTTATAATATTAGTATAGAAGTATAGATTATTTACTAATTTTAGCATCTTGTACTTAAAAGGTATACATGGTCGATAATGCGAGTGTTGAGCGTAAATATATCCGGCGAGCAACGAATGAATAGTTGTTTAGGATGCTGCTAATATACCTAGAAAGTATCTCAACGTTTCGGCTTTAATGGACTTTGCATTAACCTATATAAACGAGTAACAATAACTTTAAGAATATTTTTCTTGGTTAAGAGCTGCTACAAAAATATTTACAGTACCGTAAAGAGCTGAATATCACGTCTCATATTTATAATTTTAACATTTTGTGCATGGTATTATAATATTTAATTTTCACATGGAGACGTCAAGAAAGCTGAGCATATACTCTTCATAAATTGAATAGTTAATATTTTTTTAGTACGGTTCGTTTTTCTATCGATTAGTACAATCGTTTTTCTTAGAATATAAGTACTAAGAAAAAACATGATTTAAATAATGAATATTGATATTTATATTATTTAAACAAATCTCATTTTATTTGCAAATACCTATAGTTTTGTAGTAATGAAAATAATAATTCTGTACATTCTAAATGTTCAAACAATGAACAGTTAACGATTTGCTACTGTAGAAACCGTCCAGACATCGGAACAAGCAAGTCCCATATGCGCTTTCTACCATTGCCATGCCATTACAACTTGTTATAAAAAATAATGTAATATTTTTAATAAACACACTAGCGATTACAGTGTTGGAATTAATATATTTATTCTATACTAGCGGGCCCTTCAGACGTTATCCCACCCGGATTATAAAAAAAAAATGACAATTTATATACCAAGACCTTCGTCATGAATCATTTTATCCACTGGTGAAATAACCGCACGAAAATCCAATTAGTAGTTTTTGAGTTTATCGGGAACAGACAGACAGACGCGGTAGGGAACTTTGTTTTATACTACGTAATGATATCGAGAAGTTCATATCGAAACATAAAATTCTTCATATAAATTTATCAAAGCTAAAACTGAATAACGGTCATTAATTTTTATGCCTCCGTCACTTTGACGTCACTCAAAGCATTCAGTTACTCTTCAGTTGCGTTATTAAAGTAATTTCACTTCAATAAAATGTATACAACTTCATAACAATCCTTACAAAATTCCTGTAAATTATTACAAATTTCCATTTTGTAATCCTCCACCGTTTACCAACCATTACATTTACATAGAGCCTTATCATTAGCCTAAAAGCTTACCGTAAAAAGATGTTATTTGAGGCTTCAGGTAAATGTTAAGCTTTCTTGTTAGGATCTTAAATAACTTTAATGGACCTATATGAGGCCCGGTCAATCCTGCAGGTGGGGGTCATTAGTTAACCGCTGGCCAGCTTTGTCCCTCCTTTAAGAGCCGGATTAAGTTGAAAGCTGGGACTCTTCGTTGGCGATCCTTTCATTTCGCCTGTAAGTGAGTGGATTTAGAACTCTTTGTTATTTTGCTTTTATTATTACTACTCTTGTAACAAATAAGTATTTGAGGAAAAATAACATAGTGAATTTTAAAATTTAAATAATTAGTTTTGAATATGACAAAATAAGTTAGTAATGTATGAAAGTAACAATGAATAAACTTCATATTTAGCACATTCTAATTGAATCTGACAGGATTATTTACAGATTTTATGTTAGTATTATAGTCTAGTCATTTGTCTATCTTCTGCCTACTGTAATTTGTCCTAAAATGTAGTGTATAGACGAGTTTTAAAAATGCAGTAATCGCTTTATAATAATACGCAATGACGGTTTAGCTTTAGGTTTAGCGTGCTTGTTATCATATACCACTTCGTTATCTAACATCAGATGAGATTATGTACAAATGCTAAAATGTAAGAACATATGGAATATTAACAATAATCCAAATATTACGTCGATTTAAAAAACAAAACAAAAGAAATAATTTTTGTCCTAAGTGACTTCCCACTGGTTAGTGCTGTTGTAATTCATATTTGACGTAACAATAGTTAAACTATAGAAAAACTATGTAAATATTTTCCGTATTCGAACTATACCTACGTATACTATACCTACCAAATTTCAATGCGTTTGCCCTCATAGAATGATACACCGTTACACTGTTACACTCATTCGTATCCTACATTTATTTAGCTTTAAAGCCTGCTGACACCAACTTTGGGAGCAAAAATATTTGACGAATGTAAGTTTACTTTCCCGAATACATAGCAAGCATAGATTCTTACAATGTGATTGACGTTTTGTCAAAGTGGCCACTATAATCATAAATAAGAATTCCTAATTCAAGTTCATTTCAAATTTAGGTTTGTGTTACTTGTGGATCGAATCTAGTGATTCATCTGTTTTCGCACCATTTGATTTTTCTCTGACATTGGCCCTTTCAAAAAATGGAAAACTTAAACTTACTAGCCCAGCTGCTGCTTCAGGACAACGCTAGACCCCATATTACTCGACAGACATTCGTTAAATCAGAGGACTTGCGATTGCAAGGTCTCCGATACTCACAAAACTTTCCGGACCTTGGTTTAACAGATTACCCCTTTTTTGGAATTTTTACAAGTTCTTGCAAGGAAAAACACTCAATTTCGAAGAGGCAGTTCAAACTGCCTTCAGATATTTTAATGATTCTCGCCCTCACAATTTTTTCAACAACGGAATCAATTAATTACCTATAAAATAACAAAAGGGCCTAAATAATACTGGTAAATACTTCGATTGATTGAATATAATTGTTTTTCGTTATTTCCATATAAAACGCTAAATAGGTAACTATTGAAGCGTAAATGGCTCAGTGATAGAGCGGTTGGACATTATAAGGTGAGAACCAGTTCACTTTCAAGGACTATTCAACTATATAGACTTGAACTATTACAAGCAATATATAATATGGGACCTCGCGAATCATTAAAAATGAAGTTTCACGTATTCGATATCTTAACTCTACCCTCCCAATACATTCTTGATAATTTAATATATGAGCGTAAAAAGTTAGAAAAACTGCATTTTGTAAAAGACCGGCATGATCTAAATACTAGAAACTGTAACAAACTGGTAGACTTAGTAAAACCAGTAATAGTTTTTTAGGTAATAGTGTTAGGTATTACAATAAAGTCCCAATGCATATTACTGATTAGCCGGACTGTAAGTTTAAGAGCCACGTCAAGCGGGCTTGGTGTCGAAAGGCTATTATGGAGTGGATCAATATGTGAACGATGGTGATGTTTGGAATTGACTCCTCTCTGTGCATCCTCTAAAAACAATTATAACATATAATGTATTGAAAATATATATGTTAAAAGGATGTACCCGATTGAGTTTCTTGCCGGTTCTCGATGACTGGGTAGTTTTGACGTTCATTAGCGCCTTATTAGGTTCTAAACTGAATAAAGTGTTTTTGATTTGATTTAATTTTGAAGGCTATCATGGTAACATAACATGGAAAATTGGAAATGTTTTCATCATTTCATAATTTCTACGTTATTTTCCTCACACTCAGATGGATTTTGTATTTTGCAATACCCAAATTAACATCCTGTATTGTACATAAACACGCATACTGTTGGGATGTACTATGTTTGCCACTAAACGTCGCGCCGCCGAACGTCACCGCACCACTTTGAGAGTGAAAGCAAACGGGGACGGTGTCACATCAAAGCGTCAATGTCGTGCATAAATTATCGCTTCAACAAATTAACATAGTGTCCTAAATGAGTTCCATCGTGTCGAAAATCACCCGTAATAATATCACTTTACAATTCAGGAAGGCTACATTTAGTAAATAGTTTTGTTTGTTTATAATTCGTGCAGTGTAGAATTAGAATATAAAACTCTGTGGTTTAATTGAACATGAACAGCTTTCATTATTATAAAGAAATAAATTGAAAATATTTTATAAGGCATTACTTAAAATAGTAAAACAACGTAATCTCTTTTGAATGGCTTGTTCGTTTTCATAGCGATATGAAACGATAAGAGGATGATTTACTCGTACCCGATCTTCGAATAAGTATAATGGGCAACTAAAAACAAAATATATGTGTATATTAGCTGTGCCCGTGGCTTTGCACGAATTTACTACGCAGTAATCATATTTATAATTTTATTTTCACTGATATTTCGTAATTTTTAAACGTGTCTTTGAATATTAAAACAAGCTATCAATTTTAGAAAGATTCCTTCGCTACATACAAAATTTCATTACAATCACTTATGAATTCATCATAATTAAATGTTTTCGTGAATACTAAAAGCGCTATTAATAAATTACCTTTTTTAAAAATTACAGTTTTCTGTCAACAAATTAATTTAAAACGCCATCTATTCGAAACTGATGAAACTTACAATAATTAATAACAATAATCAACATTGTCAGTCGTTTAATTTGTAATTAAAAAATATTGAGGCCATTAATCGAAGTATAAATTATCCTATCTTTCAAGTTGGGACAAATTATACATAAATGCCAATTTCCATGATGATCGGTTGAGTAGTCACGGAGTTCATCGTGGGCAAACATCATGACATAGATTTTTATTTATTTAAGATGTCATTTTGAAGCGATGATGGCTCAGTGATTAGCGTCTTCGAATAGAGCGTCGATCGACGTAAGTTTAAACCTTTGAATGAGCCAGATAACTTTTGGCGAGGAAAATATACTGATGAGACCATAGCAGGTAGGATTTTTTCTAAGCTAGATTAGCTTGCTACCATCCTGAAGTTGAAAATATGTCTCCAAGCACCTATGGGTCTGTTCCGACAGCTGTGTTTGATAGCAAGTCTTTAGATTTTGCACATCTGCCATCTTGGACCACGTTGTTATTTATCACCAGGTGAGATTTTGGTTATTCTATGGAAACCTGTAAAGTTTAAAAAAAAAACATTTAACCAAAAGTGATTGCGGTTGATTTAGGGAATGTAATAAAATATAAGATAACTAGCGGGCCCGGCAGACGTTGTCCCGCCCTGATTATGAAAAAATCCTTGACAAATTATATACTAAAACGTTCCCCATCAATCCCTCTATCCACCGATGAAAACCGCATGTAACTCCGTTCGGTAGTTTTTGAGTTTATCGCGAACAGACAGACAGACAGACGCGGTAGGGGACTTTGTTTTATACTATGTAAAGATTTTCAAAAACTTTGTTGGAAAACGATAATCTTAAAAACTTCATAAGGGTTGTTTATGATGATTCATTATCTTTGTAGGCTTCAACATCATTGTGGGGTGTTTTCAGTTGGGAGATTTTTAGAAATATTGACATAATTGACAGATTGAGGTTCAGGTGCCATTTTATTTCTTTACATGCTCGTAAAGTAACGGAAAGAGTTGGTATAGTTTTCTTCATTGTCAGAACTGTGAGAAGCCGGGGCAGGCAGCTAGTATAATATGCAAAGCCATATTGGCTTATATATGACATCTATGAAGTCTAACACCGTTCGACAAATCGGTGTGAAAGTTGCCACACCTATATGTTTTCTAATGAAGAATTAAAATGAATAGCATAAAAACAATTATTTTTATTTTTCATTTTATTTTATTTATTTAGGAAAACTTATAGCTAATACTAATGAAATAACAAATAAATTACGTACAAAGGTTAATTACAAATTTTCACTTATAAAAACTATGAATATACAAAGAAAAGACAGCTATAAATATAGATGTACAAATAAAAATATGATTACATACACAAAGTTAATATTATGGAAAAAAATCTCTAGATAAACATTGTCTAAGGCATGATATACTATCTGAGAATAAATCTAGGTTATTGTCTAAAGAATTAAAATATTTACATGCTCGGATCAGAAAGGCATTTTGGTGATATGTCGTCCTGACAAGTGGCACATGTAATAGCTTCGGATTTCTTAATGTACTTGTGGGGACACATAACTGAACTCTAGATAATAATTCTGGACAGTCTATAATTCCATTGGCTATATTACTTAAATAAATTAAATCGGCTATTTTAATGCTAATTTATGCTATACATTTTGCTATAACTAGGTACTATGTGGAGCTTTTAAAATGAGCTAAATTTAATTTCAATCGTTCATATAAAGTGTTTGATTTTTTTAAGATTGTCAGTTTTTATATACCGAAAACGAAGTTCAAATGTTGCCATTCATAAGGGTTTCAGTTTTTTTTTATGATCTTAAGATGTTTTACATGTAAAAAAAAATTAAGATCTTGAAAAATAACTTAAAATATTAGGAACGGCTAAAATTGTATTTAGTTTATTTTGAAAGGAAACGACTTTGTGTAAACATTTGAATATTTACCCGATATTCATATGGCTATAAATACCTCGCTATAACTATTTATCGTAATGAATAATTAAAATTACGTGTGACCTCACAGGTAAAGCGAATATATATATATATATTACGTTTAACTTAGAGAGAAAAAGTTGACTTTGATGAGTGACTGCTGGAAGAAATGAAAAAATGACGGAGTTTTTGCTCAAGGTCGTAGCTAGCTACAAGAGCACCATTTAATGGATATACAATCTATTTTACAATAGTTACTGCAGCTTAGACCTATTTATATTTAGACCTAAAAAGGTCGCAGTCCTGAACCTACTTAATTATAATTTATGACTTCTGAACAAGGTGTTGAAATCCTTCAGGTGCCATTGCGTGTTCAAAATCATACCTTTTTCAGTTTGGACTCAAATATGTGTAGCAGTGATATTTCCGCAGCCAATCTTTATAACCTCCCCGACTATTAAATCTCTACTTACTGACTGTCACCATGTGCTTGAAATTTGTATAGAAAAGACATACAAATCTCTGGTATGTCTTGTCTATTTTCTTGTCTTATTTTTGTTTGTACGGAACTCTAATTTCTGCTAATTTACATATTTAAACGGAACAAACTTTTTGAATTGATTTAACGTGAATTTTCATGCAGATAGAGTTTCTTTTATAATAAACAAGCGGGCCCGGCAGACGTTGTCCCGCCCTGATTATAAAAAAATCTTGGACAAACTATATACCAAAACGTTCCTCGTGAATCACTTTATCCACTGGTGAAAACCGCATAAAGATCCGTTGAGTAGTTTTTGAGTTTATCGCGAACAGACAGACAGACAGACGCGGTAGGGGACTTTGTTTTATACTATGTAATGATATTATCCGGGCATACTATTATCCTTCTAAATAAGTAAAAAGCAGTAATGGTATAATTTAACAGAGGAAGCTTAAATTACGGAATAAGGATTAACTAGCACTGAAAACATTACAATTTAAAAATGATAAAGCAGTCCAGAAGTAACAAAAAAAATACCAGCCATACCAGCTATCGCTACAATATAAAAGAAAAGTATGTGTTTAGAAGCAACTAGATATCGTAGATTAAATAAAAGGTATAAATATTCACTAGTGATATTGTAATATCTTTTAGCAACCGTTAATGTACAAAGAAAATATATAAATACAAAAGTTATGCCTACTTGTATCATGTTTCTCAAGTGGACGAGTATACACATGCGTAGCGGTTACGATTGTGGCATTTGTGGTTACGAAATAGAATATCTTCTATTACACAATAATAATAAAAAACGGTTTTTTATTGTAAGAAGAAACAAACGTATAAACAGATAACAAAAGTATAAATGTGTATTCTACCTCATGTTAGTTGATTACTGCATCAAATAGTATAACCAAATTCAAAAGTATCAGCAGTTTTATGCTAGTTAGAACTGGTCCTATTACTGTTCCTGATGGTTGAGACGCAACAGCTCATATACCAACACATGTTATTAATCACACTTTTTAGATTGAAACATAGCAGTGCGAGTACAATTGCTTTGCGGTAAAAAATAGTAAGGCAGAGGTGCATTCAAACCCAATACAGTTTCTAGCGCTCACCGTTTGTAGTTTACTATTTTTAGTTTACTAAGGCTCTTTATGAGATGTTGAAGAAAGTTAATAATAAAGGTGAGAAATCAAAAATTTCGTATTTTCTCGTTAACTCGTACTATAAGAACTTTTCTCGAGAATTAGTTTCCCGCGTCTTCACAATGGTTATTTGTTTGGTTATTTTTTTAATGCGAATTGTTTATATCATTACATATCCCTTTTCAGTAGCGTCGGTAAAGCATTGTAGTAGGGCTATTTTGAATAAACTATCACAGATGTGGCAACCGCATATACGATGAACTACAACACCTTATTGAATTCCAACTGTTAATTGTCGATATGATATTCATCAGTCGAGATAGGATAGGGAGTGCTAGTACTCCTAATGTCACGTTTGCTGACTTGAGCAGGCAATTGATGTTCGAGTCAAATTTGAATGTTTCCAGAAACTCCTAAATATAATGCAGTCATTTCATGCGGATATGGAAGGCACAGTGTTGTTTAATGGCGATACCTTTGCACCTTTTTTTATGTATGTCGTTGTGTTCGTCAATGTTGTCTTATGGTTCCTACCCTCTTTGGAACATTTTTAGTACTTGTGTAGGTGTGTACAATTGAACAATAATATACGCGATGTGATTGTGGGCTATATAATATTACAATGCGCAATTTTAAGAATCCTTTGCAATGATGGTGCTATTTTTGTACACCACGGTTGGAATTAACTCCAGAGACTTGTCAAGTGATTTGCTAGAGTGCGTGATTTCTTGGTGTTTATGAAGAAGGCTGTAATTTTAGTGCAAGAGTGTTCTTGTTTAACACCGTTCTTTTAGAGATAGTCAGCAAGTATTACTACTTAGACTCGTAATGCCGAACTATCTTGCTTTTCGTGCAGAGATCAGTCTTCGTATCAGCAGAACAGCCTTTACATTCTAAAAGCTTTGTATAAAGGTTTGATAAAGCGGGCTCTTTAATAAAAATAAAAACGCGTCTATAGCAATAGCACGTCCTAAGGTCATTTATGTATGGAGCGGAACTCTGGACAACATACCCAAAACAAGAACGTTGACCAAACAGATTTAATTTGTGTTATCTTCACTTGAAAGTGGGCACAATAGTGTGAGTGTAACAAATAAGTCTGTCTTAGACGAAACACAACTTCCTAACAGTAAGTATTGCGATTCTGAGATACGGGAATCGAATGGCACCAACTTATTTACCGAATCAAATTCTGTTCGGAGAGGTTCCAGATGCAAAAAAGACTACCAGCTATTCCATTATTCTCTTGAAAAATTTGTCCCGCCTGTAACAGAGTTACATTTAACACAGAGAGGGCCATCAAAGAGAGGAGCTGACCGAGTGACGTGCTAAATGGCGTCGCAAGATTCATGAAGATCAGTTAAAGCTCCAATAAAAATTGAAAAAATGTACGAGGCATTGTGGGCGAGCCTCTAATATCCGCTCACCTGGGATGCATACACTAGTCATTACTGCGGCCAAGAGAGTCGAGAGTGAACCTATCCCAGAGCGGTTTAATTAGTAGCGAATGTAAGTGTACTCGAGATGAAAATAATATTATGTCATAGATGCTAAATATATGTTGATCTAGATACGACCTATTTATTGTACGTCGTTTAGATATTACATCGGTCCTAATAACTATTTGTTAATATTATTATTAAATACCGTAATCATGTAATCGACTAATAACAAGATATAACTAATTCCTCTTAACTCTATTCTCTAATAAATCGTTTTGTTGACGTAAAATATGATATGGTAATGTTTTTTTTTAGTCAATTCAAAATATAATATATATGTATTATGTACTAGCTGTGTGTACATTAGATATATAAATACAAAGAGCGTGCCAAATGAGGTTTGTCATCAGCAACACATTTGGAACCTTAACCCACCATATAACTACCTCAGTGCTCACTTCCACTGTATAAGGAATTAATGAAACAATAACTTAAAATATTATTATTAAGATTTACATTTAATATACATTGCCTTTATTATAATTAAGATTTTGTTACTATACAAAAAAGAAACGCTTGTCTGTTCCGCAAGAAATTGTATTATGGAACACTTTACGTAATACGTTTATAATCTAAGATCTATTAGGAAGACCTCTATATCATTAATGTTATTAATAATTATAATGTCGAATTGTAAACAATAAGTTGATAGTTATTTCTCTTATTAAAAATAAAGAATGAGTTGAAATCTTGCTAAATTTCATGCAGACAAAGTCGCGGGTAACAGCTAGTCTAAAATAGAATAACCTCAATTACTTTTTATAAGGTTCGCTATCTACCAGTGAAAATCCCGTGAAAATCGATGTAACCGTTTTGACGGTAGCACAGCGGGCGAAGCCACGGTTAGCAGCTAGTCTAAATTAAAATAATTAAATTACTTTTTATAAGGTCCGCTATCTGCCAGTGAAAGTCCCATGAAAATCGGTCTAACCGCTTTGGAGATAACATTGCGGTCTAAGTCACGGTTAACAGCTAGTATAAACTAAAATTGTTTCAATTACTTTTTATAAGATCAGCAATCTGCTGGTGAAAGTTTCGTGAAGATCGGTTGAACCGTTTTGAAGATAATACTGCGGGCGAAGACACAGTTAACAGCTAGTCTAAATTAAAATAGACTAAATTACTTGATACGATGTCCGCTATCTGCTGGTGAAAGTTTCGTGAAAATCGGTCCAATCGTTTTGGAGATAGCATTGCAGACGAAGCCGCGGTTAATATCTAGTCTAATTTAGAGTAGCCTAAGAAACCCGCTGCAATTTCAGCTATGTGTCAGTGAAATTCCTGTCAAAATCAGTTTAGCCGTTTCGGAGATTATCCGGAACAAAAAGACAGAGACCGACAAAAATTTTAAAAATTGCATTTTTGTTATCAGTAGCGTGTATATACTTTCGTACCCAAGTAGTAAAAAAAAATTATTTTGATATTACATACAGACACTTCATTTTTATTATATCTATAGAAGATAATATATTCATTACAGTATTGAAATATAAAAGTAATGTATTGTAAGTTTTTTTTTAAATCATTGACAAAATCATTGCATATTACCTGATAGTAACGAAATAACGGTACAACAATAACAACCCTTGAATTACGATAATTTATTACCGGTTGTAAATAGGACATGCTTGCCGCAAGCATCGAGTCGAATATGAACAATATCTTTAAAAGTAGACATTTCGTAAAATGTTTTAGTACTTTATAGTAAGTTTAGTCTACACGGTGTATCTTATCCAAGCTAAGTATTTGCGTACATCCTATTTAAATATGAAATAGTGAGGGTCTGAAAATTCATAAAACCGGCCAAACTAATGAATCGTTACTTTTATACAGGACTACACATTCGCGTAACTTTTGGTTCAGTTTACTTTAGTTTATCGAAACGAATCGAGAACGTAGCTCTTGGTTCGGTTTACTTCAGTTTATCGAAACGGATCGAGATAAAAAAAAGTACGGAACTACATGTAAATAAAGAACATGTTTCATTACTTACAAATTATATTTAATTGTCAACTTCAATAACTAAAAGATAATTAATATAATTTGCTTATTATATGAAAACGGTTGAAACGCTGTATCTATGCTGTTATGGTGCCTATATGCTGTTTAGGCACCATCATTGGTGCTAACAAACCAATTATTGAGCTATCTGCTATCCGCTATGTTGCTATTGATTTCGCGTAACGAAAAGATAGAAAACTTTTATTCTTTCCAGCACTTGAGCTGATTTTTAAAAATATTTTTTTATTATTCTAATAAACAACCCTATACTATAAAACCACAATATCAATCTTAAAGCCAAAAACAGATTTTATTCTTATATTTGATTTTTTAACAGTAAATTGTGCATTTGTATATAGGTATATATATGGATGCTAATTGTTAATGATGTAAAAAAGTCCTATTAACTGAAGTTGTTTATATTGATTGTGTTATGTCTGATTATACATACAGGCAACAAATATTCATGAAAGGATAATATTTCGGCCCAATAAAACCCTCGGTAAAGTCTTCAGAATTTATGAAGGGTCACTGCGTGGAAAACAGGATTGTATCTTTAGATACTTAAATTTCAAATAAATAGATACTACTAAATTATTACTATTATGCACGTAATACAAATAAACATTTACGCTCCACCTTTCCGAGCGCTTTTAAAGTGCACTTTCAAAAAATGTATCAATCATTATCATTACATAGTATAAAACAAAGTCCCCTACCGTGTCTGTCTGTTCGCGATAAACTCAAAAACTACCGAACGGATTTTCATGCGGTTTTCACCGGTGGATTAATGAGTGATTAATGAGGAACGTTTTAGTATATAATTTGTCAAGGATTTTTTCATAATCAGGGCGGGACAACGTCTGCCGGGCCCGCTAGTAACAGATAATTCATTTTGAAAATATGCCTCCCTTTGAATAGATATCTCGCTTGTTATTAATTCTGTTCTCGTTTGTTATAAAGCTTTTATACGCGCGATGGCAATGCGCTTGTACTAATAGGATTTTATAGTGAATTGCTTCAGCGCGTCAACGTGTGGATCAGCACATATATTTAATCACCGAATAGATTTCAGGATAGTATTTGTAGAGAAAACTAAATGAATACTACAGAGAAAATGTTATAAAGTTGAAAAGCGAAGAACATTAATTGATTTGAAAATATTGGAATAAATAGTTGGGTTGATAAATGAGTAGTGATAGAAGATATTAGTATCATTTCTTTTTTCATTTTAGGACGTGTTTCACTTAATAATCGCTGTACCAATTAAATTATAACTTTTCATTTAATTTAAAACATAACCCGAGGCAGAATCGAGGTCTATTTATGTCTTCCTACACGAGTTAAGCACTAACATTAAACATTAATACAAAAGTCTTAATTTTTTTATTAAATGTTGAGGTTATTCCAGTTATTAATATTGATACTTATGTTATTTTAGAATAAAAAAATCAAGAAGAAACATCCATTACATTCCAGGTCCGATTAGTAAAGTATGCTATTCGTAGCGACTCAAGCTTAGATCTAATATTTCATAGGGATTCCTTCGAAAATTCAATAGCTCACAAAACACATCAAACTGCATTTCATACCTGCAAATCTAAACAATAGATACATTCCAAGCCGAGATTCGGCAAATTTGACATTCTTGCGCTCATTATTTCAGTTCAGTGCCTTCTACGCTCGTCACGAAGCCCAATGAAGCTTAAACAACTGTTAAGGCTCTATAGACCAACAGTAATGAAAAGCTAAAAAAATGGCCGCAAGAACACATTGAAAGATGATCGGCAACAATTTTTTTACTTTAAAATCGTGTAGTTTATCAAATATCTGTTAAAAATGCCCTACCACTATAGGATAGGTATGATTTTATTACATGTTTGCTTAAATTAAGAAAAGGTATACTTAATTATATTAGGTTATATTCATGTATAAGCACTGTAGTACCTTATACAAAGAAAATTATTAATTATTTTTATAAAAATGATTATGAAACAACGAAATATCCTTGTTTTAATTCAACTTTATAATTCATCGTGATATTGTTCTCTCCTCGAAGAATTTGTGATTAAAGGAACCCTTCAACTTTGATGTTATATCTTATTTTGTCTACGTATATTAAAGCTGAAACGATTAAATAATTGGTAATTAACAAAGTCCTTACAAGTTTCCGGGGTATGAATAATATAGAAATCATTTTAAGATCGTGTTATGATTTATTTTATTCTATTGAAAATAATAATCATATTTCGGTTTGTTATCTCAATCTCTCTACCGAAATAGCTGAATTGTAGGGCCTGGGAAACCAGACGGATGGCAGACTCTGAAAAATTCGCAGGATGGCAGGATTAAGACGGGCCTGGCGGCGGAGGTTTCTACCGCTAGGCCACCCGCTGAGGCGGCACGTAGAAGTTTGTATAGATCTCGTGTAGCTTCAACTATAGCGGCAGATGTACACCGGGGGGTTTAAGTTCGTGCAAGTCGGACATAACCCAATCTCTCCCCCGAGAGGGTGGTGTATCTATAAGGGATTTCCACACGTAAAAAAAGGGCCTAATAAATTAGCCAAATGGCAAGGCCTGATACATTCACAGGGTTTGAGTAATTTTTCGGAGTCGTGAACTGAAGTGGCATACTTAGGCCTCATTTCGGCATCAACCAGTGTATAGAGGCTTGATGGCCGATATGACAGCGGTGACTACCAATGGATTGTACGTCCTTTGATGGCTATTACTATTTCTAGGTTACAAAGTGCTTACCATCTGGTAATTACCCATTACTCTTTTGTGCTTTTGCACCAAAACATTACTCTTTTGTGCTTTTGCACCAAAACAGTAATTAAACTATGTATATATAAATCTCGCCCGGATTTTTGTATTTTCTTTTAGTTTATTAGATATTGACCAGATTTAGTGTTATCAATAAAAAAAAATTGGTAACAGTTACTTTTCTCCATACCATCGAAGGTGCTTCTTGCGTCTATAATCTACATTAGTTGTTAAATGCCCAATACAGGTTTTCCATTTAGAAAAAATATAGTCAAAAAGAAATACAAATAATAATATTCATATTGACTTGAAGAAAAAAATGTATCCTTTATTATGGTCGACTTTCGACCAGTGGGCGACCACTAGTCAATTAAAACATAGAACTTTGGTAATTATCAAGTAATTTTTTTTCTGGCCTTACAACGATTTTAATTGCTCACAATGTTAAGCAAGTTCGGCATACAATGGCATAACCTCACCCTGGACGGGCGCTGGCGATTCGAGCCCCATTTCTCGTGGCTCGGACCGAGAATTGCTGGAGCGGCGGCGGCGCTCGGCCGGTTGCTCCCCAATGTAGGGGGGCCGAGTGCCGGGTGCCGCTGACTCTTCATGCGAGTCGTGCGGGCGATGGCCGCTTACAGGGTACCGGTGTGGGCCGACGCCCTCCGTGTCAACAATGTGCGTGCTATACGCAACGCGCAGCGTATTGTGGCACTGAACCGGGAGAATGAACCCGTGAAATGAGTGGATGAACCGGGAGAGTGGCTCCTTGACGTTTAGGATGGTCAGGTCATCACCGGGCATGGCTGCTTCGGGTGGTACCTGCACCATATCGCACGCAGGGAGCCGTCCGCCGCATGTCATGAGACAAAAAAAAATTAATTTGCATTTTTGTTATCAGTAATGTATACTTTTATATCGAATCAGTAAAAAAAAGTTATTTTGATCTTACATACTTAATATTTGTTATATGTATAGAAGATATATAATATACCATGTATACAGTTCGTAAACTTAATTTTAAATACATCAAGACAAAAGTTACAGCTCGCAAGCAAAGTCTAAATAGTTTCATAAGGGAGAATGTTTCGTTTCTACGTAGCTCTCTTCGTGTACGTAGTTCTTTATACGCTTCCAGAAACTTCTATTTGCGAAGTTGCATCTCAAAATCATAATCGTGTGCTACATATGAGACTATTCTACCATTGGTGCCTCTCTCGGCTTTATATTGCGACTTGTTTCGTTAAGTTGACGCTCTTCCTTTGCGTACATGTTAAAACAGCGATTCCCAACATTTGGTACGCATACCTCTGGGGTACACGGTCTTTCATGATTCTCACTTTGACATTAATTATGATTACTTCCGCGTGATATAGATCCATAAGTATGCACGAATTAAGTTGCTTGTTTTGAATGTTCAGTCTAGTGGTGAAGTTCATATTTTATGGAGGTACTTGAAATCATTTACATATCTATTTTATAGATAGAAATGAGAATACTTTTATCATCAACTAGCGGGCCCGGCAGACGTTGTATCCGCCCGGATTATAAAAAAAATCCTTGACAATTTATATACCAAAACGTTTCTCATGAATCACTTATCCACTGGTGAAAACCGCTTGAAAATCCGTTCATTAGTTTTTTAGTTTATCGCGAACAGACAGACAGACACGGTAGGGGACTTTGTTTTATACTATGTAATGATGGATACGTTTGGAGCTTAATTTTAGCTATGCACCTCTTTTACTTATTGTATATGTACCGCTATTAATAATGATATATGTAAAAATCTTAACCTTATAGAGAGTAACTTGTAAATGATCTTTTTGATAATCTGGTTTATTTGAATTCAGAATCTTGTTTGACTAATTAGTTATTACCGCTGAATGTGTATAACGCCCGCAGCAGGCGAGTTTGATATAAAATATATAGAGTAAGAATAATTTTGAAGTAAGAAAATATAAAGATTGATTTCCTAAGATATTGTTCAATTTTTTTATCATATTAAAATGTTTGCCGTAATATGACGAGTAAATATTTATTTTAGTCCAAAGTGAGCAGTGAGACTATTCAGTGGAACATTATAATTGCCAGAGTTCAATCGATTACATTCACTGGCGCGCTTCTTGCCCTTTGTCGATTGGACGTCAGCTATCACCTCGTTTCGGCAACAACTTGAATTGTTAACTCGTCACTCTGAATATGATATATTTCAAATAGGTATTATCCTTATTTTCTTTTATTTATAACCAGAGCAAATACTTTTTTACTACAGATAAAAATTGTAAAATTACTAGAGCCACGCTGAAGTTATTACTGGTTTCAGCATGAATGGGTCGGCTCGACCGGGGTAGTACCACCCTCTCACAGAAAACCGACGCGAAGTAACGCTGCTTGCATTGTTGCGTTTCGTTCGGTCAGTGAGAGCGCCGGAAGACCACCTCCCCTTCCCTTTCATCTCTCCTCCCCTCCTCACTCCCCCTACCCCTTCCCCCAAACACAAGCTGTCAACGCACTTGCGACTCCCCTGGTGTTGCTAGTATCTATGGACGACGGTGATCACTTAACATGCGGTGACCCGCCTGTTCGTTTGCCTCCTATGATATAAAAAAAATATATATGCAAACTTTTAATACTTTTCTGGTGTACATATAAATTAAAACTTATTTTAATTGCGGCATTAATGCTATGTGTATAGAGATTGTTCTTTTGCTTCGACCTTTTAACAATATATGTTGGTAAATAAAAATGTGTAAAGATAATGTTAGTAAACAATTCATTTAGATATAGAGAGTTGTGTGGTGTAATTTAATAAATATTATACCGGCCTATTGTGGTGTCGTGGTGTCTGAGTAGTTTGACCGGTGGAATATCAATGCGATGTCCGCAAGTTCGAATCTCGGCATGCAGAATCCAATTTTACAAAATTCGCGTACATTGACTAATTTAAATTGGTAACACTATGATATCTGCTAACGGTGAAGGAAAACATCACGAGGAAACCTAAACCTGAGAGTTGTTCTTGCAGAACTCTATCTGGGAAAACATGGAATTATGAATTTCTCAGAGTTTGAAATCGCCAAAACGTCGCGCGCTGGCGTGGTAATTATTTCTAGTACTTGCTTCGGGAAGAGGCCCATGGCTCTGTTGTGGGTCTTTTACATACTAATATCTTATTCTTCTCACCCTTATCCCACCTAAGTAGGGTCGGCACAACATGTTTTCCTTTTCCACTCTCCTCTGTCAGATGTCATTTTTTTTTCAGATGTCATTTCAATATTCATAATCTTTTATACACATATCATTCTTCACATAATCCATCCATACTTGTTTCGGTTTTCGTTTACTCCTATAACCGGTTTGATAGTTAAAACTTCTCTAGTTATAGGAGTTTCATCTCTTCTCATAATATGACAGTACCATACTAACCTATTGCTTCTCGACATCTCTGTTACTCTTATCTACATTATTACATATCTGTTATGTCTGTCCTATTTACATATCTGTTATCTCTGTCCTATTTTAAAACTTCATCTGACATACTTGATTTTATCGATTCTAGTTACACCTGATATGATGATAATACAAGCCTATAAGTGTTACTCGGCTTGATCAAAAGAGGCACCTGTATATTCACCATGCCAGCACACGAAGTTTCAATATTTTTTCAAGCTTTAGGCTTCCTCACGATGTTTTCCTTTACAGCAGTTGATAAGTTTTATGAATTCAAAATAAACACGAATACAGGGTTCACCTGCACTTTTAAAGAAATATTGACTTTTGTCAAAAAATATGGCAAGATACCATAATCATTTACGGTACTTCGTTCACGCACAGCGTACTTTCTGATATACATTATATAGAGTAACTGCCCTGTCCCTACGAATCATTCACCATAGTCTGATGTTAGATAGTTTACCTTCTTAATTTCCTTCCATAAATAACTTAAGAAAAGTAAATAGAAAGCTAAATGTAAATCTATCTCAACGCGATCGACACCGCGAACAAAAGCGGGTTTATTATAAAGGGATGTGGTTTAGTGCAATTGACTTTTTGCGGTCTTTCACTCGTCCCGACTTGTACATTCGTCAACCCTTCGTGGCAGAAAGATATCTGCTATGTCCATAAGAGCTCTACTGCTCTACAACGTAACGCATATATTTTTTTAAATCTCTACTTATAACTGTATATTATTTGTTTGGACTAACCTTTAAATGACTCATTGATTTTGACCAGATTTTTAAAACAGATAGAGGATTATCCCATTTTTTTAGAGAAAAATTGGGGACACATCTTTGTACACAAGAAATATATTCTTCGAATTCGTATTCACAATTCCTGTCCTTAGAGTTAAGCACTAGTGTAATTAATATATACCCAATAACAAAGCTCTAGACACTGGTGAAAAACATTATTTCTTAAAACATTATCTACACTAATATTATAAAGAGGAAACGCTGTATTTTTGTATTATCGTATGTTTATAACGTATAAACTCAAAAACTACTAGACGGATTTCGATAATTCGTTCATCATTAGAAAGCTACATTATCTCTGAGTAACATAGGTTATATTTTTTACTAGAAAAAATAGGGATCCCTACTAAAATTTCAATAATGTATCCCAGGGTAGGAAAAATATTGCCATAAAATGACTTTCATCGCATGTGCTACGGAAATTATGAATGATAGAACAAAAATATGTTCTACAATATCAAAGAACATATTAATATCTATAAAAAACCTCCTGATACCATATGTCCAGCTATTGTGATTATGTCACTATAACTACATTTTTGAAAGAAATCTTAACAAATACCAGACCATGCTTAAAATACTATGTTATTCATGTCTTTACATTAATCCTTATCCAAATAAATTATTTTTAATTTAAGACTGTTTCAGTATCTGTAGATATCTTTTTGAGTTATTAAAATCGGCCATTGCATTCAAAAGATATTACGAGTTTAAAATTGTCAATCTAAACAAAATATGCTGATCGCGTCGTTGCCGGGGTGTGGGTGTGCGTGCGGGCTATGCGGCGAAGAAAGTCACGGGAGAGGGGCGCGCATATCTATAGCGTAGGTAACCGCGCGGCTTATTCGCGCGATAGAATTTTAGCTCATAGTAATAGGTCGGCATTCAGTTACAATCCACAAATTGATTATGTTCATCAGAACAACATCCAAATTGGGGCAATCAATAAGATTTGTACTAAATGTTATGCTAAAAAATGGAGTGATGAAGCAAATGGTATGTGTTGTGCATCTGGAAAAGTACTTCTTCCTAATATTGAAGAACCACCAGAACCAATAAAAAGCCTTTTTGGCAAATAATCACAGATAATCCGCTCATTTTTTTTAAAATGGCGTGTTTATTATAGCGTGTTTCACCAGTGTTTAGCTTAACTGTGACTTAATTTGGCAGATACAGTAAAGAGTAGTTCCGCTAAGCTATCACGCACCAAAACAGATAAATTCACCAGGTAGTGTTTTTTATCTTATCATTTTGTTAAGTAAGCACAGTCTACCCTCGAACAGAAGATATTTCTTTCTGTAAGATTTTCGATTCTGGGTTGGATCGTGGGTACAAAATTTTCAAAACTAGGATCAATTTTAGCCAATCCACATATGTTTAACCCAAATGTTTAAAACAATTGTTCACCCGTGCGAAGCCGGGACGGGCCACTAGTAGAGTATATTCTCGTTATGTTTACTACGAAGGAGTTGTGATATAATTCAAGTTATAGAAACTTTCACGCGCGTAGAGTATGTCACTTAGAAAGGTTTTTGTAGGGAAATGTTTAACTTGCAATGGTTTAGATTCAATTATGAGTATTTAATTATTAGTTACTGGAATAACAAAAATAAAAAGTCTTATTACGCTGGCAAAATGTGGAAAGTAATAATTACTTCTAAGGAAGTGTGTACATAAAGTCAGCAATATTCATAAAGCCGGTTATTTTTCTTTTAGTTTATTCATTTGAAATCATCGACGCGACATATAGAGGTAAAAGAATGAAATATTGATATGTTCGAGATACAACGGGGGCATTTCACGTGAAGCGGACAGAGAAAAAAAGTGAGGTTCTGGAATTTGTACATACGCAGCCCTACTTGGAGTTTTAGTAGATATAACTGTGAATACATAATATTAACAAAAAATAAAAAAAAAACGATCCTCCAAGTTAACAAATTTTATTTGGAAATGTTTATTTTCGGTTTTCTAAATGAAACATATTTTTCTCTAGTCTGAATTTATTTTTAAAGAGAGCGATACATTTTCTATGCATATACCTATAGTTACGTTTAATATTTAATAGTAAATTTGTTCAAATCAAATAACTGATTCCAAAAAATCCAAAAACTGAAGCTCGCAGTTTTTTAGAAGTCCACAAATTGACAAATAAACATTATAGAAAAAGAAATATTATGTATTCACATTAATACCTACCAGAATTCTAATTAGGCAGAAGATTGACGAATTCCAAAACGTGAAATGCCTCAGCGCGGCGTCAGATATATTTTTATCTAGGTACTAAAGTACCTTCTACGTAAATATTGATTACTTCGACATCTCCAAGTTCGATTTCCCAAGTGTTACTGTATCCTATTCTAAATTTCACATAATATAACTAACTTTAGATTGCGACTTCGCTTGCGTTAGTGTAGAATTGATTTATTCTTCAGGAACAGATTTTTTGCTGGATGTATGGTATGTTCTTTCCTATACCCGAGACTTTGTGTATGAAAATTTTCACAATAATTAATTGAGTAGTTATGGTGTGACAAACAAACAAAGAAACTCATATTATTCTATATCTAATATAATTTCTAATATTAGGACGGACTATACGTGAATTTTATGTACGTGGGAAAATAATTGTCACTTGTCAAATTTTACCTAGCTGCATAATACATTTAAAATTAAAATCTCACTTGTCTCTTACAAACCATAATCTCTTGGTAGGTCTAAGCATTTTATTACATAATGGGAGAGTAAATTCGTAAACTAAAGCGTGAATTTATGTTTCGGAAAATATATTTACTCATATAAAGTGAACACATTTCTCAAAGTGCCGCGTTTTTATTTCACAATCATTTATATACTTAACGACTTAACGTTTGTTGTCATTCTTTAAACGAAACCGTGCGGTAAATTACAAAAAAGCATTGATGAATTTTGTAAAAAAAAGCACTTTGTACGTATCGTTTCACACTTTTCACTTTAACTGCCTTACATTTTATTGTATCGTTCAACATACGAGTTGTTGGGTTTGTCTTATGGACTATATTATATACTGAAATTTTTTGATTAATGTTTTAGCCCGTGAACCCGCACACGTTATTCATTATTGAAAGAAGTTGAAAATCAATGATATTATAACTAAAATACGTTGCCTACATGATATTTTGACGAAACAAATGTCACGATAATGCACACATACGTAATGTAATATTGTAACGCCACATTGTCTTAGCTAAAATGTGAAAGTAAGATGGGATATTCTCAATATCGGTAGTGAAAAAGAAATAGTTATATGTTGCTTATATACAACGAGACGCTGCCGAAGCGCTTATGACGTATCTACAGCTTTTTAGTTATAATATCATTGGGAAAAATACGTTACCTAAATTTCATCGTCATTAGTCTAACGGTATTGTAGTTTATCATTCCCAGACATACAATATCTATATACATCGAGACGCTACTCTTGCAATGATCGGTTCACCTGTACATAGGGTTGCCAACCATACATTGTACGTCATTTCAAGATATCACTGTTTCTCTAATAATATCTGACATGTGCTTGATAGGGATTGCACCTACTATCCGGCAAATCGGTAACTCGTTTAGAGCTTTATTCTAGAACCCAACGATATTTATTACCTAAAATAACTGTTACTGGTCTTACTGAGATGAAACATGAAATGCCTAATTTGGGATTGATTTTAGTTTTAACATTATGTGGGTCTTTTACAAAATCTAGCTTTTCTATGTATTTGCACTCGCCCATAATGATAAAGTATGATATTTAGTTGAGGTAAACTTGCCATCAATATAGGTGTGATATATAGACAGGCGTGACATGGTCAAATCTTATCTTTTCTTTCTTCTGTAATCTTATCTATTCTTGTTCGTGTATATGCGAGTGAATTCCTCCTAAAGGGCTGGACAGATTTTGATGTTTTTTTTTGTGTATTCAGGTTGATTTAAGAATGGCTTATATTCACAATTGGAAACGATAGGTGGCGCCACGGTTGTCTTTAGGATATTTTTAGGCAGGACAACGGCCGTCGGTTCCGCTATTATATTTATATAAATAAAAATCAATAGCCGAATGTATGTATGTGCATCACTTCAAAAGGGCTGAATTAATAATGGTCAGGATAAGGTTTGCATAATGTTAAAAAAGTCGTACGGATGGGTGAAAAATTTGAGTTAATACATCTCCATATAAAAAGTGAGTGAAATAGAAGACAGTATAAAGACCTTCAAAAATATTGACAGAATTGACAGACTGATGTACAGTTGTTCAATTGGAATTTTATTTCAATACATGAGAGTGCAGTAACAAGACGATTCGGTCTCGTTTTCTTTGTCAGTATACCTAGGCGAAGCCGGGGCGGGCAAATAGTAGAAAATAATATAACGGAAATGGTAAAATGAAATTCTCAACAAAGGGGTCTTCGTGCTGCAAATTTAATAAAAAAATTATTTGATTTTTAATCGTTTCCTAAATCAGTACGTAGTCAACATTACTCGAATAACTGTAGTGTGAAATTTCAGTAATGCAAATCCATTTTGTGTGTGATTATTATGCGTGGTTCGAATATTACTGTCAATAGGTAGATTAAATTGGTATGTCGTAGTATTATAGCGTTTAGTGGAAATCTCTCTAGCAGACAAGTAATCTGCTCTCTGTGTACCAAATCCTACCCTATTATCCTCAAAGGTATTCCTATTAGAAAGGACTTCGTCTAGAGGGGCGTCTTACAATGGCGCCGAGCTCGTCGTACCTACCCCTACATCGTGCCACCGCACCGACGTCACAACTTTCACATAACTTTTTGAATATCAAACAGGCTATTAAGGATGCATCTCTCGTCAGCGGTCAAATACAGTCGTTTGTCGTTTACCGTCTACAGTCTACAGAGACTATTTATGCCTAGACGTGACGTATCGGCACCCGTATAATATGAAGCGATAAGTTGGGTTGAAAGTCAATCTTGTATTAAAAAATTGTCAATACAGTTAGTTATAAGGACTGCAGACAGAAGTAAAAACTGAAAAGAATGGATTACTTGTATACTTTTTACAATTTCGAAATCAATTATAGTTTGCATATAAATTTAATAATGTTTAAATTGGCGTTATTATTATTTTATCTATTAGTAGATCTGTTGACACTCGGAGCAAAAATTATTTTTATACAATTTATTAATTAATCAGAAATATGATCGGGGGCACCAGATCAATACAAAATATCCATATTACATGTACCAGGCCGCTATATTACGCGTCGCTAGAATGACGCAAGCGTAATACGTTACGCATGTCTCCGTCATCGGTGACGGTCAGTGAGGCAAAATCACAAGATCTTATCTATCCATAAAGTTCAAACACGCATATGATACAGTCGAATATATATAATGTCTGGCTGTAGTGCAATACGTCACAAGCATGTCGAGGTCATCGGTAACGCGAACCCATAAGTTTTTCCCCTATCAAATAAATTTTACCTACAAAATTGCTCAACGTGGCTAAAGAAGTTTTTACTTCAAAAAAAGGTATCTAAGCATATCTCCAACTACGGTCCTTCTGAACTTAATACATACATACGTAAACTATATATATAACTATTTAAACTAGATCGAGACAAAATTACCGATATTTCGTTTACTTTCAGTAGTGAGATATTTAAAAGTACATATTATTTAAGCAGTATAAAATTGATTTTATTATGAAATCTATATCTATACATATAATAAAAATGAAGTGTCTGTATGTAATATCAAAATAACATTTTTTTACTTATTGGATGTGAAAGTATAAACGCAAGTGATAACAAAAATGCAATTTTTAAAATTTTTGTCTGTCTGTTTGTTTCGGGTAATCTTCGAAATGGCTGGACCGATATTGACGAGAATTTCATTGGCAAATAGCAAAACTTATAGCGGGTTACTTTAAATTAGACTAGCTGTTAACCGCGACTTCGTCCGCAATGGTATCTGCAAACCAGTTCGACCGATTTTCACGGGACTTTCACCGGCAGATAGCGGACATCATAACATAAACGTATTACTTATTGACAATATGGGCATATTATTTTATTATCTATTTTTAAGTCATTTTTTCAATAGTTCATATTCATTTATACAGTGGGTTAAGCTTCCAAATATATCGCTGATAATAAATCTAATTTTATACACTGTTAGTATTTACATATCTAGTGTATACCTTAGATGTCACTGTAACTAGCGTGCGTGTCGTACTTACAATTTTGTTTAAAGAGCATGTCTATAATTGCACAAGGTTTCACAATACTATATTTCTTTGTATATTATAATTTAAAAAAAACGCGTGTGGAGCTGCGGGTTCAGCTAGTATTATATAAGTTTATAGGTGTATTGTACGAACTATTATTATATAAAATATAACATTTATCTGTCTGATTGTTAATATACTGTAACTCGAAAACTACTGTACCAATTGACATTATTACTTTTTTATATTATAGGTGTACTCTTTGGACACGTTTTAGTATATGTTTTGTTATATCAAGTTGCTTAGGTTGTTATATTAGGTAATATTATGTGATTATAATTATTAGTAGTAGTAGTAGTTTACGGGTGGGCATAGCTAGATCGTAATATTTTTGATACTATATTTTACCTGACTGTATAAAACGCAGTGAGTGAAGCGAGCGTATAATATTAACTAAGTATTTATTACATATAAACACCATGTTATATTTCATGAGGAACAAGTTTTAATTATTTAGCTTTATGGCGTTGGAAAAGATCATTCATGGAAATTCATTGAATCTGAAGGTAACTAGACGAAAATACGAGTTCAAACCCTTTTTAGTATTATAGCATTGTCCGAACGAATTTCATTCATAAGCAACAGCTGTACTTATTGAAAGAGATTCAGAAGATCAAAACTGGTTTTAGTACAAGGGTTGAATGCATCGAAATGGGATATGGCCATTTATCAACTTACAAATAGCCCGTAAGACCATTCTAACGGCAATAAAAAGAACATTAAACGATTGAATAAGAATTTAAGTGAAACTGCGCAAATCTTGATGTTTCGATTACCGGATAAAAGGATCTTTTGTATATGTCGTGGAGGACTTATTAATTTGATATTTACTCAAGAAATAAGGTTATATTACGTCACATACTTTTACGTGTAATGTTATCGCACCGTTCGATTGCAAAATCCGTTACGAAGAAATCACATTTCAGGAGAAACAAAGACTTATTTATCCATATAATAAAAGTGAAAACATAATTTGCCCCTTGCTGCGTTGAACGGTACTTTAAAGAGGGTTCTCTGTGAAGATCGAGCGTTCACTCACTAAGTAACATCTATTTAAAAATTTGTTGTCCCGTGGCTGATGTATGAATTATAATATTTTGATGTGTGGACTATTTTATTATTTGTAATATTTATTGAAATGTCCTCAACGGTTAGTCTGTATCTACAAAAAATATATAACATTGATATGGTTCGGCCTTTTTTATTAACACGCCATAGTGACGACACTAAACACAGTACAATTCAAAAGCTGATATGATCACAGACAAATCAAGTAATCTATCGCTTATTGCTATTGTCATGTTGGCTTGTATAATCTCTCCACGTTACGCTTGTAGGATCCGAAGTTATGAGACTAAGTGAACACACTGACGGAGAAATAGTTTGAAAGCTTCACGGTACGGTAAAAATAAAAGACATTACGAACTTTTTAGTTCGTGCCGAGGTGGAGGTTACTGTAAAACTATAGCTCGGAGCTCAGCACGTATGATTCTCTTATGAAAGAGAGAGGGATTAAACTGTAAAGTTTTCAGAATATGTGCCATAATATATTCGCTCATTTTGTGACAATGAAAAAATGTTAAAATTAAATATTCGGCTTAACAAATTATTTAAGAGCTACAATAGGTTAAATACTATGGTAATTATATATTTTACTATAACATGAATGTTAGAATAATTATATAGTTAAATACAATATATTGTTATAACACAGTGTAGCGCTAACCATGCGCTTCATAAGGACGCTTAAGGTCACTTAAAGGACAAGAGTCTTCTGTAGATCGTCTTATTACGGGTGTTAGTTCAATGAAGATCCGCATAAGAACCGAGGTAATTGACGTAACCTTAACAATTGCTAGACTTAAAGTGGAAGACAAAGCTCCTAAAAAAATGTTCGAGTTGTAACAAAGGAAGACCCGTGATTAGGTGGACCGATGATTTAATACCAGTTACGAGGGGTTATTCTGGCAATCCTTGGAGGAAGTCCATTGCTAGCAGTGGACGTCTTGTGACTTAAATGATATTTTTTATAACTCTCACAGCTCACAGCTGTGAACGTGTTTGTCCTTTTATGTAATTATAACTGTTGCGATAAATAGTTCAGTTGTAAGAAAATTAATATTTTGTAAATACCTTTAGTATACGAATGCCTACTCGTGCCAATTTTCGTGGCGATCGACTGAACGGTATAGAAGTTGATTTGCTGCAGCGCCCTTCAGTGGACAAATAAATATAATAAACTGGATAGTATAAAAACTTTTTGCAAGAAATAACACAGGTGTGTAAATTTTTAAGGGGATCAATGAAACGATGTATAGGTATATATATATATATATATATATCAATATCCATTTATATATGTAAACAATTATTTTCAACCAAAGTTTTAACAACTCCTTTGTTCATTCCGTAGTTTCTAACGGACGGTTTCCAATTTATTGAGGAGACCCAAAGAAATCAATTTATATCGCGTCGTGCCGTCATGTAAAATAAATCGATATAAATCGGATATCCTACAAATGTGTTTCGAAGATAAATAATAACGATAGAGTCCCTCGATTTGACCCACCGAGAAGATTCTTTATATAACGCCTTATCTCATTGTGCTCGGGATTCGCACAAAAAAGACCATTGGCCATCTTTTGTTATTCACAGAATCGAACTTGTGTGACAAGAATCAATGATAGTGATGGAAGTGATTTAATCTAAGGAACAATTTTATTATCTTGTTATAAGTTATTTATTGCTGCAAAAAATGTATTTAAGGGAATGCCCGTCTATGGCTTATGTTACATTCACAGAGCATTATGGTACAGAAGTAAAAGATTTTGCGATCCACCTGACGTTAACCGTTTACTGAACGTTACAGTATTCGTATAATTCATTTAAATAGTAGCGCAGTCCTAATCGAGGTAAATAACAGATAACTCGAGACTCCCAAGGATTGTGATAAAACGGCTCGTATTTCATGTAATGTTGCTAATATACGTATCATATAAAATCATTACATCTGTTTTAACAGATTTTGTGTCTATATATATATAGATATTCATTGTTTTTTAACGTGTATTCCATAAAACACGAAACGTGACATAAGATTTAACATACGTTGTCACTTTCTTTTCTTTAAAAAAAGTTACAATGATTATTACGGTATTTTTGTGGCTAACAGTAAGAATCAAAAACTTTAAATATAAACAAAAGAATGATAAATACTTAGAACTTTATAGAATTATTAGACTAGGTTTCATTTCTATATTTATCTCTAATTTATTTATCTAATTTAAACGAAACAAGAAAATTGATCATCTGTAAAGTTGTGCGTGCACCTTTTCTTTTTCGTAAGATGTTAGAAGGAAAAGGACCAAATTCATATCTCTCATCATAATTATAGAAAATGAGAATATTAACAAATATTAATTTACATTCATATACCTATCCATTTTAACAACTTATACATAATAATAGTAATAGAAAAAGGTGTAATACGTGTTTTAAATGTATGAAATAAAAAATAGGCAATAGTCCTGAAGGCCAGCAGTAATATGTTAATATTTTTGAAAACTGAGGTGAAACGGCTCGTGTATTGGTAAAAAATCAAAACAAAGCGACGCGAACTCTTTTACTTAGTAGCCGAAATAGTACTTCTGTCATCAAAACTTCAGAGCTCTGTTATCTTTATAGGTTTGAATATAACCACACTCTCACCTGATTGTAAATGATGTAACCTAAGATGGTATATAAACAAAACGTAGAGGGAGACTGAATCTCAAGTGCGGCTACCGGAACACACCTATGAGTGCTTGGCGATCACTACTTGAGAGGAACTAACCATTTAGATTTAGAAAAAATCTTACTACTATAATGGTACCATTATTGCATATAAATGCAGATTAGAGTAGGAACAGGTAAAAACATAAATAACAAATAGTAATTGGATACAATCAAAGCTTAGTAATTACCCTTCGAAAAGGTCTTCCTTGTGATGTAGTATACTAAAACGTACTTTACAATTCTAATTTCGTTTGAGCCGTAATTGCCCGGAATACTTAATGAGCGGCCGGTGCATGCATGCAATCAAATATGCATCGCAGTACTTCTATACCATATTCTTAAAGGCTAATGTATTAATATTCAATGTTTGAACTATCTACGTAATAATATAATATTGTATGGTAAATTATATTATGTGTAATCTAGCTGTGCCCGTGGCTTCGTTTTTATTATTATTTATGGTAATAAATATATTAAATGGTAATAAATATAAATAGTTTTAACATACCTTCTATGAGAACAAATATGTATATATACTAGACTGATTAAAAAAAATCGATAATTTTTTTTCTTAAATCTATAGAAAATATTGTTTGAAATGATGAAAAAAATCCTGTGATAACCACAGCCTTAATATTAAGATATCCCGCATGGTAAATTTCAATTTCCCGTATGATTGACGTGGGAAAGCTTGTTTTTTTTTTGAGTTTAGAATTTTATAACATTTTAAACTTTCATCACAAAAGGCTAGACCAAATAATTTTATTATTAAACCGACGCATTTCGAAGTCATTCAATTTTAAAATATAATTTATAATATTTTCTCATTTTATTCCAATTTTTTTATGAAACTATCAAGTTTAACTATACACATTAAACGCATAAAGCTGGCATACCGACGCGGCGTACTGTGAATGCGCTATTCAATTATTAATTACGCCATTATAGATTAACCAAATCAAGTATTAATTCACAGTCACATTCATAATTATAATTTACTAGTGGTAGTCCAGTGGTCTGAATTCGACTATAATAAGAGGTACAAAGTTTTTGCTTTATGTGTTAATATGTAGATATAACCTGTACTGCTTGTTCAATTTTTGAAGTTATACTTCTTTTGGCGCGTTAGGGAAAAATGAGAGTAATGACAAGTAAATTTTTACGATGCGCGTGCACACCGTCACAAAAAACCGACACCCTGAAGTTATTACGATGCGCGCGCACACCATCACGAAAAACCGACACCCTGAAGTTATTACGATGCGCGCGCACACCGTCACGAAAAACCGACACCCTAAATTTAGCTATAGTCAACATTTTATTTCTTTGTATTATATACCTTTTTTTCTATTGTTAGTGTCGTTTTTTCTACAAACCTAGAATATGGCGAAGGATAAAATTTTTGAAAAGATTTTTATCTTGTTACGCCAAAGAAGTATAACTTCTAACACGTGTACATAAGTACACACACACTTTTTTTAATTTTTTTCTTGTGATGATTTCAATGTTCTAATAAGATAGTGGCCCCCTTGTTAGAACATTTCGGGGAGTTTTCGTAGCATTTCAAAATTCATGCTCTATGGTATATTCCCCATCCCCTTTACTTGTGCATAATAACTGAACTATATTATGTAAAATACCACCAATATTACATAAAATAGAGTCAAACAAGATATTATCTACTACATGAGAGACCAGGATCCCGCCAAAGACTCCCAGGTTCTTTATATGATTCAAAACGTGTTCTAAGTAGCGTGCAGCCTCAGTGCATTATCCTCTTATTTCAGCACTGTTAGACCCATTTTGATTGTAATATTATTTACTGTAACTGTAATGTAATAATATAGAAATAAGTTTAATAAGAGAATAAATATTTGTATAAAGGTAAATTCAACTAGTTTCCTGTCAAATGGCGCTACAAACATTACGAAGCTCCGTTTACACGCTACATACATAATTGAGCAGGTTAAACGCTCAACACGTTTGTTAATTAACTAAATAACGTAGAAACCTCAGCCGTAACGTGAAACGGTAACGTTAAATCGTACGTCAAATTACGTATCCAGTTCGCGTTATAAATACATAAAAGTGAGGACAATGGCCGCGGCTTGGGAACCGATTTCCTGGTTTTACGAGTCTCGCTGCTCGAGTAGATCGTGTGCGAGTCAACTACGTGACAGAGTCGATGTACGGACTATTCTTTTCTGCGTGACTATGTGATAACGCTTGTGTAGGAACAACGTACAGATATAAAAATTACCGGTTCCTCCTTAAACCTGGCAAATGTCAAATATCAGGCGCGTAAAAGTGATCTGACGATGTAAAAATTAACTTAACGCTGTACATCGAAAATTTAGTAACGGAACACTCTCGATTATTATTTCTACCTCACCATAACAATCAAACTTTGAGATCACACTGACGAGTAAATATGCTCTTCGCGGTCTTTGTTGACCCCTTCAAACCTGCAGTCGTGTCTCCAGATATTGTTGTTTTAAAAAGTGCAACTAAATGATGACTTAAAACTCATCTGGTATTCTACAAAAAAAATCCAGTCCAGTGTTTTTTATCATAAGTTTTTATTTTACTTATGCAGTTATATTATAATTATTTTAATGACAGTGAAATTAATATTTTCATCACTGCTGTTTCACAAGTGATAAATGAAATATTTTAAGATTTACACAAGATACTGTAGCTGTCCAGTATATATGCATATCCAATTTCCAGTAAATCAAGGGATTCCATATTTTAAATTTTTCATTACATATGCACATGTAAATCGTCGAATGGTTTGACCGGCGGAATGTCCAACGAAATTTTTGTATCCATACTAAATTAAATTGGTAACACTACCGGTAGACGGTGAACGAAAACATCCTGAGGAAATGTGAACATGAGAAATGTTCTTGCAGTACCACCGTATGTGGGAAAATGCTCATACAAACCTTCAAGAAACGATCCTACACTTCTTTAAAACGGCGGTAACGCACCTGTGACTCCCATGGTGTTACTAGTGTTATGGACGGCTGTGCTCACTTAACATCAGGTGACCCACCAGTTCGTTTGCCTCGTATGATATAAAAAAATACCTTTTTTCGGGACGAAGTCTGGTCCTGCAATGGGTCTCTTATAGGCTGTTGTGATGATCAGGTACAGGACACCCGAAAATCTTTTTTAGGCTCGCTATACTTAATATATAATAGATATATGGATTCTGTGAATTTTAATTTACAAGCATATTGGAGTACTTAATTTCATATTTAAAATAGCGAAACGGTGACTTCATGTCATTCGCATATTCCAACTTGTTTAGTTATATATCATGTTATGTAAGAAACTCCGGATGCTCAATAATTGCTATTCCTCTTTGATATCAATACGGTTACCATTACTGAAGATAATTACTTCGATGAACTTGTATTTAATTTTTGAGTTTGGAAACGATTCAAGACTCAGAATGTGATTTAACTTTTATTAAAGTTACTTGAATGTTATTGTTTCATAATATATATACTGTAGCAGATAAAAGATGATGATTCTGACGTATTTTAAATAATGTAATAACTTGGAGGTTTTAATAAGAAGAGTTAAGTAAGAGTCGTTAATTTCTGCTTTAAGTTTACCGGCTCAATCCTATTTCTATAATATCATTACACAGTATAAAACAAAGTACCTTTTTTTTTTTTTAACGTGGGGAAATCCTTTATGGATACCCACCCTCCCGGGGGAGAGAGTGGGTTATGTCCGACTCGCACGGACTAAAACCCCACGGTGTACCGACAGACCGTTGTGTGGGGGCGGCAAGGGATCGTTCAAGCTAATCAACCTTGTAGAGCCGCCCACGGTCTGCCCGGCGGAAGGTGACCGCCGGGCTCCTACATATAGAGGGACAGACCGGGCACACACCGGCTGCCCCCCCTCGTCCGCCGGACCTGTGCAATGAGGAGATGGGCCCCCCGGCCCACCCCCTCAGGTCCGACTACGGTGGCGGGAGGAATTGGGCAAAGCGCCGCCTCCTCCCGCCTGTCCTCCTTTGACGGAGAGAGCCACTTTGAGGATCTGCCTCGCGGGCCCTCTCCGCCTCCTCCTTCTGCGAGATGACGTCCTCGCAGAAGGAGGACATCGCTCGCCAAGCCTGTTCGCTGCCGAGCATGGCCGAAACCACGCTCGGCAGCGATAAGTCCGCTCCCACCGCCGCCACCAGAATGCGGCGCTGCTCCCCCCACGCAGCACACTCAGACAGAGTGTGCTGCGCGGTATCTTCGACAGCGCCGCACTCGTGACAGTCGCGGTCGGCTCCCTGCGTGCGATCCGGTGCAGGTACAACCCGAAACAACCGTGTCCGGTGAGTACCTGCACCATCCGGAACGTCAGGGAGCCCCACTCCCTGGAGATCCACTCCCGCAGGACCGGGCGGACGGCGTCTATGGTAAACCGTCCGAACCGCTCGTCCGCCAGGTCCTGCTGCCACTTTTCGACGGCGTCTCCTCTGAGACGCCGTCGCTCCGCCTCTACCTCCCTGGGAGCCGGAGGCTCCCCCCTTCGTGTCCTCGCCGCCGTGAATTGGTACACGGCGGCGAGAACTCCTGCCTCCAGCTCCCAGGGTAGGGAGCCGGCGAGCGTGAAGGCCGCCGATGAGGACACCGTCCGGTACGCCCGGATCGCCCTCAGTGCCACAGTGCGCTGCGCGCTTCGTAGTGCGCGTACGTTGGCGGCACCGAGGGCGTCGGCCCAGACCGGTGCCCCATAGGCGGTCATTGCTCGCATGACTCCCATATAGAGTCGACGGCACCCGGCACCCGGCCCCCCTATGTTCGGGAGCAACCGGCCGAGTGCCGCCGCCGCCCCAGCAATTCGCGGTCCGAGCCCCGCAAAGTGGGGCTCGAACCGCCAGCGCCCGTCCAGGGTGAGGCCCAGATACTTCATCTGGGTCCCCACCCTGATCCGGGCGCCCTCCACCACTATGTGGGCCCCTGGTGGTGGCCCTCTCCGAGGCCCATGAAAGAGTAGGGCCTCGGTCTTCTCGAGGGCCACCCTGAGGCCCAACCTCCTTATGCGCCTGACCACGAGGGTTGTGGCCATCGTGGCCAGGCGCTCCACCTCCCTCCACTCCCCCCCCCTTCTGGGCTACGACTAGGGTGTCATCTGCGTAACATATGAGGCGTGTCCCATATGGGAGCACGCCGCGGAGCACCCGATCGTAGCCCATGTTCCACAGGAGCAGCCCCAAGGCCAACCCCTGTGGAACCCCCCGCCTTGTGGCCCGCCGGACCATACGCCCGTCGCCGTCTACGTAGGCGACCTCCCTACCCTCTAGGTACGCCTCCAACACCCGCCGCAGGTACGGGGGCACTCCGAAATACCGGAGCGCCTCCCGTATGACCCTATGCGGCAGGGTGTTGAAGGCGTTGGCGATGTCAAGGGACACCGCCAAAACTCTATCCCCCTGGGAGGTCGCCTCCGCAGACAGCGACTGGAGGAGGGACAGGGCGTCCACCGTGGAACGCCCTGTCCGGAAGCCATACTGCGCGTCCGCCAGATTCGGCCCCACGCCCTCTAGGTGCTGGACGACCCGGGAGGAGATAATCCTCTCCAGCACCTTCCCGGCGTCGTCCAGCAGGACGAGGGGCCGATACGCGGACGCGTAGTCCGGAGGGCGGCCTGCCTTTTCCATGAGGCAGAGCCGCACAAGCTTCCAGGGCTTCGGGAACTGCCCGACCGAAAGACACCGGTCGAACAGCTCCCGAAGCCACCCCCCTAATTGGCCCAAGGCGAGGCCGAGCACCCGACCCGGGACCCCATCAGGGCCGGGCGCTCTACGTCGGCTGAGGAGGCGCTCGACTGCCCTCCCCATCTCCTCCTCCGTTATCGGAGGGGGGGGGGGACCGTCGAGCACCTCCTCGACTAACTCGCGAGGCGGAGGCATGGGAGGAGCCGGTAGCATCGGAGGGTCGGGGAATAGCTCTCCCACGACCCTCGCTACCACCTCCGACCTACGATCCGGTATGGGCGTCCCCAAGGATCCCCCTTCAGCGTCTGGAGCAGCTCCTCCCACGCTGCTTCTTTCGCCCGGCTGATGGCAGCCTGCAGGGTCTTCCTGCACTCCCTGTAGCTGCCATACAGCCGGGCCTCCGCCTCCGGGTCCCGGTGCCGGCGTCGGCGGCTGCGCCCGAACAGCCGCCGGGCCGCGGAGCAGGCCGCTCTGAGATCGGCGATCTCCGGCGACCACCAGTACACCGCCCGTATGTCTGGGCGGTGTACGCTCCGCGGCATTGACGCGTCGCAAACCTCCGTGAGGGCTGCACGGAGGCGGGCTGCGGACGCGTCGACATCAACCCCTGTGGGGGGGGGGGGGCATGGCCCAGGCCTGGACGATGGCCGCCTCTTCCGCTGATTCACGGTTGAGGCAGCTCATCGCCCAACAGGGGAACTTCGCGCCCCTCCGGGGGCGAGTGCCAGTCCCGACTTGGGAGGTGGAGACCTCGAACCTGATATATCGGTGGTCTGATAGGGTCTCCACCTCCTCCAGCACCCTCCACCCCTGGACACGGCGTGCGACGGACGGGGTGGCGAACGAGACGTCCACCACTGACGTCCCGTTCCATCGCACGCACGTGGGGACGCTCCCCTGTTTGAGGAGGGACAGCCCTAACTCGGCTGCCCACTCCTCAACGGCCATGCTCCTCAGGTCCGTGACTGCCGCTCCCCAGGTCCTCGATTTAGCATTTAAATCCCCCATGAGGACCACGGGAAGCGGCGACAGCCGTCTGACAGCTCCCTGCAGGGAGCCGAGGTACGCCTCGAACTCCCGCAGGGGCTTGTTAGGGGAAAAGTACGCCCCCACAATGGCGTACTCTCCCCAGACGGCCGTCACGAACCCGGCTCCACACTCTCTCACCGCCAGGGACGAACCTCGACCCGCCACGATCGCCACGGAGCCGTTCCGGTCCCCAGCCCACTGCGGCTGGGAGGGAACGAAGTAAGGCTCCGTGGCGATCGCGAGCCCGATGCCCCACACCGCCACTGACTGCACAAGAAGATCCTGTGCAGCGGCGGAGTGGTTGAGGTTCGCCTGGAGGAAGTTGCGTATGGTGTGCTCCATCACTGGTCCATAGCAACTTCCTCCTGCCTGGCGGCGACCACCCTCGGGCTAGCTCCCACTGCTGGGGAGTCCCTACCCTTCGTGGTGGGGGGCCTGCAAATGTGGCTCCCCATTATATACAGAGCGTGATCTCCACAGCATCTCGGAGACTCGGAATCCTGAACAGGGTGCGACGGTTTTTCACGCCTGAACAGCTATATCTCCTTTATAAGGCACAAGTTCGGCCCTGCGTGGAATACTGCTCGCACCTCTGGGACGGTTCGGCAAAGTACCTCTTGGATACCCTGGACAGGTTGCAAAGACGGGCTGTCCGCATGGTTAATGATGCAGACATTACAGAGTTCATAGAGCCGCTTCAGTTGCGCAGAGACATTGCCTCACTGAGCGTGTTCTACCCTCTGTATCATGGCGAGTGTTCTGAAGAGTTATTCAACTTGATCCCTTCCTCTCCTTTTCATAACCGCACCACGCGCGCTGGTCTTCGGAGCCACAGTTTTACGGTAAATCCTATCTGGGCACGAACTAAAAAGTTCGCAACATCTTATCTTTGCCGTGCCGTGAAGCTGTGGAACAATCTCCCGGCCAGTGTGTTTCCTCCTTCCTATGTCATGGGGTCCTTCAAGCGCAACGTGAAGAGATACTTACGCAGGCCGGCATGACAGCGGCGACCGGCGATGGATAGTATGTCTCTCGGTAGTCGCCATTGTTTTTGGATTGTACTGTGCTTACCATCAGGCACAGTACAGTCATTTTGCCGAGCTACGATAAAAAAAAAAAAAAAATATGCCCAGAAGGCCTTCCAGCATCCGCGCATACGGCGCAGCGGGCCGTCTCCGCCTTGCATTGGGCCGTTTTGTGGCCCGCCGCGCCCCAGCGGTAGCACCCGTCCCCCCTGCTGGACGAGGAGGGGCACGTGGGGCGGGTGTGCCCCAAACCCATGCACTTATAGCAGCGCATGGGCTTCTCGTCCAGCAGCTGCACACGTACCATGCTCAGGCCGATCACGAGCTTGCCCGCCTGGACATGCTCCCGGGCTGCCGTCGCGGGGAGGGTTACGTGGGCCGCTCCGAGGCCCCCCCAATTCCTTTTGATTTCGCCGACCTTTAGGTCGGCTATCTTACAGCCGGCCTTCGCCGCCACAACCGACTCGATCTCGTCGGCGGACACCGAATCGTCTAGACCGACGATCCGGATGTCCGCCTTTTTGGTCGGAATGACTACCGTGGCGACTCCGGCCAGTGCAGTCTTCAGCTCCCGGGCCAGTTCGGCGGCCTTCTCACTACTCTGACCCGGGAGCTCAATCTTCCGGGCCCCCGTGGCGGTATGCCTCACCCGCACCTCCCCTATGTCCATGTCGGGCAGGGCCACGTGCTCGCGCGCCTTTACGAGCACCTCCCTGTAGCCGACACCTTTGTCGGCTGCGGCGTCCTGCAGAGTCAGGATGACCGCAGCCGACTGGGGGACGGACGGCAGCTTCGGCCCGGGCGACTTTGGCGGCACCTTCGGGGGCGCTGCGACTGCGACTGCGGCCTTGGGCACCGTGGCAGGGGCCGCCCTCTTCTTCCGGCCCAGCACCTTAGACCATTCCACCTCCTTAGTCGCCGTTGTCACCGCCGGGACCGGTAATTCGGCCCAATTGAAGCCCAGAGGGGCGATCGGGGCTTGAGGCCCAGGTGCCGACCTCGCCGGTCTCGCAGGTGGAGCCCCTGCTCCACCCTTCTTCTTATCCCCCACCAATGGTGGGCGAACGGGCACCTCCGGGAGGCGGCTCTCCAGGCTCTCCAGGCGTGCGTTCAGCATGTTTCCGAACGACACCTGGAGAGATCGCTCAAGCCGAGATACTGCCTCGGCGAGAGTATGCTCCCATTGGCTGGCGGGAGACTCCACCACAATTGGTGCCGGAGGGGGAGGCATCTGCTTTTTCGCATTTGCCTCCTGCTTCCAGGCCAGCACCTCCGCCTTAAGGTCTTCGACCTGGCGGCGGAGGTTCTTGGTCTCTCTTTGAAGCTTGCGCACCTCTTCCGACTCTGTGCGCTCGGCCAGGGTCTCGACCACCTCCTTTAGGGTCCTGGCAGCTTCTTTCAGGACCTTGATACAAGGATCCGAAAGATTGCCAGACTTCCTGACGGTCTCAAATATAGCAGAGACCTTGACCCCGGCCAGAGCCTTGAGCGTGAACGCGTCAAGGGCGTCCACATCTACAGGAGGCTCCGCCTCCGACCCCGAGCTAGTCGCTGCACCGGCCCTGGAGTTGGCCCTAGAGCCGGCAGCCGAGGCAGCGGCCGAGCCGGTAGCGGAGCCTGCAGTTGACTCCGCCGCGCTCGCACTACCCGCTAAGGCCCGGTCAAATGACCCGTCGGCCTCCCCCATAACCCCGCGACCACCCACGTTGCGGCTGAACCGCCTCGCCGTCCCCCTGTGAAATGTGCTCATCTTGGGAACACTCTGCTCCTCGACTTCCGTGTCGGAGTCCATCTTTACGCTAGTGCGCTTTTTCGTAATTTTTTTCGCACTCATGGTTTACCGGAGACCACAGGGTCACCAGTAAACCAAGAGGCAAAAGAGCGAAGTCCTATTAGTGTGCCAGGTCAGTCACAAGCGAGAAATCAGTCCGTAAAACAAAGCCAAGTCGAAAAGAAGAGAAATCCACGTCAAAGTCAGAGCAAGCCAAGTCAGGTGTAAAGCTAGTCCGTATTCCGTAAAGCAAGCCAAGGTCATCAATAAAATCCAAAAACATCACCGAAAAACACCCATAAACAACGCAGAAAATTCACCAAAACTAAATGTTGGAAAAAAAAAAAAAACTCTGTCTGTCTGTCTGTTCGTGATAAACTCAAAAACTACTGAACGGATCTTTATGCGGTTTTCACCACGAGGAACGTTTTGGTATATAATTTGTCCAGGATTTTTTTATAATCAGGGCGGGACAACGTCTGCCGGGTCCGCTAGTTTCAAATAATTGTAGGTCGTTGCTATGTAGTTCAAAAATAGTATGTATCTATACGAATAAATAAAATTGCAGTGTCTGTTTATAATGTAAAATTACAGCTTTCTGATAAATGGATATGCTTAGTTACTTTCTGTAGATATACATATATTAAAGGTATCAAATATATGAAATAAATTCCTTAAATTCGTATGAAATTTGTAGTTTAAATTAGAAGAACACACAGACATTAATAGCGATTTTATTTTATGCTATATTATGTTATTGATATAGAGTGATAGATATTATTACAGATCTGCAGTCGTCCGTGACTTCGTCTGCATTTATATTTTTGTAAAGGATTAAATTTGTACGGAACCCTTTTTTCTACAGTAAACTCAATTGCTCCTTATAATATAAGCTATCTGTCAGTGAAACTTCCGTCAAAATCGGTTGAATCACTTCTGGGATTAACCAAAACAAACACACAAAACAAATTGTTTTCTTGTTACAAGTACTGTATGCACTTTCATATGCATTTAGTAAATAGCTTTTATTTTGATAGTGCAAACATATATTTCAGTTTTATTTATTTGTGTAGGTGGTAGAGCCACGCTGAAGCTATTACTGGTTTCAGAATGAATGGGTCGGCTCGCCCGGGGTAGTACCGCCCCCGTAGAAACACCGAGGTCAAGTAACAGTTCTTGCGTTTTTACGTTTCGTTCGATCAGTGAGAGTGTCGGAGACCCACCTCGCCTCCTCTCGCCTCACACCCATTCCTCACAGGCTGGCAACGCACTTGCGACTCCCCTGGTGTTGTTAGTGTCTATGGACGGTGGTGATCACTTAACATCAGGTGACCCACCTTTTCGTTTGCCTACTATGACATAAAACAAAAAAACATAACGACAATTTATCTGTTATTTATTAATGGATCAAAGTATATATGAAACAAGCCATAATTACACAAGCTATAATCTATATACACACTTAAAAACATAAAAAACTGTAACAATGTATCTGAAATCGCTTTTTAGTGGTGACTCTGAGTTTTTGTTACTGGCCTGTATAGTATACCATTTTTGGGCTATTAAACAAGAGTTCTATATACGTTCGAATATTCTTGCTGTCTTCTATGCATATTCAAGCTTCATTAATTTTCTCACTGACATCGACGGAAACTCAATCGTTGTTTAATGACCCGTTAATCTTTTATCAATAATATTCTTATATCGTCATACATATATAACACCGAAACGATACAAGTTAGAAGTTATTTATTTATCTTATAACATCTCATTAATTGAAAATGTTACTGTTTTGAAAATTTGCTGAATAACCAAAAAAATATAATGAAATGCGAGACAGATAGTTAAGTAAGCAAAAAATGTTAATAAATAAGAAATAAATCCAATTAAAAAGATTTTTTTGTCATATTAATACACAAATTGTAGTATTTTGTATTTCGTAAGGTTTCTTGTATTGATGACGTAGAATATACGTCATTCTAAAATTTATAACCTGTTAAAATTATCAGTAAGACTTTCAGGAATTAATTAAAACAAAATAACGAGTGCAAAATAATTACTGATTGCATAAAGAACCACGGTTTAATTAATAAGAACAAATCAATAAATCGAATTTATATAGTGCATTACTATATTAGAGCATTAAGAGTGTAAGTTACAAATAAATCATTCTCACTTACGTCTTTCTGCTTCTAGCGCACATAATTATTACTTCAGGTGGTAGCTTTTAGTAAGTTTATATCGTTGCTCCAACGTTCTCTCCAAAGTTCCCTGTATAGAAATCTAAGTTATCACGAAAGTTGATAAAAAAAGTTTTTAGCTGATAATAAAAATAATACCTCATTTTATGTTCAAATTTGCTTTTTAAATAATGATTACAGAAATAATTTTAATTATTTTTAAAATATTTGTAAATAGCGGATATTTTACTCATTTCTTTGTTTAACGGCAATATAACTTACAACAAATAACAGAAGGGACGTTAGCAACTATTGCAGTTATAAACCGTCGTATAGTTATCATTGTCCACCTCTGGACCACATTGCAAGCAGTTTTCTGTCAACGAGGAGATATAAAAGTAACGGTACTTTTAAATACGATAGTGATTATGTTGTTTGATATAGAACTACAAACTACTGAGCATATATAATAAATTATCAAAGTGAATGAATTTATATATCTAATACATGTTTGACTGTTCATCATGAAAGTTTTTGTTTTCTCGTAAGTAAAATCCAGGACTCACATTGAGCAATTTCTTTTAAATCTGTGACGAATCTGTGTTTTAAGACCCAATGTTTTCGAATACTGAAAAAAAAACACCTGGAACAGATTTAAACTTTTTACAGACATCATGAATAAAACCGTAGAAACAGATAACACAACGTATACGCAACGATACATCCATGTACGTAACATGCCTCGCCACGCCACGGTGCGACCTATCACAGTACAAGACGTGTGTCCGTCCTATTCTGACACATAGTTGCCCTGTCTTTTCTCACATCCCTCAGGATCCCGCTTTCGTAAGATGCAGATCTTACAAGATAACTTTTTACGAAAGGCCGTCGGTGCCCCGTGGTGGGCCCGGAAGATCGATCTCCATAAGAACTTGAATTTTCCTTCAATCTGTGTGTACATAAAGTCCCTCAAGACCAACAATTTTGAAAAAGCCACGAATGTATGTAATGTATCATCTTAACTGATCCTGCCTAAAAAATAACGGCAGCAAACGATCAGTCCTCTTTCGATTCTTCAAATAAAGAGTATGCACGAAATCATCAGATCGTATCAGATTCGAAATACATGTTTGAGTTCGTGAGGTATACCTGCAGGTACATATGTGTGTTAAAAAAACTCCGATGAAACTATAAAGGCCTGCCAGGCCAAAAGGGTACACAGTTCATAAACAATAAAATAAAAAAATAAATAAATAAGACCAATAATAATGCTACTCATATTTCGAATATCAAAGCAAATGAAAGTGACAAAAGGACAGAGGTAAATGATAATTAGATTGATGAGGATATTTCACTTCTTATAAATAAAGCAATCGGATGTAAAATATACTTTATATGAGATCTACTAGTATTTGCTTTAGTAATTATAGTCAATGGAAATTAAAGTTTTTTAAAAATAGCGTAGGCATGATGATGTGTCTAGTATTTATATATAATCAACCTAATATATTTAAAACAACTTTTAGCTAGATTCTAAAACTTTAAATAATGGTATCAATATCACTTTTGACGAAATATTCATAGATCATTTGATATATGACGCGAGTTAAACGTATGGAAATTTGATCGTCCCTGGATGGTTTATCAGTAATCTTCCATGATCCGACGGTTCATTGATTTTCAATGAAATAACAATTTTATTAATATGATTTATGATCTGTTTTTGTTATTCAGTCCTTTACATAGACGCTTAGCGGTATAAATAATATAAATTTAGATTTAAAGTCGATTGATGTACTATAAATTTGATATATTAGGTCTTTACCTATGAAATTGTCGTTTTGTATGAAAAAATTTAAACGAATTCTTTTCATGTATTTTTTATTCGTATTAATCGAAGTAATCACCTATGCAATCAATGCGTCTTTGCCAATGCAGTGGCAGTTTATTGATGCCCTTCTTAAAGAAATCAGCTGGACGGGAGGCAACAAATTCTTCAAAGGCATTTTGTACTGCCTCTCGGATATTGAATTTTTTTCCCGCCAAGGAGTTATCCAAATTCTGGAAAAAGTAGTAATCTGTAGGCGCAAGGTCTGATGAGTAGGGCGGATGACGGAGAACTTCCAACCCCAGTTCTTGCAACTTGGAGACCGTCTGCTGTGAAGTATGAGGTCGCGCGTTGCCGTGCAGGAGCAGCGGAGACGAGCGATTGACCAATGCTGGTTGGAGATGTGCCTGCTTCTCCATCATTGTGTTCAGTTCTTCACAGTACAAATCTGCAGTAATGCTCACCCCGTTTGGTAAGAAGCTGTGATGAATCACACCGGCGCTAGACCACCAAACAGTGACCATCACTTTTCTAGGGGTAAGTTTTCGTTTAGGGCATTGTTTAGGTGCTGAACCAGGATCCAACCAACTTGCTGAGCGCTTGCGGTTATCAAACAGAATCCATTTTTCATCGCAGGTAACAATGCGGTTCAAAATTCCTTCATTTGTGTGTCTGTTGAGCAGTGCAAGGCACGTCTCGACGCGTACATCGCGCTGGCGATCATTGAGTTCGTGGGGCACCCATTTGTCAAGCTTTTTTACCTTGCCAATTTGACGCAAATGTACCAATATTGTTTTGACGCTAACGACGAAAGCTGCTGCTAATTCAGCCGTAGATTGTGTATTATCAGCTTCCACAATCGCCTTTAATTCGTCATTGTCGACCAACGTCTTGGGACGACCGCGAGGTTCATTTTTCAGGGCAAAATTCCCAGAACGGAAGCGAGCAAACCAATAACAGGTGGTGCGTTGGTTTGTAGTGTTAGCTCCGTAAACGTCGTTGATGTTGCGTGCCGCTTGTACCGCGTTGCTGCCACGACTGTACTCATATTTCATAATTACTCGAATTTTTAACGTATCCATAATGACAAAAAAGATTGAAATGGGGTGAATATGTAACACTAATCAATAAACAAATGACTACTTTTGGAAAAAGAATTCCATGTTTTTAAAATAAAATTAATTTGAAATTAGAATTCTTAGCCAAACAAAAATTATTTTGATTTGAAATGGCCAGTACTGCAGAACGGTAATTTCATAGGTAAAGACCTATTATATATTAATCGGTTTAATAAAACTTTAATATGTACTAATAAACGTATTTCAAATAATCAAATGACTACATAGACTACTCAGAAAGAGAGTAATATTATTTGAGTGAATGGAGAATATTTCTTTGTTTAAACGGCTATGATTTTGAATGGTATGATGGTGTCCAAAATACTTTTAATATGTTCATAAAACTTCTGCCATAAAAAATACATAGGTATGCCAAAAATTATCAATTTCATATACATACTTGTATGTACTCGTATACCAAGTATAATCGACTTCTACGCACAACATTATAATCAACTGAACGAATAAAAAGAACTTGGTTGAAGGGTAAACATTGAAACATATTTTTGCATATGTTGTACATATATTTTTTACTACTTGATACCCGTCACTTTGTCTACGTTGTTAATTACCTAAATTATATATTTTATGTATAAAAAATGAAATGTATGTATCACACCGCTTGAACCACTTTTCCACGGCAAGAAAACAAACCGCGAACGACGTAGGGCATATAAGAATCATAATTTCTTAAAACGTTAATAAATTTGTATTGAACTAGATGTGCCTGCAACACCATCCGTATGAAACTTAGTGTAAAAAACAGTGAAAAATAAAATTATCTGAATCTATTAGGTCAGTTTACTTATAACCTTTTTTCTCATACTTAAGTCACGTCGTCATCAAAATTACAATAACTTTTGATAGAGAGAAGCGATTTTAATAAAATAAAAACTAAATGTTACTCGAGGCTTATTATTTTCTTGGTAAGGTTATATCATGAACACAGTTCTTTAGCAGAGATGCGTGTTGGTTGAAATATATTTTATTACTTATTCCAAGACACCTGCCACAATTTTTTTCACAAAAATCTAAAAAGTACAGACAAGTTAGATTTACATTCTTATCATTACATAGTATAAAACAAAGTCCCCTATCGCGTCTGTCTGTCTGTTCACGATAAACTCAAAAACTACTGAACGGAGTTTCAAGCGGTTTTCGCCAGTGGATAAAGTGATTCATGACGAACGTTTTAGTATATAATTTGTCAAGGATTTTTTTAATCGGGGCGGGACAACGTCTGCCGGCCCCGCTAGTTATATACTAAAACGTTCCCCATGAATATACACTGGTGAAAACCGCATGGAGATTCGTTCAGTAGTTTTTGAGTTTATCGCGAACAGACAGACAGACAGACGCGCTAGGGGACTTTGTTTTAAACTATGTAATGATATATTATTGTATATATTTATATACACAATGTACGGTAAAAGCGTTGTAACTTTCATTTTATGCTTAAATGGTTGTGTTATTGTAATATAATTTCCACGGTACCAAATACTTGAGGCGGGTTTATACGTGACACCCACAAAAAACATTCGACGTTATTTTAATTTATTAAATGTTCCGTTTAAATCTGGAGTCAAATTATTCAAAGTAGGGATTTACATCCAGTTTTTGTATACAGTACGATGTCATATTTCCGTCTAAACTGGGGAAACGGCGGAAAATCTACCTGTAACAAAAGCATCCATTCTTTTGTAAACCACAAAGCTGCGTTTTTATATCTAGAAACAAAATTTAGCATAAATCATAATAGCGTTAGCTCGGAAAAAATTAAGTTACATTTTATTTACAGCCAGCAAGTTTCAATATCTAATATTAGAATTATTTTTTATATCTCGGTTTTTTTAGAAGTAATGTGTGATGTTTGTGCATATAAGACCAATTTAAATAAAATAAATTAAATGAATCTATAATAATATTATAAAGCTAGAGGTTTTGTTTGGTTGGTTGAAAACGCTTATTTCAGGAACTACTGGTCCGATTTGAAAAATTCTTTCAGTGTTAGCCATCACGCTAAGGCCAATAGGAGCGGAGCGGCAATGAAGAATGTTTCAAAATCGGATTTTTTTTCCTTTTGAGAACTTTCGTTGCGTGTTAGCGTTAGCCCAAACTAACTATTCCACGCGGACGAAATCCCGGGAACAGCTACTTATATATATGGGAAGTCGTTATTGTAAAATGTGTTGTAGTTGCGACTTTCGCATCCTCCTTCGCATTATCCTTTTGAGCTAATTTTTCAAAAACTATTCTTTTTTTATTGCTATAGAATTAAAGAAATAATAAAATACAATTTAATTACAATACAATGTTGGTTACGTTCGCGATTTTACTATAATGTATTAATATTAAAATGTATATTGTGTTACTGTTATATAACTCTGTATCTATCTATATGTTAAGGGGAGGTATATATTATTTAAAGCTAACTGTTGCCCGTGGCTCCGTACGCCCTATTTAAATTTTAATTAAACAAATGTAAAGTTGTACGAAGATGTAGAATTACGGAAATGCTTTTTCAAATACTTTTGTAGATAAGATACGCGCTCCACCTACTGTAAGTTAATTGTACTAATCATATCTTCGCGCGAGTGTAAGGAATCTTTTAACATTACATACAGACATTTCATTTTTATCATACCTATGTGTAGATAGATATGGCTGATAATATATAAAAATCGACGCGACGCTGAGGGAAATTTATTTTATTTTATTCTTGTTAGGTTGTTCTGATGTATTTGTAGAATATATTTATGCAGTGCCTTTATAAAGTAAGTTATTGAGCAATATAAGACATGGTAACGCTGATCGATGAAGTGAATTGATGAAGATTTAATCAAGGGAGAACAATTTGAATGAAGATAAATTTTAATATTGAGAGATATTTAAAGTCTTATACATATATATATATATATATATATACTAGCGGACCGGGCGGACGTTGTCCTGCCTTGAAAACAAAAAAATCCTAAAAGTCGACCGCAGCGCCACCTACCGGGTCCAATTGTGAATCTAAACCATTCTCGGATCCACTCGAACACGCACACAAAATTTCATCAAAATCGGTCCAGTCGTTTACGAGGAGTTCAGTCACATACACACGCACACAAGAAATATATATATTAAGATAGTATGGCAGAGTGACTGTACTATACCTAATGGTAAGAAGCACAGTTAGCACAATTTAAAAATAGCGGTAGTCACCGAGAGATAAACCATCCATCGCCCGTTGCCGCTGTCATACCGACCTGCGTAAATGTCTCTTCACGTTACGCTTGAAGAACCCCATGTTATAGGAAGGCGAGAACACGTTGGTTGGGAGGTTGTTCCACAGCTTTACGGTACGGCAAAGGTAAGCCGTTGTGACCTTTTAAACCATCGAATCAAACAATAACATTAATTACCCTATCTATTATTATTTTAAAGATCAGATCTGTATTCATCTGTTAACAAACGCTTATTTTGACTCAAATATGCCTTAGTCACGGTTTTAAATGCGCGTTCGTTAGATGGTTTAATGAATTAAATTCGATAATAATTATCTTATACATAAACTTATGATACATACTTAGCTTAAGTATATACTATATTATAAAGAAGTTAAGTTTATATCGTATAAGAGACAACTACATAAGGTATACTACTCATAAGGCTATGTTTTGTTTAGTATACAATTTATAATATACGCGAGTGAACTAACGAACCGAATACTTTGCATAAAACATGCGACATTGTCTCAAATAAATAAAATAAATTCAAAACAACGGTAGAGACAGCAGTCTGTTCATAAAATAGTTTTAGATTATTAATTGACTTTACTATTTACTTTCTCTTTCTGTTATATGTTGTTTGCTAGTTTTCATATTATTTTAAAATGGTTTTAGAGTCATAATTGGTTTTAGTACTTTCTATCTCTTTCTGTTATAGTTTGTTGTTTTCATATTATCTATGTTAAATTTCTAAAATCGTTAAATCTTTAGTTATGTTGAATTTTAATTTATGATTGGAGAATGCCGTAGGTGTCTATAACTACCTCTGAATTTAATTATAAAATTATTATTATTAGTATATTTACAAATGTATTGACAATTATAAATAAATACACGGAAAGCTAGTGCCCTATAAACCAAATCACTCACTAGTAATTATTTCGAAAAAGCCGTGAATCATCCCAGTCCGTTAGTGGTATCCGCCGCGTCATACGAAACCGTACCCAACGCCGCGCGTTATAAAAGACGTCCGCGACATATTCTTACCGATCCTCCCGATGAAATAACGGCAGCGAACTATCAGTACCAGCCTGTCTCTCCAAACAGAGCGTGCTCACGCCCACGCCCGCGTAACCTCAGATCACGCCGCCGTGGTCTGAGTGTAAATTTCGCTCCCGCACACCAGACTAGGCCCCCCTCGGCAGCCGCTTAAGCCTAGGTTCGATCCCTCGGCGTGGAGCCCTTGAGTGCGCTGTTCGCGCGATACAGTGACACAAAAATTTACATCACTGCAACAACACTACACATATCACTTCCACACACGTGCACGCATACACGCTTACACAAAAAAGTGGAAGGGTTTTACTTTTTTTTTTCCCTTATCGAACTGAAATAGTTTAGAAATTTTCCGATACAAAATACACATAAGAGTTGTTGAGATATGTATGCTTGGTACACATATATGTTTCAACAACTCATATATGTATGAATAGTGTAGCTTAACTTAGGTTAGCTAAGATAGGTCGCGAATTGCATGAATCAGGCAACAGCCAAGCCGAGGTGTGCCGTGCACCCTTGAGCTGGTTGCCCAAACAAAAATCGGCTGAGTGCCTTAAGCGCTCGCATTAGTAGTCCGGTGAAGCTGTTAAGACCTTGCTAGGTCAATAGCGTAGTCAGTTCGAGAAAAAAAAAGCCCTATAAACCCGAATAACGTGATTTTTGTAAATAAAGTTACGAATACTAATCTCAAGCTTTCAATTTTTTAAACAATCATCGAGATCATTTCCTGTTTCTTACACTTTTTTTATAACTCAAGTATCTATTATTCAATTGCAAAGTAAGCATAGCTTGTTTTATGGTTATTATAGAAAGAACCAACTGAATAAGTAATATTAGTAGTGAGTACACATATACATATAGCTATATTTAACACCATGCTATGGCATTGTCAATTATACTGATAATACAAATGTTAATGACGTACGGGAATCGAGAACCCGCGACCTCTTTGTTTTAATAGTAGGTAGCGCTTACTATCATAGCGCGAAGAAGTTTGCCAATACAAAATAAATATAATATATGACATTATACTAATAATATATATAATAATATCTAATAGTATATGATACAATTGACAATTAATGGTGATTGCCGATAGATGAGTAAGCTCTGGTATTCCTCTGAGAAATCTGTACGTAAAAGCAGATACAAAACAGTTAACTACTTCTTCCTCCTCTGTTTGTCGACCGATTTTCTTTATCATTTCCTTATTTAATATCTGTTGAAAGGCCTTAACTTTTAATTGTATTTTTAAATTAAATTTTAATTTAAATAAATAAATAAAACTTTAAATTATATACCTAAAACTTCCTCGTAAATCACTCTATCTGCTGGTGATAGCCGCATGAAAATCCTTTCAGTAGTTTTTGAGTTTATCAAAAACAGATAGACAGACGTGACAGAGGACTTTGTTTTGTAATATGTAACGATAAAAAATGGAAATGGTACGTTCTTCTTTTCTCAATATTCATACTTGACAAATTAATATATGATGGCAGATTTTCGACAACTGGACGACCAATAGTATAATCAAAACTACAAGGTAATTGAAAGTACTTTAGTTTTTTAATTGTGTGTTGTAGTCGTAATGTTCATTTGATGCATATTCATTTACGGATAAAACTAAATAAAACGTGTTATGAAAACCAACGAATTGCCAATGATATCTTGAAATGTACATTGTACATTTAATGTATATAATAGAAAGTTTGAACATATATATATCGATTTAAAAAAATTCAAAAAGATCTGTAATTGTTGTTTTTCCTAATGTTCATTACTGAATTCGAAGTCTTTCTAATGATTTTACACAAAAAAAAAGATTTTTAATTTATTTTATCCGATCTGTGAACTGCAGAATGTATACTTTCCGATAAGCGATTATTTATCTTCTTTTTTTTGGCATTAAATTATCTAAAAAAATATCACCGACTCCACTTTTTACGTTCAAACCTTTGTTTTTTTTTATTAATGTAATTTTTTTTCTACGATTTTACGAAAATAACCTTTGGAGTGGAAAGACTGACGACATCTGGGAGTTTTTTTTTTGAAGATCCTTTCATATTAAAACTATCAATGATCGTTTACTCGACAATAAACGTTTTACGCAGTTTACAAGTGTAACAAATCTTATAAAGATATTTATTTATTAAATCGGTGGGATAACTTTGAATTTGATGCTCATTTTAGAGTTATAAATTTTAAAAAATCAGGTAATTATCAGGTATATAGGAAAACAAAATCGTTTTATTTTGAAACGTCGTGTGTAGAAATTAGTAATCACGAAAACAATGATAAGGTAAAACAGAAATGCTTACACTTTAGTGGTGGTAGGTAAACAAGTAAGAGACAATATTCCGTACTCAAAACTTAAGGCAGCCACGACAGAAGGTACGACGCGATCGAAATAGATTATGTCACTAACAGACATTCTACGTAATAATTCCCGAAGTTATTATGTTATCGAACTATGTTCAGGTATTAGTAAATACATAAAATTTTATTATCATAATTTGCTACTGACAATTTTAATGATATTTGTGACCAAACAACTCCACTTACATGATTGGAAAATGTACCTCAATACTCGTATTCGTATTGAAGCAAAATCAAAATGTGGATAATTGAATATGCCCCAAGCATATTAAATATATCAAATTATATTTAACAAAAAGTAACTTAATCTCTATGTCACAAATATATTTTCGTAATCCTTAAAATGAACGACGCTTCCTCGCGTCAAAATGCCTTTGTTATCTACGTGTTATTTTTCAGGGGGTTTTGGATTCCGCGGACAAAGCGAACCGCATATTTCACGAGACTAATCTCGTGCCTAGTTTACAGGATTTTACCGAAAAATCTACTCGTAAAATAATACGTCCTTCGTTTCGATTGTCGTTACTGTTTATTTGATGACGGGTTTCTTAAAAATTATGATTTATTTAAAAAGTTATTATTTTGTTTCAGATATCGAAAATGCGTCACGATGCTTGTGGTATGGGTACTCATTATACATCTTGTTAAGAACGGCGATGCTGCAACCATCACCTGCGCGGATGAGTGCGTCTGTCAGTCGGAAATGGACTCAGATTATAATACCAGCACGATTCGCATATCATGCACACGTGGAGATATGCACACCATACCGGTCGACTACTTTGACAGGAATGCCTACGTTATTACAATATCATCACCGCCATACAATCAAAACTATCTCACGATTGGACCCATTTTTACACAACCTACACCTTTTGTGAACCTACGAGAGTTACACATTGTTAACTCTAACATACCGTCAATAGGGCAATATTCATTTTGGGGTCTTCAAAATTTAAAGTTAATTAACTTAACCCATAACAACATAACAAGTATCGGAGCCGACAATTTTCGAGGTCTTATTAATCTCACAGAGCTACATCTTGATCATAATAATATAGAACAAATGCCGAGTGAAACATTCAGGCATCTAACTTCCTTGAAAACTTTAATTTTAGCGCACAATCAAATTTCAACTTTGGTTCCCAGATTGTTCAGAATGTTGGCAAAACTTTCTGTTTTAGATTTGAGCGACAATCCTTTGGCCGATCTAAACCCCGAAGTGTTTAAAGATATACAACACTTGAGAATATTTAAATGCAGAAAATGCCTCTTGAGAAGAATCAATACTCAGATTTATCATTTGGCTCCCCATATCGAAGAATTAGACTTAGGGGAAAATCTGTTCAAATATCTTACACCCGATGAATTCATAAGTCTGAAAAAAATTCAAAAAATTAAATTGGATGGAAATCAGTTGTCGGTGATAGTGGACAACATGTTTGGACGGAACAGAGAACTTCGAGTATTAAACTTGGCACGCAATCGTCTCGCCCTGCTGGCGCCGGCGGCGCTCACCAACTTATCCGCCCTCGTGCATTTGGATATCAGTCACAACAAAATCGACAGATTCCATTTACAAACATTTGCACCAGTTGTGGAATCTTTGAAAACGATCAATTTCAGTGGCAATAATTTACCGCTCAACGAAATTGCTATCCTACTTCAAATTCTACCGGAGATACACGGCGTTGGTATGGCGAATCTTTCACTCGAAGAGGTACCACCGAATTTTTTTATGTACAACGAGCACCTCGTAGCGTTAGATATATCTTGGAATAAATTGACTAATTTTCCTTACAAACTTCTAACAAAGACAAAGTTTCTACAGAGATTAGATTTATCGCACAACAAATTGGTTACACTAAACGAACAAGAATTACAGAGATTGGAAGCGATAGCTGAAGTAAATTTATCCAAAAACAACTGGCACTGTGACCAATGCGCCGCGGGAACAATGCTCCTATATATGACAACAACAGTCCTCAATGGGACCATACGTCAATTAAAATGTCACTCCCCGATGAGGCTGCGAGGCATAAGCTTCAGTGAGATGAGTTTTGATCGGCTTGATCCTTGCCCGACAACACATGAGGCCCAGATGAGTATGATAGCAGGGTTGATGTTATTATGCGTGACGATAGTTGCTGGTGTAGCGGGTGCGCTATGCTGCACGAGGCGGCGTGCTGCTCACTACTACACGAATGAAGAGAAACGGCTAGAGCATCAACACGAACATCCAGATGAGCTTCTCACTCACACTGAGCTTGGTAACGTAGCAACTATCCACGCGCCTTATCACTTAGTGTCTAAGGGCAGCTAGCATCAAACACCGCCTCTCCCTCACCGACAAATGCGTGTCGTAGCACTTGATCCACGCGGCCAACTCGCTTCCGTATCTGTACCCGTGTTCGAGACGATCCCACTGCGTTGTGTTGTTGCTCCGTCCGCTTTCTTACCTACATTTGATCCGCAGATTATATGATACGAGGAAGATGATGACATAGTCTAAAACAAAGATACAGAACTTTGAAATCTTTTTAATATAAGATGTATTTACTCATGAAATTCAAATGTATCTTATATATATTTCATTCAAAATGATTGCTATAATTTATCTTCTACTTAGTTTTATATAACTATCATTATTATATTTCACCTGAAACAGGTATAGTTTAAGATACCGTCGTTGCGGGTTAGTTGGGTAAGTTTAAGGGAAAATTAGATAAATCACAGAGTGATTTTGTATCGTTATTCACATATCAGTATTACTGATGCCTATACGAGCTGAAGCCTTTAACAAAATTTAAGATATATTTCTAAAATGACAAATAAACTACAGTGTTCATTACATCTTGGACCAACAGAATTTACTTGGGCTACAGATTTCGTGCTAAAAATGATTTTTTTTTGTGACGTAGATTAGTGTAAACTTTGTAAGTAAAGAAATTGAATTTTAAGAATTTTGAGTAAAATCATGTTTTTATTTTATTTAGTGCTTACAATGTTCTAGTGGTATAATACAATTTTATAATTACATTATTTATAATCCTTCATTCAATTAATTATATGTAAATAAATGCATGTTTTAGAAAAACTAAATAAAACCAAAGTCATGCAGCGTCTAGAAGCGACACGTATCACGAAGCTTCATTTTAAAGGGTATGTATGTATCATCGATTGGTTACTTTACAGAAATAGTCATGTAACATATTGTTTATATCGTGTGGAGATAAAAAAAAATGTTCAATATGTTCCCAACAAAGTATTATTCAAATTTAATGTTACTTGTTTCCGTAACCATGTCCGAAAGGAACAAAGTCATTATTCCTAACCTTCAATCTAGATAGCACTTATTATTTTAATATCGTTGGCCGTCGGGGAGTCCGTTATTACATATAATCTAGCCGATGAAAATGGCATGCGATATAAATATCGTAAGTATAATCGGGTCGACCTATCCATATCCATACGTTTTATTATACTAGGATTATATATCTGTCCGTGACTTCATCTGTGATTTTATCATCACTGTGAAGCATTATATTTGCACGAATCCGTAATTTATGTTTTTCTGAAATGTGCTTAAGTTACTTTTCCTAACATCGGCTATCTACCCGTGAAAGTTCCGTTAAAATCGGTCCGACAGTTTCGGAGATAAGTCGGATCAAACAGACAGATAGACAATTTGTTTTTTTTTATCATAACTACAGTAAATACTTTAATATACATGTAATCAAAAGTTGTTTTTTTATTATAAACATACACTTCAATTTTATTATTTGCGTATTATAACAGTTTACAGTCTGGATATATTATTGACGTTGGTTAATTTTTGTTTCTTTTTAATAGTTAATTCTGTTTTGATTACTAGTGCATATAATCTATAATAATATATCGCTGTGTTTTAAAAATAAAGAGAAAGGCACAAGTAATTTCGTCGCGTTAGGAATTTAAAGCTAAGTTAAAACTAAGCGAAGTGAACTGCGCGATCGAAGATAATTTGCCCGCAACGACAGTATAAAGTACGTGTTTAATAAAGTAGGTAAGTGTTAGGGTATAACATTAATATTAAAATTTTAATACATTATAATGTCTTATAGCGAACGTATTCTAGGTTATCTATATTTAAAACTTTGTGAACAGGTATATGTATATTTGTAGTATTCTGTAATTAATTATATTCGATGATACATCTGATATTTTTCCTATTGTCAGATAGTTTGAATCGATTGTATTTGTAAAATAATTATAATTGGAATAGTATTGTGTAATAAAAATATTATATTAACCAAAATGCTTACTTTTAAAGACAATTTACATAACGCAGTGCCAAATTGCGTAAGCATGAAATGGTAGCTACATATTACAATAACTCAATAGCTTATTTAAGTTCCTTTAGACCGTTTCACGAATGAATCTTCACATATATATGTACATACACATTTCACTCTTCTGATGTCGGTATGCATAAAAACCTGACATGCGATAAAGTAATTAACGAAACCTCTCTATAATGAAGCTTAGAAAATATAATTGGTGTGTAATAATAAATAATAATAGTCATTGAAATATTTTCCTCCATTAATCGTGTGCGCTATTGTACCTAATTATTGTTATAAGAAATGATGTGTAAATTATTACATTGTAAATATAATACAGTGATTACATACGTATATTATCACCGTAGTATCTTACTGTGGAATAGTAAATCTTAAAAAAATAATATTGATGTCTTAATTTCTATAAGGGTTCCACACCGATACACATTTAATACACGTTAATAGCAAATAATGGTATAATTAATAAGATAAATAAAATAGTGTACAGTTCATATTTTGATGTCGTTTACAATAAAAATAAAACAACAAAAAAAAAACTCTCATACGAATTAGAAATATAACGTATAATATTCAATACACAAGATGATAGTGTAAAATACAGTCTTAATATATATTCGTAAATTGTATTCAAGCTGAGTTGTTACTATGCTAATTGTACGTATCACTTCTTTTAATTGCTTTTATGAAAGGTCAGAGACACTAAACCACGTAATCACACGAAGCAATCCACACTCATTAAATATCAAAATTGTAAAGAAAATGCCGAGAAATTTCCTAAGGTATTATTATAAATCTCAGACCTATGTAACGGCTGAAAGCGGACTATGCATCCTTTCTTTGTTATTCAGTTGAAATTCACTAAGTTTATTAATCAAGTGGAGCTTCTTAAATTCAATTGAAATACGATACTTTTTGTTATCTATTCTATATATTTTTATGTATTTGTGATGCTGATTTTTTTTAAAAGCTACCGCGTGCTGTTGCCATATATGTAGTAGTTTGTGCTATCATATATTTATTGGTACAATTTATTTATTATGATTGAATAGCTACTCAATTGAGTGAACTCGCTCATTAACTGTGAGTAGCGTAAATGATATAATAATCTGATTAGGATACAATAATGTTATTTTACACTTCATTGTTTATAATCCTATACATATGTGTAATATTTGGAAATTGCATCTACATACAGTATAATATTTACTAGCGATATTTTATACGAGAATATATATTTTTAAGGATTTAGATATTTGTTAATATACTATAACATCAAAAGTTTATATATGAGATTGTCGTTTTCGAAGAAAAAACTGTATATTTGAACGATTTTTGCCAAACGAACATACACAGTGTCGACTTTAACATTCTAAGATCATGATGGTAGCTGATATGTATTTTAAAACAGTACTGTTTCCACTATTGCCATAAAATTATCATTATCAAACCTAATTAATATTCAGGTATTGGTGAGTTTTATTGACGAAAAAATAACATTTTAAAATATTTTCCATTCATTATCAATGGTTAAGCTCATATCGTTGATATATAACATATCATATGAGATAGATTGTCTCAACCTCTAATGTCATTTTAGTGACGACACAAATTTTATTTACATACATGTTTTTGGCGTTAAAAAAAAACAAAAGTCAAAAAGAAACGACTCCACTATGATAATGTCTTTAGAAAAATAAAAAAAGGCGAGGCAGTCATAGGGACTGCCGATAGAAGTGAAAACTCAAAACAATTGAATTTTTAAATGAATTGTTGTACGATTTTTTTAAATTTCGTAATTTGTACGTTGAAATTATTAACATTAGTCTGGATTTCACATCTATTCGCACTCGGAGCAGTAATTATATATATTTTTATACAGTAAATTAATTAATTAAACATATAATGGGCTGCACAAGCATAATACAATGCATCAATATTATACGTGCACAGCCGCACAAGCGCAATGACCTCGGTCATGCTTTACTAGCATGTCATGACGCGAAATCATAACTTTATCTCCTGCCAAAAATACCACTTAACGCCTCTAAAGAAATTGACACTCCAATTATCTCGTTATAAATTACTCGTTTCTTGAATCGGAAATTTCCTCAATTTGCTAAAACGGCAATGTCATAGGTAAACAACATTTTATAACTATCATTCGTTTTACTTTGCTTTTTAATTAGTATAAAAGTTCAACGCTGAAACGTTCGTTTGAAAGTTCATTTGAAAGCAGTTCAAGTGTACAGTTAAATTTGTCGGTTGCATTGAATAAATTGTTTTTTTTTCTTCTTTTTTTGTAAACCGCGCCAGGAATGAATATTGCCTGTGCTGTAAAGCGCAGTTGAACTTCTAACTCACAGAACTTTCTACTCGTTCAATAGCACCGTGGCTTCATAAAAGTTTTTTTTTTAAACGGTGGTCAAACGTTGTGCTCTACTAATTTGTAGAAGCATCTCTCAATAAATAGAGTTTTAATGACTGCCCTTACCTTGATCTGAATCAATTTTTGTTTAATAAAAATATATCAAATTATAATATATATATATATGAGTAATTATATATATAAAAGTCCTTCTTATATAGATGATTATTATATTTTTATTTGTAAAGTTCAAGCAAATTCCACACATTATATATTATGCATACATTAAAATAATTAAAATACATATAAAGAAAGTATAAATACGAAAATGGTATATAATATCCATTTAAATAGATATAAGATTGTATTGGATACCACCAATAGCTATAGACATTTTAGGTTTAGTTTGAATCACTGTAAGACGAACACCAAATAATAGATATAGATATACATACGGGAAGAATCTGTAAATTTCACTGACCGTTGTATTTATGTGTAGATAAAACCATATAACATATATAAAAATAAGAAATAAATATAACAATATCTGTGTATTTTAATGAAATACAATATAATAACCGTAATTATGTCTTCTTATATAACATTTAGCTGGAAGCTATTTTACTATTATTTTTAAGATAGAAGTCGTCTTGATTTTATGTTTAAAATTGTCTCACGAGTCCGCTGGTACACGTTTGTCATAATTTAATTTGAACGGAATTATCAGCATTTGAGGAGAAGTCGTCCTCTAATTATGTATTTCGCTAAAGCAAACGAACACCAAAAATAGCTAAACATGGGCAAATACAGATTACAGCAGTCGTCGAGTGTCCGAAATTCGATTTTAATGGTACAAAGTTTTATCTTTACGTATACCAGGTGTTATTATCTGTATTTCTTTTTATTTCCCTTCCTTAGTAGTAAAAAATAAATTGTACATGTAAGGATCATGAAACATGATAAATTTAGACTTACAAATAAACGTTTGGATTTGTTGATTACCATTAATAAACTACTTCAATTTTTTGACAACACTAAAGCTGGGCAATAGTTTTTAACAAAAAACAATAACAAAATCTGTTGACGAACAAAGGAGAAAAAAATACTGTTCTGCTTTATCTCCACTTATTTATATGTATATCTATTAGTGACAACGAAAGTTCACTCACTTTTAATTTTCCCGACCACGATACCGTGCGCAGACGCGTCGCAGTATAAATATAATAGACAGTACGGAAACTACCTAGTTTGTGTTAGTGTGCCGATACGAGCTTTTGTAGTTGTAATTGTTAATCTTCTAAAAGTTATTAGAAGCCTATAAACATTCTTCAATAAACAGGCTAAAACGTAAAAAAAATAGCACGTACGTACGCACGTAGCACCAGATATAAAGGTGCTCGAATAAACAAAAAAAAAAACAATCTCTTAAGCTTCTTCTTACGAGTAAGTCTATAAAAGATAAAAAGAATGCATTTATTAGCTGAAATTCTTTCTAGTTAGTATTATTTGTTATATAGGAATTGATGTTTAGACATTTCTGCTATCGTTTTTGTGAAATACGTAATTATAGGTTCGAACAGTAGAGAAATTTTCATGCATCATAACGGGTGGAAAATAAATTAAGTTTTTAACAAATTAAATCTGTAAGTTCGTGTAATAATTAATAAACCAGTGTCCTTTCTCGAAATATATCCTTCCCAAGGACTGCAACATCAATGAGACAGTGTTATTATTAAATTAAACAATTTCGTTTCTTAGTGCTTATGGAAATAAGCTTGTTTCAAAATGATACAAATTAATATTTGTGTTGGTACAAATTTCACACCAAGAAACATTGACATGTAAAAACCCAAGACACACAGTCTTGTATAAATGTAGGCAGATATACATACGCGGTTATAGTTATGCGATAAACTTATGATTTTGCAAATTCAACCTTACCTGAATGATTTAAAACTATTTTTATAAAGATGCAAGCGACGCGAAACAATTTGAAATAACTACATAATCCAAAATGATGCACTCATTTTTGTGTGCCGGCTGTGAGACGTTAAGTGTGCATTTTGTGTTTTTGTATATCAATGCCAAGAAAGCTTCTGCTTTGATTGGTTGAAGTTGAAAGGGTGTTTGAAATTCAAGTTAAGTAAAATAAAGGAAATGCAGAATGTTAATTGAGAAGTGTATTATTATTATTGTACTAATTACTACTAACTAAATACATCTATACAATTTTATGAACATTTAACATTCCCATAGAAGCATTTTAATTTCGTTACATAAAATTCCTCTCAGTTATAGGAGCACACCCACGACTTCTATACTTAAAGTAAATATATAAATTGTAAATAGACATTATACATTAGTATTATACATAGTAGCTCACTAATACGTCTAAACATACGTTGCGTTCTATAACATAATGCGTTACACGCTACCGTATCCGTTTCAAATTGATGTCCTACCATTATGCTGTAATAAATAGTATTTTCATTGTAATACGAACGCGACATATTATTACGTACGATTAGATTTAATAAATGTTAACTGATACATATTAAAAATATACAAAAAAAGACAAAAAAAAACTCTCATAACAAGGCAATGTGGTAGATGTTGTGTTAGAAATCGATGTCTCATAATAGGTAGAAATAAACAAATAAGAACCTTCGAAAAATAAAATAGATACACGTACGCGACAAGAAAGGTTCTCAGTGATATGATAATGGTTTTTTGTTCGATATTATATCTACTGTTAATCTCACCTGTCTTTATCGCATTATCGAACAATATAAATAATATTAATACGCATAACAGACAGTTAAATACTTTTTCGTTTAACCCGAGTTATAATCATATACGTGATTTGAAATTCGAATTTTGTTGCAGAACAATATTGATCATATATAAAACTACACGAATGTCCTCCTATATCTACTTCGTTTACTCTTTAGCAGAATAATACTAGTGCGAGTAGCGTTAACAATTGATCTACGTGGCCCCAGTGACCGTACTTCAGACAATAATATTACTTTTGAAATTATTCTGACAGGGTTTTAGTTCCAGACTGCTTGGTTAGGCAATACTTTCTTGTTATAAAATAAATATTTGACTAGAATTACATCGCCGCATAATATTTTTTCGTCCGATTCGATTTTTGTTTCTTATAAAATTTCACTGTTTCTGATATCAAAAATGTTTTCCCATTATTTTTCTTTACGAATTAGATTATTCAATACACACATTATCCTTTAAATGCACAATATTAAGTAATATTTATGTGGTCTGAAAAAAAAAACACAAACGACTCTTTAGAAATAAGGCTCATAAAGGGTTATTCAGTAATGCATATATATTTTTTTTTTGTCTCAATATTAATAACACAAGTTTCAAATTATGCGCAACAAAAAAGGTTTTAATGTGTAAATGTCTACGTAGCTTTTATGACTTTAGTGGATTGTAGATATTAAAACGCCAAAAACGGATCAAAATCGTGTTCACATTTATGATATTAGTACTTTGCATCCATCAGAAGCCAGGGTGAGTGAGTGAGTGAGCTTGGCCTCGATAAAATACAAACAAAGATATTATAACTACTCTATTATATAAACATGAATAGTTTAATGTTGTCTATAGAGTAATTTCGTGTTATATTCTTATGTATGAAATTGAAGTTTGTGAGTTCGTTTTTTGCAGTCCGGTGAAAGTGTAAAAACCTATCAGGCGAATAGCGAAAAAATAAAGAGTTCATTTTTTATTCATTCGCGCCACGTTAATCACTTAATCCCGTGGAACAAAGCATTTTTAAACGGACAAAATCGCAGGTACGGTCTTGTTATTCTATAGATAGTCAGTTCTATAATAGACAACAAAATATTTTGCTTTTATAAAGGACTTTGGTACATCATCAGAATTTATTTGTCAAGCAAAGAGAACTCGCTACTCTTGCAGGTTTATTATTTGTAAAGTTTGTATCGCATAATCTAGATCATTATGTCGAACAAACTACTTTATATAGACTCAAATGAGATTTCAAATGATTATACAATAAAATAAATAATTTTTCACGAGCACAGCATTATGTATGTATGTGTTAATATTATCAAAGTCTTAAATTGATTCATTACTGTAACTTGAATAGTGTTGGTAATGCCCGCACAATAATTACAATAGAATGGAGTAGTATGTATTAACGTTACATTGTACTTTGAATTAAACTAAATAGCACACATGGCACTCGGGAAGCGAGTTGGAAGTGTTTCAACTGCCAGAAGAATAACCAATCAGATGCAAAATATTCTTTTTTATTCGCTTCTTTAGCTGAGGTCCGTAGATCATGATCTTTTACAAATAATTTTAATTATATAGTTGTTTATTTGAAATTACTATAAATATGAACCAATGTCATATCACGGTTATCAGTGTGGTAATTAGTTATTAAGTCAGCTATATGAGTTACAATAGAGTTTAGAGCTTTCTGTGTTTTACTAAGTGTGGTGAGTATTACTAAGTTTGTGTTATTGTATCACGTACATAATCGAAAGCGAAGTGTGATACGGGCACTTGTTAGTTTAGATTTTTCTTTAAAGTTATGGCGAGCAAACATATTTGCATCGTCACTGTAAGGGAAAACACCAATTATAAATAGATGAATATTATTAGTAAACAGCCCGATGGGATAGTAAAAAATAAATATAATCTAAATAATTGATGTTGTGTGTCTAATAAAATCAATATATAGATGTCTTTAACATTTAACTACTTAACTATTGGGTTACTACTGATTGAAATTATTAAAGGAATATTATTATTATATTCATTCTTTATAACTTAAGATCAAAATTTACATCTACGGGCGTAGCTGACATACCTCTTCCCAGCAAGCTGTGGGCAAGCACTCGTTTGGATTACCCTTGAAAAGAAAATCAAAAATGTTTAAGAAATACTGGTATGCACTATAATAGCAACTCTTGTACTTGTACCACGATAAAAGCCATTCGTTTAGCGAGTATGCATTCCCAAAACTTAAGATGGTAATACAAATCTATTTATATGGAGGTTCTCACCAGTTGTATTGTATTTCTGACTTTACAAGTCTGCTAACGCCATAATACTTGTTCCTTACCCAGCAAGGTGCATCACATAGGTGAGTCTTGCTTTGGTGTCTTAAGTCTTAAGCCTCTGTTGGAATACCCTTCTCACGGCTCTTCTGTGTACTGTCAGGGAACCCCAAGTTATAGAATTGGAGTCGAAGAACACGAAGTATGTAGATACGGGGGGTATACACTTTTACCAAAGTCTTGGCTACGCCCTTGCTCGCAAGTCATCATTGTGTGTTAAATTACAAGTTAAATTATATTAGCATCAGTTGAAAAATATTAGTTATTATATTTTACTTTGATGTTACAAAATAAAGAATTCAAATAATTGCCATGTTTTATGTAGGTGGTAGAGCCACGCTGAAGCTTTTACTGGTTTCAGTATGAATGGGTCGGCTCGCCCGGGGTAGTACCATCCTCTCATAGAAAACCGACGTGAAGTAACAGTGCTTGTGTGGCGTTTCGGTCAGTCGGTGAGAGCGCCGGAGGCCCTACCCTACCTAGACTCCCCTTCCCCTCCCCCTCTACTCAAACAAAGACTGGCAACGTACTTGCGACGTGTTGCTAGTATCTATGGACGGTGGTGATCACTTAACATCAGGTGACTCACCTGTTCGTTTGCCTCCTAAGATATAAAGACAACTTGTATTACTATTTTTTATGCATAAATACCCAACTTTTTTGATCGTTTTATGAAAAGAAATTATACTTAGCTAAGAGGCGGAATGAATTCATTTACTGAAAGGGATATACGACAGTGAATTACACAGGCCAACAATGATTTTGGTGCAGCTAAAAGTAAAACTGATTTCAAATACGTTCGGTACTTTAATAAAAAATTGATACTTACTTTTTTAATGCTACGTGTAGTTTTCGAGATTTCGCAAGGGTAAATAAATTAAAAAGAATTTAATACATTTATTAAAAAACAAAAGAATATTTAATTCAAAACATTTAAATACATTTAATAACTCGATATTTTACAGGTTAGAAGCTCCTCTTTTTACATTTTCTCCGATGGTTGTCTTCAGGACAATAGGATTATCTAGATAGTATACTTTTATGCTCATATTACATCCAAGATTTTTAAAGCTAACTAAGAGCTTTTAAACTAATTCTTTGTAATTTTATTTACGTAGCTTCGCGAATTTGACAGCTTCCCACGACGTCTTGCGGACTAATTAACCAAATTATAACATAAAATTAGCGGCACCAAACAATTTTTTTTTTTGTAGACCTGTGTTATCCATACGCATAATTTTTAATAGAGTGTTCCAGAATGATAATATTATATTTAAAAAAAAACCCTGAAGCGATACTAATAATAGTATTCAGATACAGTAGAAACTCGGTAAACGAACTTTAACGGAGACGCGGAACAATTTGAGTTACAGAAGTTTCGACTTGTAAAGGTTTTTGACTTAAGAAAGGTGCTTTTAGGTAAATGTTTCACTTGTAGAGGTTTTGATATTATTCTTCATAGTTTTGAGTTACAAAAATAAAATCAATTAAACTTTTTATCGCAAAGGTATATTTAAAGTAAAAATGACTTCTAAGAAAGTGTGTTGGTTTATAGTGTCGGGAATATGGTGAAAGATTGTTTCCATACTTATTTTTTATTCGATTTATAGAAAGAAGTTGTTAATTTAAAATTAAAACACAGGGATTTTTCGCGTTGTAGAGATCTTCGTTTTATCGAGGTTTTACTATACAAAGTCTATTTAATGAGGCTAAAAAATAGACATTTGTTCATTCCATAGTCTATCTAATAATTACAAGCATAAATTGTTAGATTGTTTTAAATTTTTTAGTAACTTGTAATTCCATTCCTCATAAAAAGAAGTTATAAAAAATTTAAGGGATAAAACATTTTCTGAAAAGGAGCAACCGTTAGAAAGAGGATGAAATAAAAAAAATATTTGAGTGTATTTCTAAGGTGAAATGTCTGTCGCGATGGTAACTAACTACAGAGAAAATTTTTGAGATGAAATCCCAAGAGAAACTCTAATGGAAGGGCCAAAATGTAAGGCGTGGGCTAGCGCAACCTTTTATATATATAAGGGCATGCTATTTATACCAGAAATTGTTTATTTTACTTTTAAAACATGTGTTCTAATTAATATTGTGGGTAATTAATGTTTAAACGGTAAAATTAATTTCACATAGATAAATATATCTGGTTTAAAACTATTTTAAAACTATAAATGTGTACTAATAATAAAAGCTAAATATATCTGTAACGTTTACTTGAATCCTTTTTCTTCTTAACGGTTTGTAGTGACAGTTCTATCACAAAAGTAACCAGTATCTATATAGGTTATGAAACCGAATGTTACTTTCTCTGCCCTGTATTATACGTTTCTATATCATTTATCTGAATGTGGTTACACTTTGGTGAGTTATTGTGAGCTCTTCACGAAGATTTTTTCTTTAATGAATACATTAATTTATGTCGATCGATTGTATGCCATATGTGAAACTTTCTCGAATACATTACTATATATTTTTATATAAATATATATAATTTACATATGTCAGAAAAAAAATCATGCGAAAACGCACATCGCTTGAAATTTACTGGATAAATATGAATATCATGTTCAAAGTAATATACAACTGTGTAGCGCGGTGAAGCTGTTAAGACTTTGCCGGGTCAATAGCGTAGTCAGTTCGAAAAAAGGTACTTTTGTATTAAATACACCGCGCTCGGCGACAGCTAACGCGGCCGGCTTAGGTTATTTTTTTCGCAAGGCTAACATAGCCTAACCAAACCAAAATAAATATAGTCGAGAAAAAAAAGGAATTCTATCTTAAACTCTATATCAACCCACTTTAATCTTATTGAATAATTTGTTTTTATATAAAGTCTTTTGGAATCTAAAACTGTTTTAAAGGGCTGTATTTGAAATTCGCATCTTGATATAAAGATTGAAGGCGATGTGGGCAGCGAGGGAAAGGGGTAATTTCCCCTCCCCACGGAAAGTCATAGTTATTAAGATATTTATGATCAAAGTTTTGTGGTTATGTGTCATTTCCGAACAGTCACGTGTAATATTTTTATATTACCAACACGACGGTTTTTAAGTTAAAACAAAAAAAAATCGTCTCGGTTAAAAAGAACGAACTTGCGAAAAACAACAGTATATTTAATACACAAGTATCAAAAAAATATAAAAAAAATATAGAACTAAACTCGAAAAAGGTTCTATAGGCTACATTTCGTTACGGTTTTCGATAGATACCTAGCTTTCGTTGTAAAACATGTACTAAATAAGCACGACTAAAACTTATACCATTAACATATTTATTAATTATTTAACGAAGCTGTAGATTACTGTGATTATATTTCCCATAATAACTTTCCAAAGTCTACAACAACAACAATGACAACTGCCGAGATAGTGTATTCTAGATAAAACTATCATCATACGATCATTCTTTGTTTTATCACAGTCGTACCTTATATACATCCCAGACATATTTCAAATTAAAATTAATTTCTTTATAATCCATATGTTACACATGATCCCAATTGATATGCATCCCAATTTCTGGGATTAAATTATATTAAAATACTATTGTTATAATGGCATATTTTGTTCTCTTTGATTTATTCATTACCTAATTTATTTACATCAAGGTAAATGCATGGGACAATCTTATTTCAAGTAGGCAGATTTTCTTTCACTAAAATTTCTTCGTAACATGAAACTCGACGAAAAGGTTTATTCTTAGTTGTATGATACAGCTACGGGTATAAAATGTCTAAATTAAAATTGAAGAGAGAACCGAAGCTTACTGAGCACGGTGCGCTGAGGGACTTTACTTACCAGGGTTATCAACCATACTAATATAAATAGTAACATAATAAATGTATTTAATGTATTTTCTTTAGAGAATAATAATAAAGAACTTACGATTTAAAATAAAATGATGAATCTAACAACGTATATCTGTACGTAGAAATAAAAAAATTGAACCGTCACGGGTCGCCTGGCAGATGTGAAACATCGAAATTTTGTTGTGTAACTTATATCCCTAAAAGAACAGATTACGACAGTAATCAGCTATGGCATACTGAAAACATAAATCATTACAAATTTGTTCCATAAAATAATGACTGTTTATTTATTTTATTATATAAATATTCATTTTAATTAAATAAATAATACAAAAATTCAACTAGGCGCAGGCGCAGTGTGTTTGGTGGCATTTATCAAAGGGCACTAAGTCGTCGGCCATAGTCTAACTACACTACACTAGTATAACGAGTGGCTGAGAAAACAATTAGAATATTATAGATATGGTTGGAAATGTTTTTGAGTATATTGTTAACAGTCCAAAGTTCATGTTTTGTGTCGCCACGTCGTGACGCCAAGTCAAAACTAGGATTACCCGCGCCTATAGATGTTTCACATCAAAATTGGAGTATGTATTAATTGTTCGGGCTAAGTTTCGAAACGATTGAACCGGTTTTGATACACCTTTTACAGACAGACAAAGAACATTTCGGGGTATTATTAACTTTCTCCTTGAACTTTTCCGTACAGGCTGTACAAGTACGGAAGTAATTTAAATTTTATAAAATAAACTTTTATAGCCCCGAAAATTAACTGAGGTTATAATTCTTATTGTAGCACGGCAAAATGACTACATTACGCCTGATGGTAGGCATAGTACGATCCCAAAACAATGGCGACCACCGAGAGACACACTATCCATCGCCGGTCGCCGCTATCATGCCGACCTGCGTAAGTGTCTCTTCATGTTGCGCTTAAAGGACCCCATGTCATAGGAAGGAGGGAACACACTGGTCGGGAGACTGTTCCACAGTTTGACGGTACGGTAAACATAAGACGTTGCGAACTTTTTAGTTCGTGCCCAGATAGGATTTACCGTAAAACTTAGTCCTAATGACAAATCAAAATCACTCTTTCTAGGATAAAGTAGGGACCGTCAGCTGGTACAAGATAGGAATGAAATGGTAATTAATTAAAAATTAAAATTAGTTGTTTCACTTAAACTGATAAGAATAATTGAAGTGCTGTATCATAAAATCTTATTAAAATTATTGAAATTGACAACCCTTACATCGATATTAGAACAACTTGTAACTCCATTACAGTCCCATGAGAAATGTAATTTGAAATAATGATAACAATACACTAGTAAGATTTGTTTATAATTTCGTGTCTTATAATCATGTACTTAGGTAAGTTTTCGATTTTATTTTGTAATATAGTATATTAAATTCCTATTTAAATGTATTAAGAAAATTTTCGTTATATAAAATATGTAACAAAAAATTTAAAATATTTCTTTCTGTGCTTCTAAGTGTCTTTATTATCTATCATACCGAACTGTAAAAGATTAATTACATTGATTATTAATAATTATAATTATGTTTATATAGCAATCACAATAGTACTTTAATATAATTAAGTATATATTAAATGACCGATTTGAGTATAAGAGTTTGTTTATCCGTCTCTTTGTTCTCCTATAACATTTGTATTAATTATCAATGTGTATCAAAATGATGTATTTGTATTCAACTATTCAAGTAATAAACTTTTTTATTCGGTTTCCGCAGTTTTATTGTTCCGAATGGCGCCCCCAGTTATCGTAAAGGACACTCACAACGTACACGATAAAGTCAATAATCTGATGGTTGAGAATACTATGGGATAACTTGGATTACGGGAAAAGTAAATACTTTCCTCATTTTAAGTGTTGATTTACTCAAAGAATTACAATATGTTAACTTTAGTAACAGGAATGGCATTTAAATGCAGCTTTGGGAATACTAATATGTCTTCTATGCGGATGACATGATTCTGAATCTTAACTATATCACGTTTTAGATCTCGATTCCTATTATCGATTTGAGTTAAAAACCTATCATGGAACAAATGTAGGTATGATCCTGCAATTTCTGTTCGAGAGATCGTGTAAGGCTTATTGCAGCAGTACGCTATAATGGCCGTTTTGACGTTAGTCTGTCATGAATTATCGTATAAATTAATAATTACGTTTGAAGGAACAATTTGCAGTACTTACTTTATTGTTAGTAGTGACGTGCAGTTAATCCTATATTTTATCGAATGTATAATTTTAGGTCATAAAATCCATTTAACCATCTATTTAACTATAACTATACCTAATATAGTCTCTCGAACAAATGTTGTCACATTTTTACTAAGAAAAATTAGTGCCGTTTCACAGAATTCTTAACTAACCCATAAATCGGCTTTCGAATTAGCCACAATAGGTCAAAATGGCATACGCTAAGTATTTAATTATTTTATAAATTTCGCGACATTCGGCTATGTCATTATGTACCCGTGTGCTTGCAATAATGTATTTATTTATACTAGTGGGCGCCCAGTGGTCGACATTCGACCATAGTTCATTGAATTTTTAAAGTTTGAACTTTATTAGGGTTCTTTTATCAATGGCATCGACTTCAAATATATAATTAAGTAGTTCAAATATCAATATTTTTTATTTAATTCGGTTAATTTAATAATTAAGTTATTTTTTGCTTTTTAGTGCCTTATTAGTTTTTCACATCGAAGGCCGTTTATTTTGTTTTGTAAAAAAATTTATTTCCTCATTTTTAGTGTTCATAAATATATCTGGTTTGTAATGGGTATAATAAATCGGTTCCAGTTTCACGAAAATACGTAGAGACGAAGTGGGTGAAAATCAAATAAACGATATTTAACCCTCTTAGGGGTTGAATATTTTCTTTAAATTTATATGGGACCACCGCTGAATATAACTAATTCAAATAAAGAATTATTAAAATAGGTTCATAATTTGCGGAGATATCGATTAACATACATAAAAAAAAATACATACAACCGAACGTAGTAACCTCCTCCTTTTTCGAAGTCGGTTAAAAAATACATACAGTCGAGCATAGCAACCTCCTTCGCAACCTTTTTTGAAGTCCGTTATTGACGGATGTCAAAATGTCTTTTTTATTTACATGTGTGTATATGTTGTGTAAAATTGAAGCAGTAGTGTGAGTAATGCATATTTTAATTAATTTAATGTACTTCTAATGCATTTTATATAAAATAAATAGCTTTCTGCACTTCTCCTCCATATAAACTTTAACTATGCCAAATTTCACGTTCATCCATTCACGCAATTCTTTTAAAAAAGGATACAAAATTTTGGCTTCACGTATTAATATATATTATGACAATGTGACACATTACATATGCATATCATTTTTATTTACAGTAATATTATTGAAGGTAATAAATACCCTTCATTATCCTCTACCTAAACACGTAAATTATAACTATTGGTGTACTTATTTACAACACAATTCGATATTTATATTTTTCAAAATCCGAAATCACACATATACTTATATCCTATGAATGTATATACAAACGCCTTATCTCTACGGTTCTATGATCGCTAGCCAACACAACTAGCAGCTCCGGCAAACACGCATCAATGCTTAATGCAAAATAAAGCAGCATTTGATTATATTTTCTCGGAAATAAATCGACATTTCACGTCAGTACTGTAATGTGTCAAAACAGCTATCATAGCGTGCCGTTGTTATAATGTGACGTCATCTTTGATCACATCGTTCCTAAATATGACCTACAGATGAAATTATGCTTATTAAAAATTCAAATCATTTTATGTTCATTTACCACCTTATAATATTTGTAGCTCCCGTAATATCTAGAGTATTCGCGTAGTATAACGGCTTGATGGAGACTGCCATGTTAGACATAGACTTTTTACGAATAGACGACGAATATTGATACAGGTTTGATTTTTGAGAATGCAAATGATACTTACCTTACTTACTTGCTTTGTAGGTGGTAGAGCCACGCTGAAGCTATTACTGGTTTCAGCATGAATGAGTCGTCTCGCCCGGGGTAGTATCACCCGACCCACAGAAACACCGACGTGAAGCAACAGTGCTTGCATTGTTGCGTTTCGTTCGTTCAATGAGAGCGCCGGATACCCACAACCCCTTCCCCTTCCTCCTACCCCACTCCCACTCCCCCAAGCAAAGACTGGCAACGCACTGCGACTCCTCTGGTGTTGCAAGTGTGTATAGACGGTGGTGATAATTTAACATCAGGTGACTCACCTGTTCGTTTGTCTGCTGTGACATAAAAAAAAAACCTTAACCGCACTAGATACGTTGAGATATTCTTACCGAGAAAATCATTAATCTATTGTTATCAAAACGTTTTTAAGTGTATTGCTCTGATTCTGACTGCATATTATTTCAAAATCTTTTAACACAAATCAAAATGTCTTATAAATTAAGAATAGTGATTTGAGAATGTTTTGTTGCAGCTCCAACGGTTAAGTTACCTGTTCTTCTTGCCTGTTCTTCTTCTTAGCTGTTCTATTTCTGTCAGTTCTAAATCAACTAGGTATATACCGGCGAAGATAAACTGAACACCGTTCCATGAAAGATGGCACACTAAAGTATATTTTTATGGAGAAGATGCTCTTATGTTATTCATTTTACTATAAACTGTCTCTAGGTGATCCTGCAATAGAACAACTTTCATACTGTTCAATCTATGATTATATAAGCATACTTATTCTTCGTTGTCGGAAGTTGTGATGGTCGAGTAGCTTGACAGGTGGAATGTCAATTTGATACCCGGACCTGATCCGGGTGTTTTGAAATATTTTACTAATTGCTTGAGCATAATCTTTTCGAAACATTTACTAAACGATGGAAGTACAGAAATGGGTCTGTAATTTCCAAGACCATTTCTGTAGTCTGATTTAAACGGAAGAACTACTTTGCTTGTTTTTATTAAATTACGGAAATTTTCTTTTGTTATACGATGATTAAATATATTAGACAAATGTACTGAAATATTGGCAACTAAGAATAGTACAGCTATTACCAATATTCCCCATATACATATATTCGGTCTGTTAAGAATTTAGTAGTTTGAAAGCCCTTATTATTTCGCCTACATTAACAGTAGGAAATTTAATTTTGGATTTTGTAAGTGCACTTACTTATTGGCTCAAGAACTTTTGCTTAAACATTTTGCTTTGGCTGATGATGAAAAAGAAACATCAGGAAGAAACCTGAACCTGAGAAAAATTGTCGTAGTACCACTGTAGGTAAAAAAATCTAGAACTATGAATTTCTTGGAGTTTGCTGACCTTTCAACGGGAAGGGGACTATGGTCCTACAGTGAGTACCTTACATGCCGATGTGATGATGATATATGTATACATATTCGTTTTATTATATCTCAACTATTCATTATAACACATAACAATAATAATAGTAAACGCTTGCGGGCTCCTTGAGCGATCGTATTACAAAGTTTGCTTGTCTGCTTTACCTTGGGGTGTTTAATAATTCACGTGTAGGCGTGTGTAGTCTGTGTATCTGGAGCTATTAGCATAATAGCATTCTAACGACGAGTGCGAACAAGCGACGGATCATTTCTCGATAAAGCTACTATATATACATTTCAATTAAACGTATAAACAACTCGGCATAAATATTTTGCAAAGGTTGGATGCCATAATTGTTCTTCAGAGAAGTTTTACTCAGGAGTGGGACATTTGCTAGTAGTTTATTATTCCAATAGTTGAATACCATCAAGATCTGTGCTGCGTATAATTCCTTAATACAACTGTGTATGTAATTTAAAGTTTAATTGAAATAAAATTGAAGTGTCCTTGTTTGTCTGGACTTTGATGAAACTTCTACTGGTATTTTCACTTTTCAGCATATTATATAGGTTACACATGATTACACTTTTCCATAGGAACTAACCAACAACAATAAAATTTAACAGAGGCGACTAAAAAGCGGTACACGGGGTGTAGGAGTTTAATTAAGTAAGAATGATAAAATTGCAGTAAAAAAATAAAAGACAGCGTAATGAATTTAATAGAATTATTTTTATGAGATCAAATTCACGGGTACCACCTAGTACTATTTATAAGCTAGTCAGCTGAACTTTGCACGGGTCACCTTATTAAAAAATTGAAGCTAAATCTTACCTTTACAGTATTCCTCATTGCGTCGAGAGTTAATGGAGTTTAAATAAATAATAAGTGTGTAAGTATTATCAACACTTAACTCGTTACAAATATCTTTAAATAATACCACTAAGAAATCACTGTGTTAATGAAGATTTCAGTTACATAAAGGGGTATAGAGAAAACGGTGTAACTAAAAGTTTTGTTTTTATGTTTGTGAAATGACTTCACTTTTAATTCTCACATTACGTATACCAATAGAGAGGAAAACAAGGGATTATTCTATTGAAATGAAAATAATAATTTCACCTGACAGAACCAAAGCTTGACATACTGCCCTCTTGATTACCACGGCGTAAAGTACTTTCACAAGACAATATAAGTGGTTATATTTACATAAAAGTATCTGCATCTAGTGACGTAATCGAACTGTGTATAAGTTGCTAATTTTGCTATATATCGTCAAAATTAACAGGACAAATATCTTTGTTTTTTTAATGACTATTATACACACGTTCATTTAATTCCAAGCTAAGTGCAGTTATATTATGGTAATTAGACCATTTTTAGACAACACCAGAGGAGTTGCAAGTGCGTTGCCAACCTGTCTTGGGGGAGAGGGTGAGTAAGGGAAGGGGAAAGGGAGGGCAGGTGGGCCTCCAGCGCTCTCACTGACCGAACGAAACGCAACAATGCAAGCATTGTTACTTCACGTCGGTTTTCTGTGAGAGGGTGGTACTACCCCGGGCGAGCTGACCCATTCATGCTGAAACCATTAATAACTTCAGCGTAGCTCTACCACCTACAAACAAACAAAAAAAAAACAATTGTATACTATTAACTGCATATTATTAACATCACAGAGCTGATAATTATGCCTGATACGTAAAAGTCGGTCATGTGCCGAGAAAGGATCCGTGATCGCTCAGCGCAGTAGTAGAAGTTACTATCCCTGCGCCACAATGCTTACAACTTTAAATTGTTATTATCAATTCAAGCAAACTATACTGCTTTAATATAGTGTTTTTTCGATATCTGAGCGTATTTTTGGCGCCTTGATGTGTAAAATAATATAGCTTATAAACATCGTCATGAGGAATAAAATCAAGCAACTAATTATATCACATTAATTTAAAAAAGATTTAGACAAAAAAAAGTATAGCTCTTTTACTTTGACTATATATATCTCTAATGCTTTAAGGGAATGCAAAATGAACATTATTAGAATAATTTACTATTCATTGTTTGTCTAAGGAAAATAGCATCATAAAAATAGGGAATGAAATATTATAATGAAATTCTCCTCTTTTACCTAATGTCATTCGCAGGAATACCGTTTCTATGCTTTATTCTCCTACTTAAATGTTTCCGTTTTGTTGAAATTTGAGCGTGAAAATATTTTTTACTCGATTGCTTATTTGCGTTTCCATTAATTAGATCTAAATATAGTATGTACCTATATATAAATTATGTACGTACATATCATAGACAATAAATATATATGGATCATATAGCAAGTTATTCACTAAGAAATTACTTAATGGTGTATTGAACAATGATACTGTTATGTTTTATATACATGATGATAACATAATACGGTAAGTAAACTAAATCTTGCACAGACCCGAAAAAGGTAGGAATATTAAAAAACAATAGTTAATAAATATTAAAAGTTGGTAGCTTGGAAATTCGAGATTATAAGATTTGTGAGAAATAAAAATGGATAGAGATAATATAAAGAATTGCATGAGCTCAGCAATAGCGCCACCAACCGGGTCCAAAATTGTATTCAACTATCTAGATGTCCTCATGAATAAAAAAATGATACATAAAACCGTTTAGGAGGAAAATAATAATGTGAGTGGCATGAGGGAATTTTATATAGAACATAAATTACATTTATACTAATACATAAAGTCTGCTTAGGCATATTTGAACCGATTTATTTTAAAATCTATTTGATGTAGAATATTGATGATATTTTTTCTAAATATCACGATTTCAGAAGTGCTACAGCGTATGCTGTAAACAGTTAAAGAATACACCCAGCGAAATGGTCACTAGACCATTTGTACCATTATAATAAACTAGATGTCACCCACGGCTCCGCAAGCGTTTTTTTTAAATTATATTAAATAAATTGTGAGAAAATATGGAATTTTAGAAACCCACTGAATTCGATGCAATATTGTTATACGTTGCTATAGTTACTGACTCATGTAGACACAAACGCGGTAAATAAAACAAAACGTCCGCCAAATTGACAAAAAAGACAATATAATTCAAATTATATACATACGTACCATACCATATACACAAATATATGAATTGCAATTATATTAATCTTGGAGTCCAGACCAGCGCACATCTCACGCACTAATTTACAGCGAACAACACTTTTTGTCAAATTTCGCGTCGTCGAAGACACGGGTAACAGTTAATTTAAAATAAATTATCAGTCAGTGTAAGTCCTGTGAGAATTGCTCCAATCGATTCGGATATTCCACGCGGATGAAGTTGCGAATAACAGCTAGTCTTTCTTTATATATAAAAATTAATTTGTATTTTTGTCCTCTATGGATGCCGAAACTACTGATCAAATTGTGATAATAATTTAGGAGGGTATTCTGGGGACGCCCGAGAAGGTTTCTGTATCAAAAAATCTATATATATATATATATATAATGTTTGTATTAAATATATATATATATATATATATATATATATATAATGTTTGTATTAAATATATATATATATATATATATATATATATATATATATATAATGTTTGTATTAAATATATTAATGAAATTGTTTTCCTTAAAGAAAGAAGGGGTTTTTGTTCTTATTGGAACTTTTGACATATTTCAATTGAATATAATTAGCTATTTAACCCATCGGCTTCCGAATTAGCCATAATAGGTCAAAATGGCAAACGTTAAGTTTTTAATTATTTTTTTAAATTTCGCGACATTCGGCAATGACATTTAGGTACCCGTATGCTTGCAATAATACATTTATTTATATGACAATGTGATACATTATATATATGTATCATTTTTATCTACACTAATCATTACATAGTATAAAACAAAGTCCCCAAGTCTGTCTGTCTGTTCGCGATAAACTCAAAAACTACTGAACGGATTTTTATGCGGTTTTCACCAGTGGATAAAGTGATTCATGAGGAACGTTTTGATATGTAATTTGCCAATGATTTTTTTTATAATCAGGGTAGGACAACGTCTGCCGGGCCCGCTAGTATTATATAAAGGTAATAAATACACTTCTTTATTCTACACCTACACAGGTGTAGTAGTTGCTTACAAGCTATTCAGCATAGTCAATTTTTTTTCTAAAGTGTAGTCCCCAGTTATCATAATTATTAAATTCCATCTGTATCAATGTCATTATTTAGGAATTTATGTAGTTCTGGAATGGTTACGAGGACATAGTGAGATTCAGGGTAATAATGAAGCTGTTGATCTTATCGCTAAAGAAGCTATCGAGACTAGATATTTTGATCACTATAAAACCTATGTTCAAAATATATTCCCTCCAAACAAGACTGATTTATATTCATCATGGAACTCAAACTGGAATGTATTCAACCAAATTAAAGGCAAATCATATGCTTCCGGATATATTTAGGATAATATTCTTTATAAGTTTATAAGGTTTTATAAGTTTCGTGACGGCTGCAAGCTTGCTGCGTCTACTAGCTGTAGACTGACAAACTATCTGTAGAGGTGTGCTCTCCAGTCCATCTTGCAGAGCTCGAAACAAGGGACAAGTTCAGCTATCTGCCAGTGAAAGTTCTGTGAAAATGGATCCAACCATTTTGAAGATAGCATTGCGGACGAAACCGCGGGTAACAGGTAGTCTTTTTTTTATCGTAGCACAGCAAAGTGACTGTACTGTGCCACAGTATAATTCAAAAACAACGGCGACTACCGAGAGACACGCTATCCCTCACCGGTCGCCGCTGTCATGCCGGCCTGCATAAATGTCTCTTCACGTTACGCTTGAAGGACCCCATATTATAGGAAAGAGGGACCACACTGGCCGGGAGATTGTTCCACAGCTTCACGGTACGGCAGAGATAAGAAGTTGCGAACTTTTTAGTTCGTGCCCAGATAGGATTTACCGTAAAACTAAGTACTGGAGTCAACTCGGCTGCACATTTTTTTAGTACAACCGCTGGGATACCATTCGGACCACTAGCCTTCCGGACTTCGAGCGATCGTAGTTGTTTAAGAATCTCACGCTGTCTGTCTAGTCTAAATTAAAATCGCCTATAGCAACCGCTGTAATTTCAGCTATTTGCCAGTGAAGTTCCAGTCAAACTCGATCTAGCTGTTTCGGAGATTGCCCGGAACAAACAGTCATAGACCAAAAAAAATTGAAAAAAATACATACAATAATTTTTTTATCAGTAACTGGTTGCGCCGCTTTATGTATGTTTGAAAATTCCCGCATTATGGATTAAATCGCGTCACTTTGAATTTTGACCAATTAATGCGATCAGGTCACGCCATCTAGTCTTCCCCAATCACATTTCCCTTTAACTATGGCACATGCTTATTCGCCGCGAGCGCGACGCTCGCGCCGCCAATAGTTTCGATTGCCGCCGCCAGTGTTCGACGCGCGGCGGCCATTGTGTTGTGTTGCTTCGTCCGCTATCGTCGTGTAGTTTACGCGGCTCGCAGTGTCCGTGCCGAGCCGCGCCGCATGCAAACATTTTGAGTTTTTGCAAGCTCGAGTGAGAAATAAACGCATCGCTACATACGTGCCGACATTTATTATGAACAATAAGTGTTGTGAGAGAGGAAACCCAGTGGAAAGAAACGAGAAACACCTAGCCGGCTAGCCACGTGGAGACTGTATCGCCGCAAGGTATGTGCCAGGTTTCCATCCTGCCCTTCTCTCCTTAATCGTAACTGATCGCAATAGTTGAATATCAATATAGCACCCCCGCAAATACAGTCCACTTAAATTGAACATAGATAACCCAGCACCGCACGCCCCCGGTGACGTCGACATTGCCGCGGCGTCACCAGTAACGTTTATGAAACTTTCATATTCAATCAGTAAAAAGTTGTTATTTTGATTTTACGAGTACATAGAGATATTTCATTTTTATCATACGTATAGAAGATAGGTAACGTTAGTTTATTTTTAGATCTGATTCTGAAAATTCAGTCAATGATCGAGAATTACGTTTTTACTTTTATATTAGTTATTTTATGATAGCGATATTTTACTTTCATTTGGAATATGGACTTATCGAAATAGAATGCCAATTTATTAAGTACATTTATACAGACGAACATTTCGTTCGCACCACATACAACAAACTAATGAGTATGTAAAGCTGGCAATTTTTATACCAAAGAGACTTACATAGAATAAGAAACAAAAGCATATATCAACGTGACTTGACATTCGCGCTAAATTATAATATCATTATTATTAGTATAATATAAACATATAACATGTATATGTTGCGAAATTTGAGAACAGTTAAAATCATAAAACGTAGTAACGTTGTGCCTGTGTTTATTAGTAGATATAAAACGGGTGAATGTGATTCTTGTTTACCTGTACCTCCGCCGTGTCCACCGGTATCACCTTGCCCTCCTCCAGAGCCACGCCCTCAATATCCACCATTTTTCAGTAATCCCCGCACTAAATACAACGTTCAGTTCATATACATAAACGATCAACCCCCATCGACTAGAATGAGGGACTTTGTAGATAGAGCTTCGCAAGTCGTGTTCTGGACGGAATTAGTAAGAGGTTCGCAGTTTTGTTTTTATTAAGGTTCACAAAACTACAATACGGGGTAAATAGTTTGTACAGAATACGCTGTCTTAGCTGAATTTCATCACGTCTCAGTTGTTCCTAGTTTATTAAGACCTCTCTCGAAAGTTTTCTCCGGTTTCACGTCCAGGGAACTTAAGTGGGTTCACGCAGTAAAACCGTCCGCATTTTAATCGCGTAAAATAAAGTCTTCAATGGTTGTGTAATATATTTAATGGTGAATTTATTGGATAACCTTTGTCTCGTTTGTTTCGATGACTACGAACTTTTATCATATTGCGCTTGTAAATGTCTGAAGTGTTTTGTTTTCATTCTAATATTTTTATACACAATAGTTTATAGTGTTTTATCGTAATTTCATATAATGATATCAATATATGCTAAATATAGATAGGAAGTATAGCTCATAAGTAAGTGTAACGACCACACTACACCTATGGAGCTTGTCGACAGATTTTATACGGATAGTAGACACCCAGGTGGGCACCAGGAAATGTCTTCACCTTATGCTATGAATTTATTACGTTGTTTTTATTAATTAACGATTCATTACAAGATTCGAATCTACGGTGATGGACACGGTGTTCGAACACCTGCGTGTATAGTAGTTTACCTCTGTGCTAACTTCCACAGCTCAAATATTATATATCTACATAAACATTTCATAACTTTCAGGTTTCGCAATAACTTTGGCTCACATATTCAAAGAGCCCGCAACAATAAACTATCCTTTTGAGAAAGGCCCTTTGTCGCCTCGGTTTAGGGGTGAACACGCCCTACGAAGATATCCCTCAGGTGAAGAGAGATGCATTGCCTGTAAGCTTTGCGAGGCTCTATGCCCAGCTCAAGCAATAACAATTGAAGCTGAAGAGCGCTGTGATGGCTCACGACGAGCCACGCGCTATGATATCGATATGTCTAAATGCATATTCTGTGGTTACTGCCAAGAAGCGTGTCCAGTCGACGCGATAGTTGAAGGTCCAAACTTTGAATATAGCACTGAAACTCGTGAAGAACTTTTATACAACAAAGAAAAACTATTACAGAATGGAGATCGTTGGGAACCTGAAATTGCAAGCAACATTAGAGATAATCATTTATATCGTTAGAAAATAATAATAATATTCTTTGAAATATATTTAATACGTGTCATGATTATACTTTTTAATAAATTACTCATATGTAAATCACATTTAATAACAATTCTCTTGTCTCAGCTCAGAATCATGCACTCGGTATTTATATGTTGTATACTAGTCTTCAAGTGACTGTAATAATTATGTTTCTTAAAACATTTACTATTTAATTTAAACTAAGCAACAAATAGAGCTGAGGTCGTAATTAGTAAAAGAGTAATTGGCCTTGTTTCGTCCCTATAGTACCAAAATTTAGTTACTTTATTAATTCGCATTACAACTAAACTAGTATTTGTAAAACCACATCAGAGAAGACGCTATTAATTTAACGATATAAGTCATTTCATAAATAGGCATTCTAATTTAAAAGAAGTAAACAACTTCTAAGTAGATTTCCCTTATCAATTGACCGATGCACACAGTTATCAAGTTATCGGTTCCCGATAATCAACTTTATTCAGCCCCAGGGGAATACTTAAATGGATATACATTTTAGGTTTTCTGAGTTATTTTAACTTAGTCATTAAATATCATTTACCAAAGAATAATTTTAACATCCATTTTTATTTAATAAATACATCCAATTAACCACACTATGAACCTTTTAGGTTAATACGTAAGGTCTAGTTATGTATAACAAGTTCCTAGTATTTTATGTTGCGCCGAGAACGACCGGATTCGAGTCACGTAGAGGATGCAATATTGTGTTATAAATATAATTTTTAGTTCTGTGACTGGGTGTCCTATATTACTACATATAATAAAAGGCAACGTTTCTCTGTTCATTACTGCATTTATAACATGAGAACTATTGTAATGATCTACACGTTTATGACCATACTGACGGTATACTGGCAATGCTTGAAACCACTAGTTCAGTATATAATTATTTGTTTTCTCCTGACCTTGTGCAGTGAGTGGGTAAATTTTTGAATAAGCTTATTATTTCCGATCTTCTTATGTCTGTTACCCTGAAGATACCGTCTCTACCATCTCTGTAATGTGCGGCTCCATTTGCAAATCAGTTTACTTTGGGTTAGTTTTGTTTATAACAACTAATGTATAGGCTTATGCTGTGATTATGCAAATTGTTGGGTTGAACCTGTAACTATGTAAATTATTTAGCCTAGCGCGACCAAAACGGCTGTCTGATCTGGTAGGTGAGTCAATATGCAACTGACTGTTGGGAGTGGCTAACCAATAGAATGAGTCTAAATATTATTAGGACCAGTGGATAGATAGCCGTAGGATGGGAAGTTAGGATAAGCGATTGTGTCTGACTGAATCACGTCTGGTTTAGGCATAACACGTTTCAGGAACAGTAGGTGACTATCTAGTAACCAAGCGAGGTGGTAGGGATCTGTAATCAACTGGATCGTTGCTAACAATCCCTCATAGTGACTCTTTCAGGTTTCTGGCTTTTAGAGATTAGGCAGCCGAGAAGCCAATCTTTCTGTGTTTGACCTTATTCTTCGATTGTACTATGCTTACTTTTCTAACACAATCAGGTCCTTCGCTTTGGTACCATAAAAATAAAATCGCTATTGTTAATATAGTGTTCAAAGACCACTAGAATAAGAAATATAAAATGTAATATAATGAGACTGGTCTGATTGATAAGACTCGTATACTTTTATGTTTGAACTGTGGTTTATCATCTGTCTGAACGTTCTAATAGTACAATTATTGCTTAAGTCGAAATAATATGTTCGATTAAAATTGTTAATATGAAAGAATAAAATTTGATTGTATTTTCGTGTAGGTAATTTTTATTCATGATTAATTTTTCAGGGGCGAGTAGTAATCAGTAACGATTGCGTAAAAATGTTGGCTAGAGTTATGGTGTTATCATCCCTTATTTTGGTTGGATCTAGTATTTTACAAAATGTATCCTGGGTTAGATTTATGTTTGACCAGTAAAGTGCTTTGCCGCATCACAGTTTTTACACGAACTTTTCCGCATTCCGTGTACCTTCATTCATTTTCATATTTTTTTTATTCACGTACTACCACTACAGAGTTGCGGAAAACATTGCATACTGTGTAAATTCGCAGTGCATGTTATCGCTGAAAATTGGACGTGGTGCCGGATAATAATTCCTTTCGTAGTTTTACAAATCAGTGTTTAAGGACAATACCTGATTATTTAGGTTTATGTGATGTTATCGTGCTGGCATAACCATTTTTTTATTAACGTGGGGAAATCCATTATGGATACGCCACCCTCACGGGGTAGAGAGTGGATTATGTCCGACTCGCATGGAATAAACCCCACGGTGTACCGACAGATCGTATTGTTGGGGTGGCAAGGGATCGTCCTACGCTAATCCCCTTGGATAGCTGCGCCAACGGTCCGCCCGGCGGAATTTAGCCGCCGGGCTCCTACATAATAGGGACACACTAGATACACACCAGCTGCCTCCCCTCGTCAGCTGGACCTGTACAATGAGGCGATGCATAACCATCGAAATGGACTAACAATGAGTATTTAGTGAGAAATTTTGATCTTAGTTTAGCTTACCAAATGCTGACATCAACATCAGGCTCAAATATCACGTTTAATAACTAACTTTTTAAATCCTTTACTGTACAAAGAGGCATGCAGTTCAAAACATTAAGAGATCACAGCAGTGTAAAGCTGTATATACCTAAACTCAAAAGAAACTCATAGGATTATATATTAAAAGCTAAGTTTCGGGAATAAAGTATCTTAACTCCGTCCTTCCTATACATTTTTTCTAATTTCATGTGTGTTTGCAAAAATTTAGAAAAGCTGGATTTATAAATGACCGATATGATTGCAGTACTAGAGGCGGTAACAAACTGGTCATCCCATGTTTCAAACTCAATAAGATCAATAACAGTTCTTTAGGTTTAGGTTTGTCATCATGTCACCGAAATCATTATTTACAATCTTGTTCTTTGAAATAACTCAGACAGCCCTGGGGTTATATAACTTTATAAAGCAGATGTGCGGGGTTTAGACAATATAAAATGAGGCTGAAAAATTGCACCTAACAAGATTTTGCTTGAAAATAGAAAGGCATGATATGAAAAGGAATATATGAAATTTAGTGGAATACAGTAAAGCTGTTCCATTTTTCTACATTTTTAAGAGCAACGCTTGCATATAACATAATTTAGAATTCAAAGCGTGTTGTCTCATTTTACAACTAAAAAGGGACAGTTAGTATCTATTGCAAGCATTTCCAGCCTTCCTACGTTACTTTCGAACTTTTCCTGATAATCTAACTGAAGCTCATTTAAGTGTAGCGTATAATATATAGCTTAGATATGACGCTTGAATAATTTGTTGTCTGTAATTTAAAAAAAACGAATCGGACTTCCATATCGATGGCGCTGTTGCATTATACAATATAACTGTGTACTGCATTTACCAAAAAATTGGGTTACTTTTCATTGAGTACGGCGTCCTTAGTGCGAGGCTGAATCACACTTGGCCGGTTTGTAATTTGCTTTACTTTACTTTAGGAATTATATACACTATAATAATACCGAGGCTTGTTTTACGTTATAATAAAACGAGAATTCTTCTATGGGAACCTGTTTAATATTTTACTATTTTTATGACAATTTTAGTCGGGATACATCAGGGTACTATTTATAAATGATGGTTCAACTATAAATTCCAAGAACAAGTTTTACTAAATCCTGGGAACAGTACCCGAATGGATACGTATGAAAAGCACTATGAAATCCCAGATGATGTGGGTGCTTCGGCATCTACACCGGACATATTTATTTTATCTAGAGATACAAATCGTATAGTAATTGTAGAGCTTACTGTACCCTGAGAAACTAACATACCTAACAATCACGCAATGAAACTAAACAAATATGTAAATGAGTTGATAAAAACGATTATGTTGTTTATCTATACGCCGTAGAAATGGGAGCGAAAGATGTACCAACAAAATTTCTGTATAACCTGCTGAAAGACCTTGGCCTGTCCAGAACTGCAGCAAGTTCTATATTTGAACGAGTATCTAAAGCTGCATTAGCAGGTTCATACCAGACTCGAATAGGCAGGCACGAATATTGAAGGTAAGTGTTGATGTACGTCAGAAAGGGGTCCCTTAAACCTACACCCGTGTAACAAGTCTCGGGATTTTTTTTTATAACAGAGGAGGCAAACGGACAGGTGGGTCACCTGATGTTAAGTGATCACCAACGTTCATAGACACTTGCAACACCAGAAGAGTCGCAAGTGCGTTGCCACCATATGTTTAGGGGAGGGGGAGTAGGGAAGGTGGAGGTGGGTTATCCGGCGCTCTCACTGACCGAACGAAAAGCAACAATGCAAGCACTGTTACTTCACGTCGGTTTTCTGCGAGAGGGTGGTACTGCCCCGGGCGAGCCCACCCATTCATGCTGAAACCAGTAATAGATTCAGCGAGGCTCTACTACCTAAAAAACTGCTCGGAGTTTTTTTTACATGCCACGCGATGCACCCGTACGTTGAATCCATGGAATGCTAAGAAATATGTCTCTCCACCCTATGAAAATTTCAACCCTACTACGATTTATATGATATACCTATTATATAGCCCTTCAAAGGTAATACAGACAAATGACTATTGTACATTGATTATAATTATGTAGTATATTGTCAGATAATATATATGAATTTACAAGTTACATCGTCTTTTATGTTATCATTATTGGCAACATGGCCTCTCAACTCCAGGTGTATTTGAGTTCAAACACCAATTTCCATATATAATATCAAGGCGTTAACTATATTGATCATATATCGACTAACTATACAAGTTCAGGTGTACTAGTTTTATTAAGTACAGGTTCGTAACGTTGGTCACCTCTACCGTTTATTAACTGTTGAACTTATTTGTATGGGCCCTGCGTCGGCCTCGATGGACAAAATTGATTCGGCCCATTATGTTATACGTGTCACGTATTATCCTCTATTTTCACGTTATTGTCGGATACTACCTTTATTACGTACATGGCTTAAGTTTGTACCTTACAAAGCAAAGGTTATGAAATTCTGTCGTATTCGTTTATCGTACATTCAAAATTTGACAACAGATAACAAGAGCTATTCGGGCAGTGAAGTCGACGACTCCGAAATATATATTTATGTATTTAAAATATCTACAATTCATCTAATAAAAAATACGAATAAATGAAAACTAAGTTTAGGATCATATAATTAATTTAACAAAAAACATTTTCGATCAAGGCAACTCCCTGTCAAAGTAACTATGCAGATGCAAAATTGACTATGCAGGTGTGACTAATCTTGATCTAACAGAAGCGTTGCTCAATAAACTCGATTGTTTTTTTTTTATTTATATATTAATTACAATGATATTACAGCTTTTTAGTTATAATATTAGGTCTTTACCTATGAAATTGCCGTTTTGTATGAAAAAATTTAAACGATTTTTTTTCATGTATTTTTTATTTGTATTAATCGAAGTAATTTTATTGTGGCAGTTTATTGAAATCAGCTGGACGGGAGGCAACAAATTCTTCAAAGGCATTTTGTACTGCCTCTCGGGTATTGAATTTTTTTCCCACCAAGGAGTTATCCAAATTCTGGAAAAAGTAGTAGTTTGTAGGCGCAAGGTCTGGTGAGTAGGGCGGATGGCGGAGAACTTCCAACCCCAGTTCATGCAACTTGGAGACCGTCTGCTGTGCAGTATGAGGTCGCGCGTTGTCGTGCAGGAGCAGCGGAGACGAGCGATTGACCAATGCTGGTTGGAGATGTGCCAGCTTCTCCATCATTGTGTTCAGTTCTTCACAGTACACATTTGCAGTAATGCTCACTCCGTTTGGTAAGAAGCTGTGATGAATCACACCGGCGCTAGACCACCAAACAGTGACCATCACTTTTCTAAGGGTAAGTTTTCGTTTAGGACATTGTTTAGGTGGTGAACCAGGATCCAACCAACTTGCTGAGCGCTTGCGGTTATCAAACAGAATCCATTTTTCATCGCAGTAACAATGTGGTTCAAAATTCCTTCATTTGTGTGACTGTTGAGCAGTGCAAGGCACGTTCGACGCGTACTTCGCGCTGGCGATCATTGAGTTCGTGGGGCACCCATTTGTCAAGCTTTTTTACCTTGCCAATTTGACGCAAATGTACCAATATTGTTTTGACGCTAACGTCGAAAGCTGCTGCTAATTCAGCCGTAAATTGTGTATCATCAGCTTCCACAATCGCCTTTAATTCGTCATTGTCGACCAAAGTTTTCGGACGACTGCGAGGTTCATTTTTCAGGTCGAAATTCCCAGAACGGAAGCGAGCAAACCAATAACAGGTGGTGCATTGGTTTGTAGTGTTAGCTCCGTAAACGTCGTTGATGTTGCGTGCCGCTTGTGCCGCGTTGCTGCCACGACGGTACGAATTTACTCGAATTTTTAACGTATCCATGATGACAAAAAAGATTGAATTGCGATGAAAATGTAACACTAATTAATAAACAAATGACTACTTTTGGAAAAATAATTCCATGTTTTTAAAATAAAATTAATTTGAAATTAGAATTCTTAGCCAAACAAAAATTATTTTGATTTGAAATGGCCAGTACTGCAGAACGGCAATTTCATAGGTAAAGACCTATTATCATTGATTAATTACATATAGAGTGACCTGATATCCATTCTCGTCGGAATACACACATTTAATTTTCTCTATAGTCTCTTATTTGACCCTACATTTTCCTAATATATCCAGAAACTATTTATGTTGTCAACATCTGGCGGGCGTGATCTTCATTCTGCTTACTACAGGACTCAGCATAGATCTACGCTTTATTTAAACTCTTTCACGATAATTGACATACGATTATGGAATGCGTTACCGCACCACCTTTAATACGCTGAATTTATCAACAACCTTAGTACTTAACAACTACTTTTTTTTTTAGTAACAAGAGACACAGAGTTTGTGGTTTGGTAGTTATTATATTGGGCAGTGTGGCGCGCGAGGGCAGCTCCTGGCTTCCCCCCCTACCCCCATTCCCCCCGCCCGCCATGATCCTTTCTCAAATGTTACCGCTAACTGCGCTCAGACACAGTAGACTGCGATTATTGTTAACGCACGGACGCCAGTTGCAATTAATTACCGCAAAGCGCGGACGCATCGCGCGTGCAAGTGCCGCTATTATATGTGTGACGAACAAGACGCAAATCAACTCGTGAGTGAATAGTGAATACATTTAATGTGACCCGCCAACTGACTGGATACGGACACAAACCTGCCGAAACCAGCGATCAGTCTCTGCCAAGTAAGCGTGTATATTTATATTCTATCCTGGCTCAATCGATATAATCTTGGATCCTCTGATTGAGCATATTTCCCGTGATACTCCTTGCCCAAGCAGACCGCCAAAATACAGTCCACAATTTCTCCTTAGAAAACCACCGCAAATCAATGGAGGTGAAAAGAATCAAGTCAGTGGACCAAATACACTTCCCATCAGATCATGGTCCCTCTAGCCGCAATTCCCTCCATGGTTTTAAAAGGCAGCCATAGTGATCACTTACGTTCCCTTAGGTTTTGATGAAATTAACATATAAATACAGGTACTTGCGGGCGGATGCATTATTTTCATAGTTTTTAAATGATATTATGTTTCATTTCAATAAAAAAGAAAGTGAGTGACATGTGTCGGTCGCAACGTTCCTAAATTGTATCTTAATTTGAGTCACTATTCAGTTCGGTCATAATATTTTTTTTTCAATTAGCATTCAACATTATTTTTCTTTGTTGTTGTGTATGTTACCTTCTCCTATCATGTATAAATGTCATGATACCGTGTTTATGTAAAGTTGTGTTCAAAGGCTAATTGTAAATTTAAAAAAACGTTTCTGTTATACTAAAAAATGTATTTTTAATAATTTTCCACTGATTATTGATTTTTCCAATAATTGAGTTTAGTTTATTCTACGTAATTTGACTTCTTCAAACGTTTCGATTTCATATATATATAAATTAATATTATTTCTACATTTAGAAGTCATCTTTTAAATTATGGAGAAAAAGCGATGAAAATTTCTGATACCTAGAACTCGTCTTTTGATTTGCTTAGTTTTCGAATTTCAAGAAATTCAATTTTCGATTCTCCTTTTAGATAACATTGATTAGTTGGAATGCTATTTAAACCACTTGCTTCTTCCAAGGTAATGTGAATTTAAGATCATCTTTACTAGCAGCTTATTTGATATCATCTCACCTATTAATAAAACCTCTTGTACGACGCAACATAGCAATTTTATACGCGTCTATACCTACTAAATTTATTATTTAACTTTATATAAATAATATAGATTTGTAATTATGTTTGTAGATTTTAATTAAATTTCTTACCTAATATTAATTTTGAAATTTAGAATATACGAGTTTATATGCATTAGGTGAAGTTCTTAGGGGCCGTTCATTAATAAGTACATAAGATTCCTTGAATCCCTTTCATTTTTCTTACGTAAGATTCTATCTTGTTTTTTTTTACAATAATAAAGTTATATTAGATATTAGGATCGGTTATAGTAAAACTCACAGCCTGACGTAAATCAAAGATTTTTATTTTTTTACGGATAATTTATGTTATCTGCTATTTTGTTGCTATCACTTACAGGCTATAGATATTATTAGACAACTAACCAGTCATTAGAATATCATTATTATAATTAAAGTAAGTATTTAAATAACTTTAAATTGAGCGAACATAAATCAGTTAAACAATGTACTATCAAATATATTTTAAAAATAATATTGGACTAGTTTTATTAAGTACATAGGAGGAAGGTCCTATGATTATTATTTATAATATGTAAAATGGATAGAAATTAACACATTTTAAGCTTTTTTAGTAAGCAATCAAAATTTGTTAAATGCTGTGTAAATCGCAGTGTACATTATAGAATGAAGAAAACCATTCGGCATCCGAAACGGAATAAGATTTGTAATATTAAATTTCGATTAACACAATATTACATAAGAATGGGTTTTACCGCCCTCAGCTCCAAGATATGGGAATTTAGAGATATTTTTAACCCCTCCTTCTCACGGTATCTTTACGTAAATAATTAATAGCCCCTTAAAGGCTTATTGACCATTTAGCTGTATTCAGCTAGAGACAAACAGGTTAGACGTCAGGCTGGCGGCCGATCGTACAACATTTAGCCGAATCTCATTTCATAATAGAAGAAAAAAACATGTTGTTCCGGCCTTAACCACGTGATAATCGAATCGAAACTTGGATAATCAAAAAGTGTTCTGATACCAAGTGCACCTATTAACATAGTTCAAAACTATTTTCTCTTTACTTACCATCAAATATGTAGTGGCTTTGCGTTTTGAACTATTTTAGTAACGTATTATTAGCAAAGCAAAATAACATCGCTTAAATTTATTAAAAGCAATAAATGCTCCTTATGTAATAGCATTATATTCTACAGTGAGGCTTCTAAGCATATTATCGATTTTCCAGACAATAAGTTCAAGAAGCTTGTACGGCGGGTTTTGTTGTCAGAACTTTATTAGATTGAAATACTATTAAAGCACAGTAGGGTTGCAGATATCTTTTCAATATGGATGTACTGTTATTGTTTATTCATCATGATTATTTTTCATAATACAATTAGTTCTAATATATAGTCGAGTTGTAGCAAAGATAATATTGTGTAATAATTATCTGTAATTACATACCTTACATATACTAATTTTAACGGTGTGCGGTGGACAGTACAGAGGTTACTATGCTGAAGCGCCATCTAGTAGTAAGTCGTAATACATATCATTACATATTATAAAACAAAGTTTTCTGCGACGTCTGTCTGTCTAATCGCGATACACTCAAAAACTACTGAACCGATTTTAATGTGATTTTCACCAGTAGATAAATTGATTCATGAGGTAGGTTTATTAGGTAAATAAGTTTTTATTACTATCAGGGCAGGACTACATCCGCTGGGTCCGCTAGTAAATATTAAGAATTAATAACAATTAGCTAAACGAGCTTCTTGCCGGTTCCATTCAATGAACAACATAATTTGTGATGAGTGCTTTCTAAGGGACTAAAGCGAATACACCAGTTTTGTTTCTGGTTTTTGATATTCAAAAGTTGAATTATTTATTTGATTCATGTACTAAATATAACTGAAACTCTAATACTCTACCGCAACCGACTTGAACAATATCATTGGAACGGTTATAACATAAAATATGTAAGTAGCCACTGCAATGATATATGTATATACTATATGCATTATTAATGCACCGACTGCAGCTTTTATATGTTGCCAGCTCTCCATTTCTTGTGCCTGGCAATTATCCAGAAAAGCTTCATGCTAATTATAGAATTTGCCGAATGTTCTCTAAGTTTATAATAAATGTTCCAGCAACCTTTCGAATTATGTAAGGTTAATTATATGTTTATATTGTTTTGTTTTAGAAGTGCCTCATTACACATTGAGCTCATTTTAACGTAAAAAAAAATTATTATTTAAAACGAGGTCAGTGCGGACCTGTGTATATTTTTTCCTTTTTTTTACTCATTTACACATCTTGTTTTACAGTATTATTACTTGGATACTGTTATAGGAGGCGGGAAAGGTATCAAATGTTATGTCATACTAAAAATGAAAACCTATGATGTGGACATGTGAGATTAAACATTTTCAAGAACAGTTACAGGGTAATAACAATAAGTGCTTGCTGCTCATTGATCAATTTTTAAATCAAGACGGCATATATAATACATGAAGATTTTCCTTCTCACGCAAAGAATTATTAAGATTTCTTCGATTTTGTTTTAAGTATCAAATAGAGCCAAGATATATTATTGCAATGACTTCTATATATTGTAGGATTATTACGTTACACGAGTATTTTGGGTTAATATTTTTTTTTTATCGTAGCTCGGCAAAATGACTGTACTGTTCCTGATGGTAAGCACAGTACAATCCAAAAACAATGGCGACTACCGAGAGACATACTATCCATCGCCGGTCGCCGCTGTCATGCCGGCCTGCGTAAGTATCTCTTCACGTTGCGCTTGAAGGACCCCATGTCATAGATCGATTGTCGAAGCTCGTACAAATGTTATAATGTAGAGTGTACTCTATACTATCCTGTACACAAAACAAGATGCATAGGATATCATGCACTTTTATATACATAAAGTATAATGCTACACAGCACACTTGGTATTCATGGTTTATTAGACACAAATCCACGATTTATATTATAAATACGATAGTCATTATTTTCTTTCGTTTCTTATCTTTTTACTATGAAACTTTTAAACTGACCGCAATGGAAACTGGAGAAGAATATAGGTTACTCGTCACTTTGATTATTCTGAAAAATATACAGACGAAGTCTCGACAAAAGTTAATGACACTTAATCATCCTCTGGTGTTTTTGTTTCTTATCAAGAGATGACGCCACTATCGTGATAGCTCGATTTTTACTTGATTACTGTCTCTGAATGATATACGGTTGTCGGGCCGACATTAAACCAACGTAGTCCGGTGAAGCTGTTAAGGCCTTGCTAGGCCAATAGCGTATTCAGTTCGAGAAAAAAAAACCTTATAATAAGTAGCCTGAGAAAAGTCTGGCTTCTTGTGCAGAATCTTGGCCGATCCAGAAAGATAGTCCGATTTCAAATCACCATACAGAGGGAAACCACCCACGTTTAGTGAGCCCAAGGATCGGCTCGTCTTCAGGAACAGCAGTGAACCCAATGAAGAGGGCAACCGCGTATACGTTCATATATGTTTTTTCCGGTAACTACCGAGGTACCGAGGTAATAACCTCGCGAATCATTAAAAACTAAGTTCCAGGAATTCGGTATCCTAACTCTACCTTCCCAATACATTCTTGATAATTTAATGTATGTGCGTAAAAACTTTGAAAACCTGCCTTTTGTAAAGAACCGGCATGATCTAAATACTAGAAACTGTGACAAACTGGTTGTCCCACGTTTCAGACTTAGCAAAACCAGTAATAGTTTCTTAGGTAATAGTGTTAGGTTTTACAATAAAGTCCCAAAACATATTACCGATTTGCCGGACTGTAAATTCAAGCACCATGTCAAGCAGGTTTTAGTGTTGAAAGGCTATTATAGAGTGGATCAATACGTGAACGATGGTGACGTCTGGAATTGACTCCTCTCTGTGCATCCATTAAAAACAATATTGTTAAGTATAATGTATTCGAAATATATATATGCGTTAAAAAGAAGTACCCGATCGAGTTTCTTGCCGGTTCTTCTCGATGACTGGGTTGTTTTCCGAACCGGTGGTAGTTTTGACGTTCATAAGTGCCTTCTTAGGGCCTAAATTGAATAAAGTGTTTTTGAATTTGAATTTGAATTAACGTCTCGAAAATAGGAAAATATTTAAGGATTACTAGGAGTTTTTCCTTTGGCGTAAACTCGATCGGTCCTAATGAAATTCGTCGAATAATTTTAATAATTTTTTCACCTGTCATTAAAATATTTCATCATATCCATATTTGTTATAATGAATGTAAAATAGTTGTATAGAACGTGGCGAGTAGGTAATTTCAAAATTTTCTTTAAAAACTTTCGGTAGCATGAGTCACGAAATATGTAAAACGATGACATAGTTAAAGTTTATATCGAACCACTGTGGCAATGAGAATAAAATATGAATACGGGTAGATAGGCAGATCGCGTCTTACTAAAAAGAGAAGAAAAAGGGTTAATACAATTTTTCACTGGGTACATAGTGTTGCCACTCTCCGCGAACATTATTATACCTTCATCTCAGCCGTTGCGTGGATACTGAAGATAATTTTCTTATATCGAGCCTCCGTGTTATTTCCCCGGAGACTTAAATTGAAAGAGGTTTTTCTTATGACCAAGGAATGATCGTGTATTTTATCGCAGATTCGCATTTAAGATCAAATTTCATTATATACTCATTAATAGAGATTGTGGTTATTGCATCATTTAATAATGCGGATCATTATTTATACCCAACTAGCTGATACCCGTGACTTCGTCTGCGACGTTTATTAACTTTATTGCTTTGTTATATCTCAGGGATTAGGCAGCGTTTTCGGCATGAGCTCGCGGGCGGCTTGATTTGTCCCACACTTCCAACAATTATCGTTATATTTCAATCAATTTACAAAAAAATCTTGACAAACTATATACATAAACCTCCCTCATGAATCACTTTATTTAACTTACTTAATTCGATGGAAACTGCATGAAAATCCGATCAGTAGCTTTTGAGTTTATCGCAAACAGACAGACAGGCGTGGCAGAGGACTTTGCTTTATAATATGTAGTGACGATTAATAAAATATTGTAGATATCATTATTCTGATGTTTATTTGATTTGTCCGTTAATATAACTGAATTAAAATGGTCGCCTAGTCTTATTGAAGAACGTGAGCAAACAAGTATTATGTCATAAGCCAATAGGTGTGAAGGAGAGAATACATCACGCATGTTACTCACACTCAAGTCACGATATAAACAACAAATGATCATTTCATTATCGTATATATAATATATACAAAATTGTTTTTATTTTAAAATTACAAATTATCCAAAAACAGAAAACAACTTTTGTAAGAATGTTGTCAAAACCAAAGCATCATCTATATTTATAAAAAGAAAGACGAAACTTGCATTACATATATTTAAGAAAAAAAAAAACGTAAGTGTCGTGGAATACTTACTTGGAATGAAGTTACTTTCGTAGTTTATTATTATGGATAAACGTATTACATTATTGATTAACAAATACAAATAAATGAATTACTTGTCTAGACAATTAAATGAAACCAAAAAACAAAAATTTAAAGAAGGAGATTTCGAATAAAAAATATATTTTTTCGAGTTATAAAGATAACCGTTTCATTATACATCATTCAACAATTTGTCAATTAATTGGCTATAACAAAAGAGTAATTACATCATTCAACAATTTGTCAATTAATCATTACATAGTATAAAACAAAGTCCCCTACGGCGTCTGTCTGTCTGTCTGTTCGCGAGGAACTCAAAAACTACTGAACGGATCTTTATGCAGTTTTCACCAATAGATAAAATGATTCACGAAACGTTAGTATATAATTTTCCAGGATTTTTTTTATAATCAGAGCGGGACAACGTCTGCCGAGCTGGCTAGTTGGCTATAAAAAAGAGTAATTAATATACACATAATATAAAAATTTTTGGTTAAAAATAATGTATTCACATGTTGTACTAACTCTGTCTCTTACCTGGTGCCATTCTCATTATCTTCTAATCAACTATCACAATACATTATTGATATATATTAACCAGTAATAAGAGTTATTATTAACCAACAAAAGTGTTGCCTCGCGAATCATTAAGCACTAAGTTTAAGGAATTTAGTATCTTAACTCTGCCCTCCCTATATATTCCTGATAATTTAATGTATGCCCGCAAAAACTTATAGATATGCTGGATCTAGTAAAAGACCAGCATAATTTAAATACTAGAAACAGCAATAAATTGGTCATTCCATGCTTCAGGATTTCTAAGTCCAAAAACAGTTTTTTAGGTAATAGTGTTAGGTTTTTGTTAGTTATATATATAGTTTAGCATTGTTCTTGAATGTGCGGTGTGTACGTAAGAGTCAGTCGGAATAAACGCTTTAAATGAACGGACGTCGGAGTTTTATTTTAAACAAATAACAGTTTTATAACAAAGTCCCAAAACACATTACCGATTTGCCGGATAGTGAGTTCAAGGCCCATGTTAAGCGGGTTTTAATATGTAAAGGCTATTATTATAGGGTGGATCAATATGTGAACGAATGTGACGCCTGGAAATGACATCCCTCTCTCTGCATCCACTAATAACGAATGTAACTATTTATGTTTTGTATATTTTTACATGAAAACATGAAAAGATAAACCAGATCGAGTTTCTTGCCGGTACTTCTCGATGACTGGATTGTTTTCCAAACCGGTGGTAGCTTTGACGTTCATAAGCGCCTTCTCAGGGCCTAAATTGAATAAAAGATATTTTGATTTGATTTGTTTACAAATAATTAGCAAAGAGGTGGTTACACAACACATGTTTGTTAAAAATAAACATAGGTATAAGTATGGAGTTTTTGGCGGGATCTCGGAGTGCCAAGTTGTGGTCTTTATATTTTATCCATAATCTTGTGTTACCTGGCTCTATATTGTGTAATATTGGTGGCACTTTACGTAATATAGTTCGGTTATTATGTACAAGTGAAGTGGATCCGAAATAATACCACTGAGAGCATGGATTCTGACTTGCCACAAAAACTCCCAGGAAAGTTCTAACAAGATGGCCACCATCCTGTTAGTTAATTGAAATTATATCAAGAAACTTGTAATATCGTTGCTTTCTTGACAATGGCAGTAATAATCTACTAGTATTACTAGTATATTACTATAGTAGTATTTTTTTTTTATCGTAGCTCGGCAAAATGACTGTACTGTGCCTGATGGTAAGCACACTACAATCCAAAAACAATGACGACTACCGAGAGACATACTATCCATCGCCGGTCGCCGCTGTCATGCCGGCCTGCGTAAGTATCTCTTCACGTTGCGCTTGAAGGACCCCATGTCATAGGAAGGAGGAAACACATTGGCCGGGAGATTGTTCCACAGCTTCACGACACGGCAAAGATAAGATGTATGTATTACTATAGTAGTACTATAAGTACTAAGATACTTTCGCGTATGCCGTATACAAATCAATGAACCAATAAAAGTGCACCTATGATTAGGCACAGCTAATATCATACACGCTATGGATAACCGTTTACATTATAGAAAGGACCGTGATGGAAAATTCTTATAATTTTTTCGTGTAGCCTTCATCCGCTAAGTCCGTAGTTTGCGATAAGGAATTTCGTTTCAAAAATACTCTCGGGATCTTTAGAATCATTGACAGAAAAAATCTCCATTGTTTTTAGAATTTCTATGTCTATCTGTTTGTCGTTTTTACACACATCTTACAGAAACTACTTGTTACCAAACTGATTCTGATAATTGTGGCGAAGTCTATATTATTTTTTCTATACCACGATGGTAGCAAAGTAACCCCCAGAAAAATCTTAGCGAGAAGCTCATTCTACGATTGAAGCATTTACGGGAGGAAATTGTTCTGAAACTCGACCGTCAGTGATCATTTCGTTTCCAAGTTGTGAGGACGAATTCCCTACAAATAGCGAGCAGTTGCGCATTATTTTTATTTTGTGATATCTCTTGTAAGATATTTATTGAATTGATCTATTTAATATCTATCTATTTATCTATTAATTTATCTACTATTAATCTACATTAAATGTTTCCGTAGCTGTGTAAGGATTAATATTCTATTGATCAAAATGAAGTCGCAAATAACCAAGTATTTTAATGATAATGATAAAAATGGTTAACTGTGGGCGAAAAAATTCTTAATCTGCCAGTAAAAGTGTCGTCAAAATCGTTTCATCTGTTTTTGAGGTTAGTCCGGAAATACAACAGGCACTTTAATTTTATTCATCTTCGTAATTCGTCTGCTATCGTCGAGTAGTTTACGCGGCTTACACAGTGTCCGTGCCGAGCCGCGCCGCATGCTAACATTTTGAGTTTTTGCATGGTCGAGTGAGAAATAAACGCATCACTACATACGTGCCGACATTTATTATAAACAATAAGTGTTGTGTAAGAGAAGACTCGGTGGAAAGAAACGAGAAACACCTAGCCGGCTAGCCACGTGGAGACTGTATCGCCGCCAGGTATGTGCCAAGTTTCTATCCTGCCCTTCTCTCCTTAATCGTAACTGATTGCAATAGTTGAATATAAATATAGCACCCCCGCATATACAGTCCATTTAAATTGAACATAGATAAACCCGAACCCGCACGCTCCCCGGTGACGTCGACAACGCCGCGGCGTCACCATTTTAGTTTGGTTAATGAAAATGTATACGCGTTATATCATATGGTGTATAAGCATATGTCATTTCCATGTACAAAGAACGGAATATTATTGGCCAATCTTCTTAAAATTTTCTTACATTCATGTTACACGAAAAATGTAGATTTAGAAATACGTGACTTGATTAAATATGTGGCATTTGTAAGGGAAATTGTATACCCAAAGAACACAAGGATGCGTCGAGGCGCGTGGCGTCATCGAGAATATGGCGGCGATTCCTTTGTTACAGAATTTCATAGAATAAGGAATGTGTGTAGCGCCGGTGCATTCAATGAATATTAATGTAATATAATGATATTATAAGGCTGGGAAGATGTATATTTGATATTATAACCCTCAATAGTCCGACTTTAAAGTTGTTTTTACGATTGATACCTTCTTTATTAAACTTCTACTAGGATTGGTGCAGTAATTGAACTTGCATAAACTCGCAAGGCATGGCTAGTCGTTGTTCAAACACCTAGTATTAAAGTTTCTGGTTAGCGAATTGTCAAACACAGTAGAACATAGGTAAGTGAAAGCTCAGCCATGCTATTACAAAAATGTTAAATATGCATTGAACTCTTACTTAAAAAAAGTTTGATCACAAAAGAGTGTCTTACCTTTGTTTACAGATGGGCATTATTTAAATATTCTCTAACACTTATCTAAGTTATCAGTTCTTATTACTTTTTTGTAATTAACTGTATCTCTATTTGCCGGCAAAACAATTTTCGTAGTAAATTATGGATTTCGTGGATATAATTAATTTGGAAGAAGTAAATAAATTACACAATTTTTGACATTAAAAAATAAACCATACCTACTACTATTTGACACTATTGACATCTGACAGTGTATTTAATCTGTCATTATACTGAGGTTCCATCTTACGCACTTGACGTAATATATAAATCTTATAAGTTGCACATTTTATACATCATTTTCTTTTAACTAAAATATCACAGTAATGATAACCAATTTAACGTAATAATAAATAAATTTTCTTAATGAAGATCTGAACAACGATATTGTTCATAAATTGCAATTATTTGCAAAATATCTGTATGTAATGGAACGTTTCTGAATGATGAGATCGAATTGAACGAATGCTATTTAGAGTTGCTTGTATAAAAAACTTAAATCAGATGTTTAGCTAGAGACCGCTTGGACACGCTATTGTAATAAAGTATTTTAAACATGATTTCATCTAGATTTTCAACTTTTCACAACAACTCGTGTTATACCCGTGTTCATTTTTGTTTTCTTATCCGCATAAGCTTAACATCCTCTGCAATTTTAAAAAAACTGTAATTCGCTTTTCTACGTAAAAACACAGCACTCGATAAGTTGAAATAGTCAGCATTTCTCTTTAAGGTATTTTACTGCATTATATTTTGAATATATAACTAAAAATATTTTGATTTTTCTATTTTAAACATATAACTGATTTTGCTACCTTTACCCCTTTACCTTTGAAGTACTAACCTTTATATTTCAAACAAAAAAGAAGTAGAGTCATTCTTATTGCTGATAATATGTAGCTACTAGCGTGCCCGGCAGACGTTGTTCCGCCCTGATTATAAAAAAAATCCGTGACAAAATATATACCAAAACGTTCCTCATGAATCACTTTATCCACTGGCGAAAACCGCTTCAAAATCCGTTCAGTAGTTTTTGAGTTTATCGCGAACAGACAGATAGATGCGGTAGGGGACTTTACACTGAGATAGTAAAATAATAATTGTAAACGGTACTACTACGCTTGATGCATAAACAATATAATAATGGCCGAAAAATGTGATCCCTACTCCGTGCTGTTTACTGGGACGTGACACCGGTATATTCTGGCAAATGAGTGTTGATCCAGTAAAAGCGCGGAAAATTTAAAAAATCTAGCACTAAGTATAGCAGGCATAAACTGCCTTGATACTTTAATAAAAATGAATATTTTTTTGTACAAAAATTTTAGCTAGCTCTTTCTCTGGGATAACATAATTGATCAGTTATCGAGTGGGATGAAAAATAATTAATTACTAAAATTACTATTAAAAAATAGGGGTTGGTGTTAGAAGGGTGAAAATGTAGGGTTGTATGTATTTTTAATGCCTCATTATAACAAAATAAAAATAAAAAAAAATGTCCAAAAAATAAAAAAATAATATTAGGGGTGGACAACCCTTATCACTTAGGGGTATGAAAAATAGATAGTAGCCGATTCTCAGACCTACTGAATATGCATATAAAATTTCATAAAAATCGGTCAAACCGTTTCAGAGGAGTATGGTAACGAACATTGTGACACGAGAATTTTATATATAAGATATCATACATTCTAACTTATTACTCTCTAAATTACTTCTAAATAACTAACTAACTTTTGCTTGAAACATATCTCTATAACAAGAAATTTGTATTCACTTCCGTATCTCAGAATACAATCAGAACTTTTGCAAGTCATACATACCTATAAATACTTTTCTAAGTCAAAAACATCTCTGTAACTTTATCTTTCTCCTGCTTTTCTCCAAGTACTATTTATCCAGGTTTTACAGGTATTAATATATTTTCAACTAAGTAACACCAACAAAATTAAGTTTTGGATTTTTCCGATATAAAAAATGGGAATATATGCTTAGACGGAATTTCTATGAACATCCCGACATATGAATAAGTAAATAATATATCACATATTGAAAATTATATTAACTTAGTGAATAAATTACAATGTATTAAAATTTACATAAATGTTAAGTAGGTATTATTTTATAAAAAGATTTTATCGTTGAAGTTGTTGAATATAATTATAATAAATCAGCCGAGAAAGTGAACCGACAGCAGAATGTACCGAAACACCCTCCTCCCTGATTCGCAATAAATAATTGTTTTTGTACCGAGACAGGTTCAAAAGGACAAGAGGTTTTTTATTAAAAGGTGACGTTCGCCATTCAAAGGAATATAGTTTTATTAATTTCCGTATTCAGTATTTACTAAACCAAACGGAATGTGAAATATCAGCGTTTTGTTACATACGATATACATAGATATACATTTTAGTCCTGGAACAGACGCTACGTTCTTATTTCACCACCACTATGTAGTATATGATATGACGTAATATATCCATACATATAATAAGAATGTAAATCTAACGTGTTCGTACTTTTTCGATTTATGTGAAAAAAATTGCAGGTGTCTTGATATACGTAATAAAATAAATACATTTCAATCATTTTCAGAAATGTCTGTCTTTCTGTTTGTTTGAACACGCATGACTGCTAAACCACTGCGTTCACGATAAAATCTCACCAAAACAATCATAAAGCATATCCTCGAGTAACATTAAATTTTGGTTTCATTAAAATCAGTTCACTCTATGAAAAGTTATTGTAATTTTAATGACGACGCAACTTATGTAGGAGATAAAAGTAGATAAGTTAATGAACTTAATACATTCAGATGATTTTATTAGTCACTGTTTTTTACGTTAGCTTTCACGCGGACGGTGTCGCGGACACAGCTATCTAGAAATACAAATAAAATTGAAGTGCTATTCACTAATCTCCGAAACGGCTAAACCTATTTAAACGACACTTTTACACACAGAAAAATACTTTTGAAAGTGCTATTAAAGTTCCATATTATTTTCTACTGGAATTAAAAAAATAAATAATTAAATTATAAAAATTAATTTAAAAAAAAAAGTCGATGCAGTCATAAGAACTGCAGTCAAAAGTGAAAACTCAGCACAATGGAAATATAAGTCTTCAGCACATTTCAATGGAAATCTAAAATACCTTTATGTATAAGTGATCTACATCTTGTAATGTGCAATATTAGGAAACTTTATGTTTTACTTACTGTAGTACTTACGATCAATTCTTCATATGAAGAGACATAACCATATCTATAATTTCTAAGGTAGACCAGCCTCAGTGCCATACAATCAATACTTATTACACGCCAACTGAGGTAGTATACAATAGTATATACGCATGAATAAATGAGGCATGGAAAGCCCAGACCTAGGTGTACAGATTTCGTTACAGAGATGTGATTATGTGCTACCTCATCGCCTGTAAAATATCTCTAGACAAGTGAGAAGAGTCTAACAGAGAATAAATGGTGCAACTCTGTTAAGAAGGCAGTAGAAGCGTTTGAAGACAATGTACTAAAAGACCTCGATGCAAAAGGTGTTTTCAAAATGAACACGGGTATAACACGAGTTTTACTAAGCAGTGTCTAAAAATTAAAATGTAGTTGAAGTCATGTTTCAAATACTTTATTACAAAAGCGTGTTCAAGCGGTCTCTAACTAAATATCTGATTCAAGGTTCTTATGCAAGCAACACTGAATAGCATTCGATCTCATCATTTAAAAACGTTCCATTACATACACATTTTTGCAAACAATTTCAATTTATGAATAATATTTTTGTTCAGATCTTCATTAATAAAATTTATTTATTATACGTTAAATTGGTTATCATTATTGTGAGAGAGAGAGACGAACTTCTTAGCCTTCCATGGATTCACCGTGCGGGTGCCGGGTCCATCGTGTGGCAGAGGGAGAAACTCAGAGCAGTTCCCAGGACTTGCGACCCAGGTGTAGGTTTAGTTGAAATAAAATGATGTATAAAATAAATAAAATAAGCAATTTATAAGATTTATATATCAGTCGTCAGATGCACACGACGCATACAAGACGCGTGCACCTGCTTGATTTATATCAAATAACCGGTTCATAGCAGTTTTCGTGCTTTGTTCACTTGTTCCGCGATTTGTACGGTAGATAGATATGCTCAACGATTACACAGGCCTACAATGATTTTGGTGCCGCTAAAAGTAAAACTGATTTCAAATACGTTCGGTACTCTAATAAAAAATTGATACTTACTTTTTTAATGCTACGTGTAGTTTTCGAAATTTCGGAAGGGTAAATAAATTAAAAAGAATTTAATACATTTATTAAAATACAAAAGAACATTTAATTCAATACATTTAATTACTAGATATTTTACAGGTTAGAAGCTCCTCTTTGTACATTTTCTCCGATGGTTATCTTCAGCACAATAGGATTATCCAGATAGTGTACTTTTATGCTCATATTACATCCAAGATTTTTAAAGCTTATAAAGAGCTTTTGAACGAATTCTTTGTAATTTTATTTACGTAGCTTCGCGAATTTGACAGCTTCCCACGACGTCTTGCGGACTAATTAACCAAATTATAACATAAAATTAGCGACACCAAATAAATTTTCTTTTTTTTGTAGACCTGTTATCATTATTATGGACGATCTAGAATAGAATGATTATGAATTACTTATTTCATTAAATAGTGACGAGCGTAACAGGGAAGACACAACATTATTAAGGTGTAGAGAAACAACATCGAGAGACGACGAATTGACATCCATTATAAACGAGGAAATAACACGAAAAAGAATTAGAGAAGAGGATAATATTGGAAACTGGACAACGGTTATGAAGAAAGGAAGAACCGTAACTCAATGCGACGAAGAAAACAGTAAACTAATCAGTTCAAATGAATTAATCGACGTTAGTGTGGCTTACATAGAGATTCTACCTAAACAATTTGCTTTAGCTAGATTATTACGAGATAATAACATTTCGGGGGTACACAGAATTAAATATATTACCCGTATAAAATAATTATATCCTTTGAAAATGAGACACAGGCCGATTTTTTTATAAATTGTAAAACGTTTATAGATCTCGAATGGAGATGCCAGAAAACCTCAGGAGTGGGCATTTCCTATGGTGTTATAAAAAATATTGAAATGGATTTATCACTGCAGTATATTTTAGAAAATATATAATGCTCTATATTTCTAATTTAAATAAATATAAAATGCTCTGTTCAAGTTATGTCTATTAAGAGGCTCGCCCGAAGAGCCAACGAGGAAGAACGCAATAATATGGAAGTTAACAATATGTGGGTGCCATCTGAAGCTATACTGACTTGGTTTTCGAGGCTCAACCCTCCCCGCTGATGTGTTCAGAGATAATCTGAGAGTAAAAGTAGATCCATTTGTTTTTAGCGTCACTCAGTGTTCTAAATGCTGGAGATTTGGTCATTTGGTAAAAACTTGTCCATCAAAAAGAGTGTTATGCCCAAAATGTGGTGATAACCATTCAAATTGTGAAACTATCAAATTTAAATGTATAAACTGTTCTGGTAAACATCTGGCTTTAGGTAAGCTATGTCCAGTATATATAAAACAAAAGAGAATCCGTGAATTGATGTCTGAATATAACTGTACGTATAGAAAAGCTCTACTATTATATGTTCAGCCGAGCCCTATATATATTAATGATGTTACTACTAGTTCTGACAATAATTCCGCGCATAAAGTTAACATTCAATCATCTTCTCAAGATAGAGAGGTATGCGTACAACCGACTTTTGCAGAAAAAGCGAAATCTATAGTAAAGACTGTCGAGAATGTAATGCATCACAGGATAACGGAAAGCACACTAGACATAATAAAAAGGTTGTACGTAAAAAGAAAAAGAATTCGTCGAGAAACACGGGTTCTGTTTCAAGTTCGGAGAGCTTGGATTGTCCTGTTGAGTATACTATAGAAGAAAGGAGTGATGTAGAAGAACCATCCAAGAAACAAAAAAAAAGAGAGAGACTATACATTACACAGTTACTAAATAAAATCAAAGGTATTATATTCCAGGGGGGTTGTTTATCTGAAAAAAATAAAAATATTGTTGAAAATTGCGTTGATTGGATAATATCTTTAATTGTAAACTGTATATCAGATTGGCCAGTTTTCTCAATTTTTTTAAATTATTGGTAGTCTCTAATATCATTTTAAATATCCTACAGTGGAATTCTCAAAATATTCGGCCAAAAAAAGATATGTTTGAACAACTTTTAACTCAAGAAAAAATCCATATTGTAGTGCTGAGTGAAACCTGGCTAGAACCTAGAAGTTTGTTTCCTATAAAAGGTTATAATGTTTTTAGATTATATAGAAATTATTCCTACGGGGGTGTTGCTATTATGCCACACAAGTCAATTAAACCCCACATGTGTACTTCACGTAGTATAAATTCCGGCATTGAACTTATACATGTTAAAATTTTGAATTGTCTGCATATTGAGAATGTAATCTCTGTATATTGCCCTTCAACAATATATACATCACAGTCGGATTGGGATAACATATTTTCGATAGCGAAAAATAAAACACTGGTGTTAGGGAATTTTAATGGTCACCATAGCAATTGGTCCTACAAAACTGGTCAAAGGGGATTGCAATTATTTGAGTCTATGATTGATCATAATTTTATATCACTGAATACCAACAATACTCCAACGCGGATTAGATTTGTAAACGGTGCTGTACAAGAGTCATCGCCAGATATTTCATTCATATCTTGTGACTTAGTATTGAAGTTTATATCGAAAGTTACTAACGAAACTATTGGAAGCGACCATTAAGTTATCAAAATTTCTAGTTATATACATCAGGCTCTACAGATAACTAAAAAAAGACACTTCAAAAACTGTGACTGGACATTATATTCCTCATATTTAGACAAGGCCTTCTCTGATTTTTCGTTACCGTCAGAAACCCAAGAGTTATATAATTTCTTTGAAAATCTCCTTCAGAAGGCAGCAGATTTATCTATTCCATGCCTCAAAATTCCACAATATGTAAACAACAAATTTATACCCAAAGC